>JALPQD010000671.1:260617-630617 GCA_023101885.1 Typhlomys cinereus
GGAAGGGAGAGGGATGGGAAGGAGGTGGAATGGAGGAAAGTAGGGATGAGTATTCAATATGCTTGTGAGACTAGAAAAATAAAATAATAATTAAAAAAGAAGCAGGCTCTCTTTTTCCATCATGCGGACTGTGGGATTTGAACTCAGGTCACCAAGTTTACACGCAGGTTCCTTGCCTGCTAAGCCACCTCACTGCCCGCCCTCCCTTTCAATATTTTATTCAAAGGTGATCTATGCAAGCATTCCATTTAAGTACTTTTATCCTGTTTCTAGATAAATGGTTATTCTATGCAATGCTCTTTGTACTTCTCTCTGTTTTTTGAAAAATTTATTGCTTCAAAAGATTTAAAATAGGAAGACCTTTATAAAACGTTGTATAAGAAGTAAAACCCTTGAACTATAAATAGAAATGTAGCATTACAGAGAATTGTATAACATACAAAGACTGAAATATACAGGGACTGCACACCATCCAAAAATTGAACCAACTTTACAAGTTTCTAGATAGAGGACCATATTATGTGCAAATTTTTCAACACAGTGGACTATTTTCCAATTAACTATGTGTGACATCATCTTCTGTCAAATCTTTGCCTATCTCCGCTGTGATCACATAATGTGCCTGACCTTATTTCTGAATTTTACACTGTAGAATTTATCAGCTGGATCAGCAGTTCAAGTCTTAAAGTGGTTGTAATCAGCTGAGCACGTACAGCAGTTTCCATAATCATATTGGAATTCCAAACCAAATACTTCAGTCACGAGTTTAATGCTGGCATCCACATGTAAGAGAGAATATGTGCCACTTGTCTTTCTGTGTCTGAGATACCTTGCTTAATGTTACATTTTCTAGTTCTATCCATGTACCAGAAAATTCTATAATCTCATCCTTCTCGATAGCTGAATAGTATTCCACTGTGTATATGCACCACAGTTTCATTATCTATTTCTCTGTTGATTGACATGTTAATTAATTCCATTTTCTTGTAAACAGAGCTGTACTGAACATGGAGGAACAAGTGTCTATGTAGTACATAGATAGTACTTTGGGACTATTCCCAGAAGTGGTATAGCTGGATTCATGATAGTTCCATTTTTAGCTTCTGAAGAACCTCCACACTGGTTTCCAAAATGTACTAGCAATGAATAAGTCTTCCCTTTTCACCACATCCTCACCAACATTCGTTGTTTGTATTTTTTATCTTAGCCAATGTTGTAGTGTAAGATGGTACTTTGTGCTTTCCATTTTCCACTTAATAATAACTTGAAGAAGTCTTCTATATCTATGTATGAAAAATCGTCCATTCTTTCCTTGGAGTACATGGTATCTTGGAAGCCCCGTGTTAACCTATCTCCCTATTGGCGGACATTTATTTATCATATTCCAGAATTATAAATGGTACTTCAGTAAATAAACATATACACTTGTCTAGTTTCAAACATGAATATTTCTACTAAATAACTTTTTAGAATTAGTGTCATTCTGTGGCAGCATATGTGCATTTTAGATTTTGGTTTAGGTTTTGCCTAACTCTACTCCCTAGAAATTAACTCCCAAGTTATAATTCTAGTAGTATGGCATTGGCTCATTAGCTGAAAAGTGTGGGGGAAAGGATGTTTTACTTGGTGTAATTTGCTTTTTGAAGTAAACTTAGCTGCTTTTGCAGGTTTGTAGGGCTCTTAGTGGTTATGCATCTGTTAATAGCCTTTGTACACTTTTCCTTATTTTTTAATTTTTGCAATTGTGTGCATGTGCGTGCATGTGTGTGTGTGTGTCAGAGAGCACTGTATTTCTCTGTAGAGGACCAACAGTGACTTGCAGAATCATCCTGGATTGCTTCTACCTCCCTTTTGCTTCATTCTGGGATTTTCCATGTTCTGCCCACCAGGGCCAGAAATTCTGGCCACCACCATTTCCTCCCTCCTGGCATTTTTTTTTTAATGTGGGACCTGAGATTCAAACTCAGGTCCTTCTCCTTGTGAACTGAAGGCCAGTGTAGGATGTATGAGACATTGTCTCAAAAAAAGAAGGGAGGGAGGGAAAGGCTCCTGAGGCAGCCAGGAGGGGATACATGGCTACCATTCCCACATTCAGGGAGCAGAGAGGAAGATTGTGAGTTCAAAGCCCACCTCGGTAGCATAAATCTTTCAGCGCACACACACACACACTCTTCTGAGCAGAAATGATGGTGCCTGTAATCTGGAAAGTGAAGCCTGGCGAACCCCAGAGCAGAGCAACAACCCAGGATGACTCCTAATGTCACCCTCAGGTCTTCACAGACACACACACTCAAGTTCCCTTCCACACACACATATACCAACCCACATGCAACACCCCATACACACACACAGACACCTGTGCAAAAAAAAAAAATAGACTCTTGAAGGTTAGTATTCCATCTGTCTGTTGATTTTCCTCTGGATGGTCTATCATGTAAAATATGTATTTTTTTACTTCAAAATTTTTACATAGCCAACTCTTTCTAGCTTACTTACCAGAAAGTAAGTCCTTTTAGCACCCTCTATGTTGTGTTACATTCACTCACTCATTCAGGGAGCATTTGCTGTGTACTATGGATCACAAAGCTCTAGGTAGTAGGGGAGACAGAGGACTGAGTAGACCAAGGACTAGAGGGGCCAACGGCCTGAGCTCAGATGTCCAGCATCTGGAAACCTGCTGTTTCCCGGCCGTGCAATCGCTATGACCAGCGCACACCATCAGCTTAGGTTACTTCTGGCAGGCAGCAGCCACGTGCTCTCACCAGCAGCAGACCTTTTTCTTGTAGGGCCAAATGATAATATTTGAAGCTTTGTGGGTCACCCAATTCATCCCAACTGCCATTTCTACTGCAGTAGCACAAATGCAGTCCACAGCGTGGAAATGATGGTGGCTGCACTTCCTGAAGACAGAGCCCGGGAAACCCCTCAAAACAAGCAAAAAGGAGGTAGGCAATCCAGGATGATTCCAGAAGTCACCTTGGGCCTCCACAGCACACACAGTAGGCCCTCTGAATGCACACGACACACATGCACACAAAATAAAATAATGAGCAGAGCAGAGCTGTGCGTAGAAAAACTTTATGAACACCAAGAGTCGAATGTCATATAATTTTTCGTGTCCTCAAAAATCTTTTTATTGGCGCTATTTAAAATGGGAAGCTAGAGTTGGGGAGATGGTTCAGTGGACTAAATGCTTGCTGATCCTCTGAGCAGCGACGTTAGAGATCAGTCTCTGCCCAAAAGTCAGGCAGGGCAGGCAGACACCGGGATCCCTGGAGCAGCTGGCTCGCGCACTAGCCAAGTAGGTGGGGTTCTGCATTCGCGAGAGATCTGACTCCATGAATAATACGGAGGGCAATCAACGGTCCACTCACTGGCTTCCACTACACACGTGCACATGCATGAACACATGCACCCAAATAAAAATAAATGAGTGAAACCCGGAAGGGAAACAAGGAACGGAAAACGAAGCCACACAAGTGCAGCCCAGGGCCCTACAAGCACTACTGGGATGGGCAGCCGCCAGCCGGTGTGCTGACCAGCCGAGGCTTCTCCTTGCCTGCTGCCTCTCAGAGATCCTGGGGGCTGTTTCTGCGCCAGCCGTCGCTCAGAACCACAGGGTCTCTTGGCCAAGGACCCAGCGATAACAGCAGCCGGAATAGGAACAAAAAAAAAAACCCACCTTGAGGCCGTGCGCCCGCCCCGTGTGCCTGGCCTCACCAAAGTGCACATCCCTTGCGGTGACCACGACTTTCAGAGAAAGTCACCTTGGGTGTCCCCAGCTCTTTCCCAACTGGCTACAAGTCTCGCCCACCCACAGTTCCTTAACTACGAGCCCCACCCAGCCGCAGCTCTTTGATTCAAGCCTGGCCCACCTGCAGCTCCTTGGCTTCAAGCCCCGCCCATGCACAGTTCCTTGGCTACAAGCTCCACCCATCCACGGCTTTTTTGAGCTCAAGCCCGCCCACCCGCAGCTTCCATTGGCTTGCTTTGGAGTCACCTAACCCCGGTCCTGGCTCCTTGGGGCTCTCAGGACATCTGACACGGCAGGATGTGTTTAGCACATCCCTGCCGACCTTCCTACAATCAGGGTTGGAACTTCGCCCGAGTCCCTGCCCGAGTCTGGCGCAGTCCTGGGTATCGCGAGGCTGGAGTCCCTGTTCTCTTTCTAGATCTCACGCTTAGCTTTGCGCAGGTGGAGCCGAACACTGAGAAGGACGACAGCTCAATGCAGCTACGGAGTCCAAGGCCACGCTGGTATCCTAGCAGACCCAGTGCAAAACTTCAAAAGGTTCAAAATTTAGCCCTTGGGGTAGCTCCGGGGGTAACTAACGGGACTTGCTGCCAAGCCCGAGCATCTGAGTTCAGTCCTGAAGCCCACAAGGTGGAAGGGAGAACAACTCCCAAAGGCTGTCTTCTGGCCTCCTTCTGGCTCATGTGCGTTCATGAGCGCTCTCTCTCTCTCTCTCTCTCTCTCTCTCTCTCTCTCTCTCTCTCTCTCTCTCTCCTCTCCTCTCCTCACACACACACACACAACACACACCATACATAGATGGGGAAATGGCTAAAGTTCTAAGGGTCCGGAGCTGGAGCTGCTGAGCAGGGCTTACTAACACTGGTGTTGACTTTCAGCACCTCAAATGAAAAATAAGAACAATACCACTGAGCAGCTCTGGAGACAGTTGGTTCCCAAAATGCCTGAGGACTTGAGTGCAATCCCCAGAATCCTTGTAAAGATAGATAGATAGATAGATAGACAGATAGATAGATAGACAAACAGACAGATAGATAGATAGATGATAGATAGATAGATAGATAGATAGATAGATAGATAGATAGATAGATGATAGATGGATAATATAGATGATATGTAGATAGATGATTGATAGATGATAGATAGATGATAGATGATAGGAGATAAATGATAGATGATAGATAGATAGATACACAAAGACAGGATAGATAGATATAGATACATAGATATGAGATATAGATGACAGATAGATGATAGATAGATAGATAGATAGATAGATAGATAGATAGATAGATAGATATTACATAGACAGGGATAGATATAGATACATAGATAAATAGATATAGATATATAGATAGATGACAGACAGATAACAGACAGATAGATAGATAGATAGATAGATAGATAGATAGATAGATAGATAGATATACATAGACAGGGATAGATATAGATACATAGATAAATGATAGATATAGATAGATGACAGACAGACACAGACAGATAGATAGAGATAGATAGATAGATAGATAGATAGATAGATAGATAGATAGATAGATGATAGATAGTAGAAAGAAGATAGGTAGATGATAGATGATAGATAGATACAAAAGGCAGGCATACCTGACACATTTACGGCCCTAGCCCTGGGTGGCCGGACTTGCTGACCAACCTGTCTCACCTTTTCGGTGAGTTCCAAGCCAATGAGAGACTCATTCTCAGAACAACAACAGAGAAAAATAAATAACTAAAAGCAGGGATGGCCCAGTAGACACACCTGTGTGCGCACAGTGATTGTAACAAGCTCATGGGTAAAATGGACCCGAGCTCCTCCAGAGTCCATGAGAATCACGGTGCCGGCAGCCACTTCTCCCTGAGCCTGCAGGCAGCCTGCAGGGAGAGCAGCCGGCATCCTGGTCGCCTGAGCTGCTGCGGACCCGAGATAAGCACAGCTGCTCGCAGCAGCCCCAGAAGTTAGCTAACCGCAGAGCTGGCTTCCGGTCTCCCCTGCGGCAGGAGTCAAAGGCAAATCCTAGCCAGGTGGCTCACACCTGCAGCTCCAGCTCTCCGACACTGCCGAAGGAGGCAGCTTGGGCCTCAGAGTGAGATCCTGTCTCCAAATAGCTAAGCCAGGGCTGTGGATGGCTCGGGATTAAAATGTCTGTGCTTTGCAAGCAAGCAAAAAACCTGAATTGGGTCCCCAGCTCCCATGTGAAACTGTGACTCGTAATTTTGACCCTGGACGGCAGAGCCTTGGGAAACTCCAGGGCAATGTGGAAGGGCAATGTAAGGGGATCTCTGCTGTCACACTTGGGCACACATACTCGTGCCCTCTGTACACATGCCTACAGGCACAGGTACACCCACATGCACACACAGAGGCATGTACACACGCGCACACACAGAGGCATGCACACACACACGCACACACACACACAAAAGGAGCTTTGAACTTGCACACGTCAGCAATTTGCACATGTGCAATAGACAAACAAATAAGAAAAAACTCAAATAAAACCCTGCAGGATCCCCATATGATGCTGGGCTCTGGCTTGGCCATTACTGACCTGTCTCATGGTCCTCGATGCCTTCTTAGGCCAATGAGGAAAGAGCAGAAAAAAATACTGGAAAGTGCTTACATGTTCTCCTCATAATTTGGAACAAAACTGACTTTTCTTCAAAAAATATTTCTAGATAACATTTGTATTTTAAGAGGGTTCTATTGAATTCTAAAGATAACTCTAAAGTACCTTTATCTAAATCATCTGAATGTGCCCAGTATTGCTTATCAGAGAGGAGAAAACTATGATATGTGTTTTCTTTGAGAGAATGTTGCATGTCTCCAGCTGGCTTTAAAGGTAAAATGTAACCGAAAATGACCTTTAATCCTGATCCTTTACTTCTAAGTGCTGGGATTACAGACACTTTCCACCTTATGCAGTTTCTGCGGTACTGGGGATTGAACCCAGGACCTTGTGCATGCTAGGCAAGCACTCTACCAGATGGGCTTACACCCCCAGCTTCTTTGTTTTGTTTTCTCTATAGTTATCTGTCACATAATCGCTTGGTTTGTTCATAAGTTTGCATCCAAATGAAACATTGAATTAATGCCCTAATGTTCCGACTGCCAAGTATGTAAGGTGATTGTTTTGGAGACTAACCAGGAGCTGGGGAATGTAGGTAAGGCTAGGGCAGATTCAGTCAGAACGTTGGATATGGGTCTTTGCTTACAGGGCAGTTCTAACCAAGGAGACAGAGCAGGGTGTAATCCAGGAAAGGAGCCTTGTACATTTAAGCTTCATACTCTCGTTGTCATAATGAAACCTGATTTTATCCATTGTGAGCTCAGGATAGGATGAGACTCATTACTTAAGTGATTTTCAGGCCTAAAACTTTTGTTCATTTAAGTACCAATCTGGCACATTCTAGTTGTTGGATGCCTTTTGTGACAGTAAGAAAAAGCCCACGGTATATAAAATTAACTTCCTTTTTACTGTAGGCGTTCAAAGATCTGATAAGTATGTCAGAGCATGTGCCCACGAGGCCCAGCTGGGTGCTGGAGAAGAGCCGGAGCTCGTGATAAATAATGACTTGACAATTTGGTCCATTGCCCTCCTCCTTTCCAACGTCTAGCCCTTCTACATGCAGTCAACCACTGGCTGTCATGAACACAACAGGCAAGAACACATCCTATGGAGCTACATGAACACATAAATTAAGCCGGCTTTGTTGAGGAGCATTCTTATTTCCTATGCAGTTGGCATGTGGTAATTAGATTTGCTTTCTAATTCCTAACGAGCACTTCTTAAGTAAGTGGCACCCGGTCCGTGCCCCTCTGTACTCTGAGGTAACAGTAGAACGAACACTCGGGGGAAGTGTGCATGTGTAATATGTGATGAACTGGAAGGGGAAGTACCCCGCTGTAATTGAAATCAGTTTCCCCGGTACATTCTCATTCTGGCAGACCAAGATAGGGCAGCGAGTCATAAAATGTGATTAAAAGGGAGTTTCTCGTGCATCTCAAGGGTCTGTCCTTGGACAGAAGAGAAAAAACCAAGGGCCTTTTATGACCTAAGGCCTAGAAGCCTGCATCACGGAGCATCAGCTACGGTAGGTTCAGCTGAGGTCTGTCACAGAAACCAACCTTAGCAAACACTTAGGGACAAATTTCAAAAAGCAGTGAGAGCAAGCCTCAAGGATTCTTCATAGGGCTTGTCATGGTTTGTAACGTGAGTCGACCGCCCTCCCTCCCTCACCCCCACAGGCTCATGGGTCTGGATCTTTGGTTGTTTGGGAAGATCATGGCACCTTTAGGAGGTGGAGCCTTGCTGGAGAAGGCAATCACAGGGGGCGGGCCTTGAGAGTGGTTAACCCCACCCTGCTTGAGTGAGCGAGCTTGCAGCAGCAGCTCTCAACTTCCATGATGTCTGCAGTCTCTTAGGCAGCCTCCAGCTTCTGCCTGCCAGCCATGCCTTTTCTGCCAAGATGGACTGTATTTCCACTCTGGAACCGGAAGTTGAATAAATCTCCCTTAAGTTGTTTAAATCTCACTGGTGTCTCACAGCAACAGAGAAGAGTAACTGGCCCAGGGTTGGAGAGATGGCTCAGCATTAAACCTTTGCTGTGCAACTGAAGGATCTGAGTTCGGATCCCAGATCCCATGTAAAACGCCAGGCAGAAACTCTGTCCTTCCAGCTCTGGAAGGCAGAGCCAGGGAAATCCCAGAGCAAAGAAAAAAGGAGATAGAGGCTTCCCAGGATGACTCCCAAAATTATCCTTGGTCCTCCACAGGAATACACAGTGCCCTCTGATGCGAGCGCACGCGCACATGCGCACGCGCACACTCACACACACGCATGCACAAAAAGAAATCTTTGTGGATCTCCAAGCAGCAGTGTACTCTACTTGGGAACAGGCAACAAAAAAAAGGGTGATTGTCAATTCCTTGTAGATACCCCAGCTACCGGAGAGACCAAGATTGGGGGATCATGAGTCAAGATCCGGTTCAGCTACAGAGGGAGTTCAAGGCCAGCCTGGTGACTCACTGAACCCTGCTACAAAATAGTGAAATGGGAGTTTGGGGGGGGTGTGGCTCAGTGGTAGAGAGTTTCTTTGGACTCAATGCCCAGTAACTGGGGTTGGCAGGGAATTCAACTTTTAACTTCAACTTCAGTGTAAACATGTTTTCCACTAAAGCCCATTTCAGTCTTTTATGAGCAACACATTGCCAATGTTTGTAAGTGTGATTGATGGGATGGTAAGCCACAGCATTTGTAGAGCTTTGCCGTTGCTGCCTGCTGGGGAGAAAGCCGAGCATCACTGCCGAGAGATTATGGAAATGACCGTCCATTGACCCCAACACAATCCAACTCACAGACGCCATTGTTTTCTTGGGAAGTGGGAATTGAGAAATGCTTGCAGATCATTGGAAGGGAAGAAACGTACCCCCCAAAAACAGGGTGCCTCCTTTCAAACAGCAGCCTAAACTCATGAATTTGTTCCCTCCCCTTTGGAGGTAATAACAAAGAAACCCCACAACGAATTGGTTTAGAACAATGTGAACCACAAGATAGGTGTTATTCCCAGGACAAAAAATCTCAGCACATACATAGACCTGGTAGCTCCTATCTGTAATCCCAGCACTTGGGAGCTGGGGGATTGCCAGGACTGAGGCTAGCCTGGGCTGCAGAGTGACTTCTAGACCAGGTTGGACTACAGAGTGAAGCTTTTGCTTTAAAAAAGAAAAAAAAAAAAAACTAAGAAAGAGAAAGAGAAGGAGGGAGAGAGGAAGGAAGGAAAAATTTCGGAAGCCTTAAGCGCAGACATTGCACAGAAGAAACTGAACTGCCAAAGGCTAGATGTAAATGTCATAAACATTGACAGTGATGGATGATGTATCTGGGAGAAGTTTGGAGGCTGGAGGGAGAGCTTAGCTACTCTGACATCTGTAAGGAGCCCACCACACAGCAGGGTGCCTATGGCTGCTAAGTGTGATGGGACCCTACAGAATGTTAAGTGTTCTGCAGAACAACCATGAAAATAACAACACAGCAGAGAGTGAGGGGTGGAAGGCTAGGGGGCAGTGGTAGGAGAAAGACACTGAAGTCTCAACTTCCCAAGGAGTTGATGGAGCCTGTCTAAAGTGGACACGTGAAGAAATAGACATGGCCAGGCATGATGGCTAACATAGTCCCAGCCCAGGAGGGAGACTGAGGCAGGAGAACTGTTTTAACATCAAGGGGAGTCTAGATTACATTGATGAGCTCTAGACCAGCCCGGACTTTCATAGGGGACGCTTTCAAAACAAATAAACAAAAATGGTGTAATCACAGTTATTTGCCTTTGAGGAATGAACGCAGAGCGGCAGTTCACAACAGCATTTTTAATATGTATTTATTTAATGTGTGTGTGTGTGTGTGTGTGTGTGTGTGTGTGTGTATGTGTGTGTGTGTGTGTGTGTGTGTGTGAGAGAGAGAGAGAGAGAGAGGGCACTGTGTGTCCCTGTGGAGGACCTATCATCCTGGATTTCTTCTATCTCCTTTTTGCTTTGTGCTGGGATTCCCTAGGCTCCACTCACCATGGCCAGAAGTATAGGCTACCTGATGTTTTTATGTTTTTAGTGGAACCTGGGATCCAAACTCAGGACCTTCTGCTTGTGAGACAGATTCTTCACCCCTGAACTCTCTCTCCAGCCCCCACAATAGTATTTTTATGCTTCTTCCTTATCCTCTCAGTTGTTTTTATGATTGGGGTTCCTGAAACACAGCCAAACATGGCGGCATCAATTGTGTTTGCCTTGCTGTTACTGGCATGTTTGCTTGCTTTTGCACCAGGCAAAGGCTTAGCACACTTTCTAGACACGACGTGCTCAGGTATATACAACTGCAGAAAGGCATATATATACCTGAACATGTCCAGTAAGGAAGAAGCAAAGATGACCCTACAATTCAAGGACCCGAGCTCCCTGGGAAGTTTGAGCAGCATAATGTAAGAAGGGGGAAAACTGACACAAAATACCTAAAATAGCAAAGTATCTGTCCGACTGGCATCTGGGCCACCCTGCCTGTGTCATCAAGGGGCTCACAGTGATTGTAAGTGGCTCTACCCAGGAGGCTTGGCTTCCAGATTACACACACACACACACACACACACACACACACACACACACACACACCATACACACACCATTCTGGAAGACTCCACACACATCCCACAAGGATCGCCAGCTGTGGAAAGTGGCTGGGCCTGTTCAAGTCCACACGTGTAGCCCCATCACTGTGCCAAGGCTGGCAGGCTCCTTATGCCCTGCAGTACTTTCGGTTGGATTTTTGGTCTTGTAAAGCCACCGTGAAACTCAATGGGCCTTTGGAATTCCAACTTACCACATGGAACCTTCCACCGGGAAGGTTGAGAGGTTCCAGCCTGTTCCCTTCTACTGCAAGAGTCTTAGTCTTTAAGACAAGATAAACGTGATAATTCAAAGGCAGAGGAAGCTGTGGGTTTATGTCTCCAGGTGGGCTAATTTCCAAATTACACGGGAGAAAATTGCTCAGGATAATTTCACAGATTTCCTTCCTGAGTCTGAAGCAGGACTATTGCACCTGCAGAAGTTAATTACACGTTTGTTTTGTTTTGTGTTTTTTTTTTTCCCTCCACAGCAAAGATATCAGTATAATTGGAGGTTGCTCATCTTAGCCAAACTTGTTTCTTATAGAGCCCAGGAGAAAGAGTTTTACCTTGAGAGTGAATAATGACGACGCCAGGCTATCTAACTAATTACTCGGCAGATTTCAAGTGACTCCATTTTATCTGCAGTGAAATCGCTGGGACGACCCGCGTGAGAGGGTTTGAGCTTCACTCACCTTAATCTTCGTGTGTTGTGATGACAAACACTTTGAATGGGAAACAGAAACTCTATCCCGAAGGATGGATGCTCAAGGTGTTGACTCACTTAATATTGGTTTTAGGGTTTTCATGGACAAGTTAGATTCCTTTCAGCAGATACGGCTTGAGTGCCTTTTGTGCTTAAATAGTGTATTTATTTGGGAGACAGAAAGAGAAGGGGAGATACACACAGGCATGTGCTCATACACAGGTGGAAGTCAGAGAACGACTTTGGGAAGTTGGTTCTTTCCTTTCTCCATGTAGGCGTCTAGGGATTGGACTCAGGTTGCCTTTACCCACTGAGCTATCTTGCCAGCCCCTGCCTTTTTTTGTGTGCTTAAAGCTGTGTAGAAGGCACTGTGAACACTTTGCAAAGAAAACCTTACCTGTCAGAGTACTTGCAAGAGAGAGAGAGAGACAGAGAGAAAGAAAATGTCTTGGAGGTTATCACTGTGAACAATCACTGTGAACAATGCTACAGTGCCTGAAAAGTGTCATTACCGATTACCACAGCAACATGTGAAGGACTCATTAAAAAAACCAACCAAACAAAAACACATACGTCTATTATCAGCTCGTTTATTGGTCAGAATTGACAGTAGGTGAGCAGATAGCTTATTTTAGATTCATTGTTATTTAGTGTTCGATTCAGTTCGGGCAGTATGGTTAAAGTCATTTTACTGTTTTTAATTACAACCAATAAAAGACCATAAAGTGAGCAGAATGAGGAATCTGAGCAGTAATGGGGGGGGCACAGAGTGAATCAGCCCGTCAGTAGCTCTCAGGAAGGGTCACAGTGCAACTTCCAGGGGATGTTTAGTTATCAGCATGACCATGTGGGGTCCTATTAAGTGTTTGGTGGGCTAGAGTAGATAGTCAGCAAAGTGCTGAGACACCAGGGACAGCCCACAAGTCTTTAAAAAGCTGCATCGCATCCTTCCTGCTTTTCAAATACACAAGGTGAAAGCAACCTGCCCATAATTCCCCACGGGTTCAACTTGCTTTGCACCTGAACACATTGTATCTTCAGCACTTTGCACAAACACACATTGTATCTTGGACACTTCCCATGTAAACACATTGTGTCTTCAACACTTTGCATATCAATACATTGTATCTTTGGCGCAATTTGAAATACACCCAGTTTTTCCAAATCTGCAGCCTCTATATACACCCAGAACAAACTCCTGTTTTATGGAAACTTTGAACACTCAGCAGCTCCATCCACTGTGGCATTGCCCTGGAAACACACATCATCATTGGCACTGAATGTACTCAGCTGCGTGGTGATACCACAACTTCTGGTCACTCCACTATCTCTTTTAGCCTAGTTGTGCCTAAGCATTAATGTCTTCTGTTTTCATTGTCTGAAGATAAATTGCCTTCTCTTTATTTTTCTTTTGTATTACAATTAAGGCAACATCGTGACTTTTTAGGTTGTGGTATTCTACACATACAATGTTCACCATGGGAGCCATTTTTAAGTGGAGTCTGCAGTGGTATTGAGCATGTTCTTGGTGTACATCCGCCCACAGAATCTTTCCATGTAACTGGAATTTCATGCCTGGCAAACCCCGAATCTCTCTCTCTCTCTCTCTCTCTCTCTCTCTCTCTCTCTCTCTCTCTCTCTCTCTCTCTTTCTTCTTTCTTTCTCTCTTTCTCCTCTGACTCCCCACCCCTCTTGTTTCTTTCTCTAAGAATTCCAGGTGTTTCACAATAGAATGGTTTTTGAAATTACACGCGTAGTTGGGTTGTATTATGTATGAATTCACTGCAGGGCAGGCAGTAAAAAGAGACTCTCAAGTCTGGTAGAGTGGCACCGCTGGTACCTGGTAATTATGAATCAGCTAGTGAGACACTGGCATGGTCTGTATCTGAGTAAGCTGACCATTCCAGCTAGAGGCAGGTATCAAATTGACGTGTGCAGGCTGAGCTCTGGACACATCAGTAGTTAAGGCCAGCTCTAAGCAAACCTGTTCTAAAAAGACTCCAACTTACAATGGGTGGGACCATTTCCTGAACAGCTTTTGGAAATCAGTTCTCACCTTCTGCCAGGTGGGGGTCTAGTGCCAAACTCAGGTCTCCAGGTGAACAAGAGCCTTCCCTTCTGTGCTCTCTCTCTCAGTCCTATCCGCTATGTTTTAATGCTGTCCTGATGATTTCTCTTCTTTTTGTTTTCTGTAAGATTAGCTTTTCCCAGAGTTTAGAGAATTAAAATTCTATTGCTCATTTATTTACTTACCCATTCATTCATTCACTCCCTGATCCATTACAAGATAAAACACTGATGGTCAAAGCAATAACAAATGGAAACTCACTCCATGTCGCCCAACTAGTAAGATAATTTTTTTTCATATTCAGTGGTTATTTGGAAATTTACTAGTAAACCTATATATTATATAAAAAAGTTGGGGAATCTTAGATGTAAGAGTTATACATCAGTAAACATTTTTTTAATTTATTAATTTTATTCGACCACACATGCTTATGTACATATGTGTGCGTGTGTGTGTGTATCAAAGGGCACTGTGTGTCCCTGTAGAGGACCAAAGGTGACTTTGGGAATTATCCTGAACTACTTCTACCTTCTTTTTTGCTTTGCTATGGTATTTCCCAGGCTCCGCCCACCAGGGCCAAAGGTGCAGACTGCTGCCATTTCCCCCTAATATTTTCAGGTGGACCTGGGATCCGAACTCAGGACCTTCTGCTTGAAAGGCAGAATCTTAAGCTTTGAGCCATCTCTCCAGCCCAGCAGACATGCTTTCTGATGCTATTGCAATACAAGTGAAGCACTCGGGGTCTGTGAGATGGCTCAGCAGGTAAAGGTACTTGCCAGTAAGGTAGATGACCTGAGTTCAAATTGATCTCCATAACCAACATGATGGAAAGAGAGAACCTACTTTCAAGTTGCTCTCTGACTTCCGCACGTGTCATGGCATGCCCATGTGCAGGTGTGTGCACATACACACACATAAATGCATGCAATCCACATAATAAGTAAATAAATGTAAAATTTAAAAAGGAGTAAAGAATTGAGAAATGTCATGTGACCAATAATTCCTTAGAAATACCTAGAACAAACTCAGGGAGTAACTGAGTTAGGTTATGAGTGAGACAAAGCCCAGAGCTTTGTCCAAGGCTGACCAGGGCAATTTTGGAGAGTGGCCGAGCTGTGTTCCGAATACACTAGCGTGATCTCAGAAAGCATCAGAGAGTTACAAGGACAGGAGGACAGGAACATTCCAGGACAGACAGGGAGTTTTCCTAAGAGTGTGGCTGGACCATTTTCAGACAGAACAGAGTCTAATTTACTTGCTTCCGTCAATGGAAGCACAATTTCTCCAAGGCTTGCTCACCAGAATTTTGGGATTCTTTAATGCTAGACAAAGATGGCACCGTGGTTGATTTTAGAAAAAGGCACCGAAACCCAGAGTATCCTACTTGACTCCAGGCAGAAGCCTCTTAATAAATCATCTGGTGGGGATTTCTTCCCGGGGCTCCTTGTAACCAGCCACAAATTCCAAGGGCCCCTTGTAGTGTTCCTCAGACTTTACCCATCCCCGTCTCTGCTCCTCCCATATATCTTTCTTCTCCCAATTTCTCTGGAAAAGTAGCATTCACGGAACACAGTTTTCTCCGTGTCCTGACACTCCTCAGTATGAGACTGGCCAAGGTCTAGCCTGTAACTCCCCAAAAGGCAACAGAAGGCCCCCTCTTGCCTTCATAAGACAAGTCTTGTGAGCTACCGCAAAGTATTTCGCTCTCCCTTTTGGGAACATAGTTGTTTTACTGCCTAGACTGGACGTATACCCTGATAATAACATTTCTAAGTCTCTGCTCAGGATTATAGCTAACTTCGTCCATAGTTACGGGTGTCAATTTGGGAATCGAAATCTAGAGCTCTGGGCACATTTGTAAAGAATTAGCCATTGAATTGAGCTTTGAACTAGTTTGCAGGAGATAGTTTGGCCGATGGGGAAGGCCCAGTCTATGACGGGCAGGGCCAGTCCCTGCGCAGTTGAATAAAGTGGAGGGAACTAGGTAAAGAAGTTGGCATTCTTCAGCATACTTGGACAGACACGCTATCTGGCAAAGGAAGTTTGTCCCTCTCTCAGCCGTCCTGTGGTTATAGTGTGAGCAGCTTCCTTGGTCCCTAGTGTTGGTGTTGACTCTCCCACCAAGCTGTAGGAAGAACTGTAATGGGATAATCAGAAGCCAAAATAAAACCCCTTGTTTCCATAAATTGTGTGGTGATGAATTTACCAATAACTGTGCAGAGTAACTGTGACAACAACTATCTTCTGGTTGTTCTTATCTATAAGCTGATTGGCTGTTCTTATCAATAAACATGCCCTTCACTTCCCATGTTAACGTGAGTAGAAAGGTGGCTTAGGTCAGCCTTGGTACCTGGGATATCTCTATGTCTTTTTCTTTAACAGGTGATGGACAAACTAAATTATTCAAATTCTCAGGCAATAGATTCGTTTTAATTATCTGGGAGCAAATAACTTTATAAAGTCGCATGTCTTCCTGTCTAAAATTAATCTCCAGTAGATTGCGTTTGATCTGAAGGGAGAGAGTGAAAGACCAAGCTAAAAAAAGATCTTTTGTGACCCCGGATAAACCAGGTAGTTACCTGTACTTGGGAATAATCTTCACCCCTTCTTCCCCCTCAACAATTAACATAACAGCTTCAGCATCAATGTCAGGAGAATGGAGGTGATGTGTGCCTCCCTCCTCCCCAACTTGAGTCCCAAATGCTGTTCTCCTTAAGGAGAATCTGACAGGCTGAATAGGAGAGTGTCGCTGGGGGCGGGCGACAGTAGGAAGTGCTTCTCCTCGACATCTGAGACATCTGAGCTGTCAGGATTGGATGCTCTGAGTGGGTTTCCATCCCTCACCAAGTGAAACTCTAGCAAGGAACCGAGCCTGAGCAGCACTTCTAGAATCTCGGCACCAGCTGCTGACAGCCACGCGGCCCTGCAATTGGGATCAACGCCCCTCCCTCTGCATCTAGAGATCTGGGTTATGTGGTGGCCAGCTGGGAAAATGCTGTTTTCTTACCTGTCAAAGGAAGGAGAATAATTCCAGGTTGTGGGATATGAAGTTTATATGAGTTAATATTATTATTATTACTATTGGTATTGCAGCCCAATCCTATATCCAATGCTGCTTAGTGGTCAGTCAACAATCCAGTATCTTTCAAAATATTACACAGTGATTCCTCTCTAGTTCTTCCAAAATTAATTCATATATTTTTGACCACCACTCCCCCCAAAAAATATATAAACAAGAAAGAAAGAATGACCTCTATTTATTTTCACAAAGAAAGTAGATCTGGAATGTAGAAGGGGAAAAAAGCTTTTTGAGGGCTGAGCTGTGGGCAGGTATAATACCTTGGGTTTGAATCCTTGAAACCCACATAAGTCAGATACACAGCATTAATGTCTGCAGTCCCAGTGGAAATGGCAGAATCAACAGTAAAACAACAAAAAGCTTCTGTAACCAAGCAGGAGGGGAAGACCAACACCTCCACAGGAGCGCCGCACACATGCGTCCACCCACACTCTCACCTCACACTCATAAATTCATTTACATGTACACACATACACACACAAATGCACTTACGCATATATACATTCACAACACACACCAGGCACATGCCAAAAAATATAATGTAAAATTTAAAAAATTGAGCCAAAGTGTCATGTAGCCCCAACCTCAGACTCACTAGATACCAGGGATGACCTGGAACTTGGGGTGCTCCTGCCTCCTCTTCCCCAGGGCGGGGATCACAGGCTGGTGCCCAGTCTTAGGCGGTGCTAGGATCAGACCCAGGGCTCTGTGGACCCTGCACAAGCATTCTGCCACTGAACGACATCCCCAGTCCCAGCTTTAGATTGTGCGTGGTACCAACCGACCCAGTTCCATTTTTCAGGAGACATACCAGAGCAGTGCGATAGACCCCAGTACTGTGCTTCCGGTCAACAGAGCGGGGCGTCAGAAGTGCATCAGGAGCGTCACACAAAGCTGCAAATGAGCAGGGCGAAAAGTGTCGGCCCGGTGAAATGCTTCAAGGATCTAGCTCTTTTTTAAAATTTTTTACTTGTGTAATTCTAAGATGAAATAATTTTAGATGCAAGACCATATAAATCACTGCCTTTATTCCCTCTCACTCTTTAATATCAAAGGAAAAAAAGATTTTCAAATACAATTTGGCTGGAGCTCGATGGTGAGCGCTTGCCTGACATGTGTGATCCCCTGGGTTTGATCCTCATTACAGGAAGGAAGGAAGGAAGGAAGGGAAGAAGAAAGGGAGGAAGGAAGGGGGAAGGAGGAAGGAAGAAGAGAAGGAAGGGAGGAAAGAGGGAGGAAGAGAAGGAGGGAGGGAGGAAGGAAGGGAGAAGAGAGAGAGGAAGGAAGGAAGGAAGGAAGGGAAAAAGGGAAGGAGGGAGGGAGGGAGGGAGGGAGGAAGGAAGGAAGGAAGGAAGGAAGGAAGGAAGGAAGGAAGGAAGGAAGGAAGGAAGGAAGGAAGGAAGGAAGGAAGGGTGAAGGGTGAACCACTCTGCTTGATTGCCAACTACTCCATTCTTTCTCCTTGATAATTCTACCTTCTCTGTGGCTGCACTGGGGTTTCTTTAACATCACCTTGTAGAATGCACTCATTTTGGTTCGTTTAGTAAAGATAGATGAAGGAAAGAAGGAAAAGATCTAAAGGATCCTGCCAGCTCAGAATCCAGCAGATGTGTAAGAAAATGAGGCCTGGTTCATCACGACTCTGATTTTGCAGCCAATCCTTCTCTGAAAAGGGCACCAGGATTCCAGCATTTTCCTTCCGTCAGAAAGTGAGAAATGGTCTGATGCTGAAATGCCATGAGGGAGGGATGGAGACAGAATGGCTTCCTGGGGCAGATGAGAGAAACCTCAGGCACCAGCTGGAACGTGTTTTCCCTGCTTGCCTTTGGGGACAGAAGTTTTTAAAGAAGCCCTGGGTGACTTGTGTCCAGCAGGAGAACGGGTCCCTCTGCTTGCTGCCCTCCCAGGGACTTGGCTCCCAGCTACAACTAATCTACCCTCACCCCTAAGAAAACTCTGTCCAGATTCCTCAGCCATTATTATGTCGTTTTTATACATGTAATTTTCCCATTTCAGCACCTATGGGTTCCTAGCACATTTCTTGAAACACTGATAAATACTTGGGGATGTTTCACCCGACATCCGGATTAGCAGAAACCATGGAATTCCCTGTTCTGGGGGATGTTCTAACAGACAGTGACTCCAGTCCCATTTGCCCTTATCTCTGTAAAAGATGATGTCTGGCAGATAGGGCAGCTAGTAGCAAAGGAAAGGCCGATCAGTGTTTGAACTCTGAAGGAGCGACCCGGTTGGCAGGAGACTCTCCAAGACATCTTACATTTCTGAACTCACGGAGAGTCTGACAACTTGAGAAAGTCTTTCTTTGTCCCTGACTCAGCACCCCAAAGTGGCACTAGCCTAAGGCTGATACCTATCTCCAGCGGCCTCGGGGCATAAGGGGGCAATTTCTTAGTGGAAAAGAACTGAAAGATAGATCACCCTTCCTCCCCTCTCTCTTTCAAGATTCCGGGAAGCCTCGGAGGACAAGCCAGTTGTGTGGCTGTGGTTTCCAAATGAGACCCCGGAGCCTGAGGAGTCAGGTTGACCCTCCAAGTGCCTGATCTGGCAGCCTGGCAGAATGTTCCAGCAAATGATCTGGGGGCTCCCTCCCTCCTGAGGGTAGGTTCAGACTTCCTTGGAAGGATCTGTCAGGTTGGAAAGAGAGCTTCAGAGACCCTCCCCATTCCCCCTCCTCTCCCTCAGCAGGCAAAACGCCTCTGGAGCGGAGAATTGTTAAATAGTCAAAGGCCCGCGGCACTGTAGGAGTGGCTGATTCTGTCGGTTTGTTTGGGGACAGAAAGAGCTTGGTGGAACTGGTCTGGTGCCTTTGAGGTGCAGGTGTGGGGCTGGAGGTGTAGGAGGTGCAGCCAGGGAAAACACAAGACAAGAGGAAGGCTGGGCAGAAACCACTGTCCTTCTGGGATCTGGCCTCCAACTCCCTTATTACTCAGGTTACAGATAAAGCAAAGAGGCCCTTGGAGAGATCATAAAACCCTCAAAAGTCACATTTCTGGGGGTGTAGCACAGTGGTAGAACACATACGCAGCGTTTGTAAGACCCTGACTCAATCCCCAGCACCATACACACAAAAGAAATAAAAATAAAATTCAAGAAAAAAAGCTTTAAAATGCTAAACTCTTACACTGAATGAGTTGTAGCGGAAACAACATTTAATTACAGCTATTAAATGGCAAGCTATTATATTTAATTTAATCTAGCAAATGGTTCTGGCCTCTGGTAAGCACTTGAATCTGTGAGGCACAAGGTAAAAACTGAAGAGATAGAATAAGCTATAGAGTTTGGGCAGAACCAAGATGCAAACATTATCTTGGGTTAGAAATGTAAAGAGGACTGGAGAGATGGTTCAGGGGTTAAAGTGTTTGCTATGCAAGCAAAAGGAGTGGAGTTCAGATCCCCAGCTGCCATGTAAAATGTTGCATAGGTGTGGCAACCTGCCTGTAATTCCAGCCTCGGAAGGCAGAGACTGGACATCCTTGCCTCTTGTTAAGGCAAGACTAGCCTTAACAGGGAGATGTGCATGGGATTAGAGATCCTGTCTCAAAAGAAGAGCAATCAAGGATGATTCCTGATGGCAACATTGGACATCTACATTGTAATCATAAACATGCATCCACACATGCATTCAAACACACACACATGCGGGCATGCTAACATACATGCATATACTTGAAAATGAAAAAAGGCATGCAAAAGTGTTTGTGAAAAAATACATTTGTTCTTAAGTGAAACTTAACATCCATAATGCCCTGAAATGGTTAGATTACCACAATAATGACAAATGCAGAAATGATTCACATACCTAGCATAGATATCTCTCTCTCTCTCTCTGCCTTTCATCTTCTGATTTCAAAGACTTCAGCAACCACTGCTGAGTTAATCCTCAGTCCTAAAGCTGACTCTTCCATCTTACTTTGGGGAAAAAGAAAAAAGGAATCGGCACAAGCACTTCGGCGTCCCACAGGGAAGACCATCTCCAAACAGTGGAAACAAAATCTGCACGAGACCCACCAAGCAGTAAATTAAAATTCCACTTCACTCAGAAGGGCAAGGTGGGGCTCAGGAAAAAAAAAATCTAACTACTGCCCACAAAATGTAAGTCAATGAAGAAAAAAAGTGCGCATTTATCTTATTACTTCAGGGGGATGGGAAAATGTGTTTGATGTACCATTGGGCTTTTGGGGGTGGGGGGAGAGACAGGATCTCATGCATCCCAGACTGGCTTTGAACTCACGGTGTCCTTAACCGTGACCTTGAACTTCTGCTCTTACTGCTTCTACCTCCCAAGTGCTGAGATTTTAGGCACTGTCCTTTAAAAGACTAGGTGGGAGGCTGGGAGGGATTGTTCGGGGTGGGGGGGGCTGGAGAGATGGCTCAGGGGTTAAAATTTGCCTTTTGAGCAGCAGGATCTGAGTTCAGATTCCAGATCCCATGTAAAAATGCCAAAGGGAAATGGAAGCAGCCTGAACTTCCAGCCTTGGAAAGCGGAGCCTGGGAAACCCCAGAGCAAAGCCAAAAGGTGATAGAGCAATCCAGGGTGATTCCCAAAGTCATCCTGTTCCCTCTAATACACACAAACACACACGCACATGCATAAATAAATCACATTTTAAAATGATGAAAAAAATATTTCCTTATTGTGTTTTATGTTTGGTTGGCTTTGGCTTTTGAGACTAGATCTTGCTGTGTAATCCTCGCTGGCCTCCAATTCATGTGCTTCCTGCCTCAACCTCCCGAGTGCTAGAATTACAGGTTTTACAGGCATGTGCCACCAAAGCCTGGCTCTTTTCTTTCGTCTGCTTGCTTTTGTTTGGTTTCATTTCTGAAGTTTGAGGGTTTCAGTGGCGTAGTCGTTGCTTTTAGAACTCTCCTGGCGATCCTAAGGTACTGACCACACTGATAGCGCCGTGCAGCATAAAGCTTCTCAAAGAGAAAAAACTCCAAAGACTAAAAGGAAGAAAAGTCAAATGCAACTCAAGACCCTGCGACCTACAAGAGGGCACAGGGCAGGATGCCAGGGATGGGCACCGACCAAGGAGTCTGCTCACTGTGGCCTGGGCAGAGCCCACCAGACTCACCTTTTGAGAAGTGGGATTCAAAGTGGCTCTGTAAGGAAGCAAGGGAATTTAGATCAGCAAAGGGGAAAGGAGGAATCGCCCCTTGTGGAGTAGAGCTGCTGTTATAAGGCTGGGTGCGTTCAGCAGTTTCAGACCTCTTATTGGCTTCTTCTGCATTACCTCAGCCATGTGACCGGACGGGTCCCTACCCCTCGGACGCTGTGCCAGCTCCAGAAAGCTCACCAGGTTCTGATCAGCCCGCAGCCCCGTCTTCCCTCCTTGGTGGTCTTGCTTTGGGGGTATGATCTCACTCCATTACCTGCTGCTGTAAGAAAATATCCAGGCACAGACTGTTGAGGAGGAAAGAGATTTATGAGAAATCTGAGTGGGCGGTGGAGCCAGCCACCTAGCCTAGCGTCAACTCCTAACAGAAAGCAGAAGGACTAGCAGGTTCGAGTTGAAGGGAGAGGAAACACAAGATTGCCTTGCTCTCTGACACCCCTCTCTTAGCATTACTACTGCAGTTCTTGAGAATTAATCACACCACCACCCTGCCGCCATTATTTCTTTATTTATTTTTTGGTTTGTTTGCTTTCTTGTTTTGCAATACTGGGGATCAAATCTTTGCCCTTGTGCATGTTGAGTAAGTAAGTACTGAGCACTGAGCTATAGGCCAAGCCTTAGTGATAATCCCCTAATAATCAAATCACTTTCTTTGAAAACTTTGTGTGTGTGTGTGTGTGTGTGTGTGTGTGTGTTTTAGAGAGCACTATGTGCCCCTGTGAAGGACCAAGGATGATTTCAGAAATCATCCCGGATTGCTTCTACCTCCTTTTTGCTTGGCTCTGGGATTTTCCGCCCAGGAGGGCCGCTTCCCTTTCCACATGGCATTTCTGTGTGTCCTGGGATCTGAACTCAGGCCCTTCTTCTTTCAGAGGAAAGTCTTAACCCCTGAGCCATCTCTCCAGTCTCTCAAAATCACTGCTGAAAGGTCCCACCTAGCACAGCCACAACAGCAATCAGGTCTCAGCGGGGGATTTGGGGGGATGCATCGCATTCAGACCCCATCAGGTATGTATATCCACCTTCTCCCGGCCAGTGGTTCTAAGGGTGAGATTGGGGAGCCCAATAGCAGCCTCTGGGAGCTTGAACCCCCCTGTCTGACTCCTGACTGGCTGCATCAGACACTCTGAAGGAGGGTCCCACACTCCCAGTTTCCACAGACCTTCTGCCCATTTGGATATACATTCAGGTATCAGGGTCCTGGCTAAGACAGCCAGCCCCATCCCCCCCCCCATTGAACTTTCCCACATGGCTCTCTTTGGAAGCGCCTCTCACAGAGGCCTGGGACGGTGTGACAGGGGACACTGAGAGATTAGACGTTAGGGCAAGATCCCGGGTAGCTTAGAACTTGGAACTAAAGCAAAGAGACAGGATGGCGTCTGACCAAAGGAGAAGTGCTTCGCGAGAGTTCAGAAAACTAGGGCGTAAGCAGCCTTGACTCCCCCAAACCCACCCTGTGCTCAAAAGACAAGCCACACTGGCCGTCCGTGTGTGTCTTCTAAGGAAGAGGTTTCACAACTTTCGTCTGATTTTCTAAGGGATTCCCAGTCTCCACGGGATTTGGTAACCGTTGCTGGAGAGGAAATTGCTTTGTGACTTGAGAAATTACATTAGCTTTGGGGGCCACGTTTTCTTGCAGTGAGATGAGGCTGGCGTTAGATGTGTCTGCAGTGAGCATGACGTTGCCTTCCCTGAACCACACACTTTGTCCACAGAATCAGACTGTGCAGTTGACATGTGGAAACCTGCATTTTAAAATTATTTTTAATTGTATTATCAAGAAATTGGTATGTTTTCATCACCCACGACCTACCCTACCTTCTGCTCCACTCCATCCTAACCCAACCTATCTCCCCTCCACCAGTTTCCTGGGACCTCCCTCTCCAAGGGATTTGACTTAAAACCCGCCTTTTAAAGCAAGACTGTGTGATGAACTTAACAGACTCCCGCCCTGGGCTCTTGATCAAAAAGCCAGCAGGCGCAGGACTAGGGAAATAGAACTGTGGGTAAAAGACATGAGTTCAACCCCTAGAATTCACATAATAAAGTCAGACAAGGTGCAAACCCGTCATCCTAGCACTAGAGATGTAAAGACAAGTGGATTCATGGGGCTCCCTGGCCAGTCAGCTTAGAGTACTCAGCAAGTTTCAGGGCAGTGGGCGGCACCCAAGAAATGCAAACCAAGATTGTCCTCTGACTTCCACGTGCGCACACATGCACCTGCATACACACGGTGTTCTCGTGCATATACTCGCTAAAGGAAATGTCAGCAGTTCTAAAGGAAACTATATTAACTGTGAATTTAGAATCCATGTTAGTCCCAAAGCATGGTGGTAAGACCTAGAGAGTCCTTGGGGAACCCTAAATGTCACCAAACTGGGAACGACTCCACAGCGAGCTCTTTCCTGGGTCCCTCTGTGATCGGCCCCTTCAAAGCTGTCTTCTGTAATGTCACCATATGGCCTTAGAAAGGGCTGGCTTGGTCTTCTCCTCTACGCTGACAGTTCTACACAGCTTCCCAGAGTGAAAAGCGGAATGCGTTTTCTTACATTGCAATAAAATAACCCAGGAGAAAGGCAAAAGACAAAACAACAAACGACAACAACAACCAAAAAATAAAAACTACAATTGACCATGTTGGCCTCCTGAAGCTCCCAGGTAGCTGGGGAATCTTCTCCTTTTCTTCTGGCTTCTATCACGGGCTTGGCAGAGGGTCCCCAAAAGCCGCCACCATAGTTCATTTCCTCACCAAATCACTCAGACTAGGTAATTTTCAGAGAAAAGAGATCTATTGCTTACGGTTCTGGAAGTCCAGGACCAAGAAGATAAAAATCCAGCGAGGGCCTCTTTGCTGAGGCACATGCAGAGGTCAGAGCGGCAACAGCCTGCCAGAGAGCTCTTAGGGCAAAGCCACTCCCTCCAGCACCCATCAAGCCATCAACCCCTGAGCTGACGAATCCACCCACCCATGGGGGCAGAGCCCTCCTGACCCAGTTACCTCCCAAAGGTCTCACCTCTCACGTCTCATCTTCATTTCGTGATAAGGATTAAGCCTTTGACATGTAAAATTGGGAGGCTCCATCCAAACGACCGATGACATATTTGGACGTCTGAATCTTTAAGCACGTAGAACTCAATATAGGAAACTCTTCCCTGTGGTTGAATGTATGGAAACATACCAGAATGTAAGAGTGGGGTTTCTCAGGCAGTGAAGGAGACCGGCCAGAGAATTGTTCAGAAAGAGAGAGAGAGAGAGAGAGAGAGAGAGAGAGAGAGAGAGTGTGTGTGTGTGTGTGTGTGTGTGTGTTAGACTAGGCAATGGCTGATGTTGGGCAAGTTATTTCAGCTCTCCAAATGTCCACTCAGTGGAACATGAGTACCATTCTCAAATACACTCACAAAGAAAGAACTGACAGGTATCTTGAAGGCCAGCCTCCCAAATAGCATCCCCCCCCAAATGTGATCAAGAAAAAAACATGACAGCTATATATATGTATATAAGTATAAACATACATATACATACACACATATATATGTTTCCAAACTGTCCCCAAGAACACTTTTCTGCTTTCATTCTCAGAACAGAATACAAGGCCACAGTCTTCCCCAGTGTCTTTAACTTGACCGAATGGGACGCCACTAGAAGTGGTCTGACAGATGCTCCAGGCATCCCTGGAGTTTGGTTCTTTATCTGGAGTAATGAAACGTGACCCCCGGGGTGTGCTCATCAAAGGATGCGGAAGCGTAAGCATGAGGAATCTCCTGCGGGTGGCCACTGTGCCCTGGAACACTGTGCAAAGCTGGACACGGGTCAGGGAGTGTTTCCGGCCTCCCTGACTCTCTCCAAATCAGCTGGAAAAAAAAAATCCCCAGCATCAAATTCAAGAAATAGAACAAATCCATCCCAGGGCTTCTTTAAAATATTCAGATACACCCATGTGCCCCTATCAGTTAAATTAAGCTTTCCTAAGAAAAAGTAAGTCAATTAGTTCAAAATGTGGGTTAGTGCTTCTGGGTATTTAAAAGGGATTTTTTTTTTCTTTTTTAGTTCATTAGAAAACATTGCCACAGGGCAGGTACATGCCCGTTTTCTTCGCATCTTGGGAGTTACTACCATATACCTAGATACCAGTTTCGGAGGTCTGGAGTCCCCCAAACTGGTCTTTAAGGGGTCTCAGAGAATCATCCGGCATTGCCCTCTTAGGCAATCTTTGCCACCAGTATCTATAATCTCTAGGCAGTGCCTAGCCCGGGTACCAGGAAGGCACACCTTGATCCCCACTGATTCTCTCCCTCCCTTCATTGACTAAATTCCTAGTCTGGAACCCTTGTTAACAGAGGTAGGTCTCTGAGACATTGTGAAATATCAGCTGGGAACATATTTTGTCACATGAACATCAAGAACTCATTGGTTAGGGTGACACAGGCATCATAAACCAAACTAGTCAAAATAGAAATAAAACGAGATATGCCTTCCGGAAGTGGCTTCTTAGTCAAAGAATGTGAACATTTCCATGATTTTTGAAGTGGCCTCTACATTGGTTTGTTAAAAGGCTGCTCTAAGTGATATTGATCAAACATGGGGAAAATAAACCAATTTTTACAGCAACATTTGGGCAAGAAATACTGTTTTCAGTTTGGGGGATTTATTCTATTTTGATTTCACTAACTCAGTAGCTTACTTTGCTCAAATACAGCAGTTTCTGAACTATTTTATATTCAGAAAACTTTATGAACAAAGCCATTATTCAAAACATATATTTTATTACAGAAGACATTAGCAGATATCTTTTAGCTGATTTTCCCCTTTAGTCTGTATTGCACTAAAAAGAAATGTGTTATTTAACAAGAAGACTAATGTACTTTGGTCCTAATGTAGTTGAAGATACATGACTAGACTATACAGAAATGACTATCGTTATTAACTGTGGGTCTTGCTTTGGCTTCCTTACATTTGGATTCTTAGTTGAATGAAGTTTCATTGTAAGAACAACGAAAAAGAGATAGCATATTCAGGCTCCAACAGACACATAATGTATTTATGGGAAATTACATTCCTTTGGCACGTTACTTATTTTAAAAAAACAGCCCAGGAAGCTGGCAGATGATTATTAGCTGGAAAGTTCCAGAATTACAGTCAAGTCATGGTAGTTAGAAGCTAAACATGCTCCTTCTATCATAAATCCTGACCTGTTTTTCTGGCAAAGCATCAAAGAAAAAAAAAAAAAAAAAAGAAAAGGAAATACCCACCTTCCCCTTTTCACACCTAAAGATGTATGCAGAATAGACCACGATAGATACAAGTGTGTCTCAGCTAGTTCGCTGGATATATTTGTCTTTGTATTCTTCACTGTAGTTTCTTCTTTTTAATTATTTTATTTGTTTGTGTGTGTGCATAGTAGCATACATGCACGTGCATATACAAACACACATGTCAAGACATGCATGTGGAGGTCACAGAACAACTTTCAAGAGTTCGCTTTTGCCTTCTACCCCACCCAGGCTGTTATTGTATCTGCTACTGGGTGTATAGTGAGGGTAGCTGGCTACCAGCTTCTGTCCAGTTCTCCTGTCTCTAACTTCCATCTCAATGCAAGAGGTCTGAGGATTACAGATGCACATCACCGAGTCCTGCGTTTTCATGGGTTCTGGAACTGGACTTAGGTGGTCAGGCTGGTACCACAAGCATGTCTACCTACTGCAAACTTCATCATTTTTTCTAAGGCACAATCTGGCTCTATCTTTCAATAGCCCAGAAGACGGCCATTTTTCTGTTTCATTCTGAAAAAGTGACTAAAATTATGCTGTTTCTACCAATAGAGTCCAGGGCTTCAACCTACCAAGACTCCGTCTTTACAGCATCCTTTATTCAAATTGCACACAGGGATTCTAGGAAGGGGATTGTTTCTGCCCCACCTCCCACCTGCTTGCCAGTAAGGTGAAGGAGTTCCGTGGGTTTGGTGAGGTGGCTTTAAGTGGGTAACAGCACTTTGCTGTACAAGAATGAGGATCTAAGTTCAAATCCTCTCAAGTCACATAAAAAGCTGGGTGTGGATATGGACACTTGCAAGCCAAGTGCTGTGGTGGTGGGTGGAGGCACAGGAGGATTCTGGGGCTTGCTGGTGTCCACCCCAGCTCTGGGTTCAGTGACAGACCATGTCTCAAGGGCAGAGAGCAAAGAATAAAGAACAAGATGCCTGAATTTCCTGCACTGGCTCCTGAAACATGCATATTATATACATATATAGATATACACCAGCCACCCCTACAAACACATACACACACACACACGCACACGCACACACACACGTGTGCGCGTGCAAAATTAAATTTAACTGGAAAAAAGGAAATGATGCCCCTCATTTCAGTTTGTTTGCATGTTGCTAATAAATTAGTCACCAAAGAGTTTAGGGGGAACAAAGGGGTTTAGTCTTTCTTGATTTTTGGTTACAGTTCTTAGTCCAGCTTGGCAGAAGAGCTCACACCAACACTGAGTCAAGGGAACTGGGCACACCATAGACATAGAAATTGTGAGAGGGGCAAACTTCACTTACTAGACAGCAAGACTGCCCCAAAATGACAAAGAATGGCCAATTTTACCAAACCAGTTCCCTTCATTTTATGTATCTGCCCAGAGAATGGTCCTACATACTATGGGCTGCATCTCCCCACATCAACTAGAATATCTCCCGAGGATGTTCCCTAACCACCAATTCTTCACAAATGTGCCCACACACCATGTTTGATTAATCTCACTGACACACCTCTCTAACATCCATTGGAAGAGAGGAGGAGGAGAAAGCTATTCCTTCCTGGGCTATAGAATCCCTTTGCCTGACCTGGTGAGGCATGGAAGATCTGGGGAAACATATTGTTTAACCTTTTGTAATCCTGACTTTAAATGCTCTTGAAGTGTTGGGAATCAAATCCAGGATCTCTTACAGGTTAGGCTCTGCCACTAAGCTATACGCCCCAGATCATGGGTTAACCTTGTAACCTTTCCGTCTTGGTTCGCTTGCTTAGAATAAAACATGGGGACGCATGCCAGATCTGTTAAAGGTTAAGCTGGGTGTGGTCCACGCACCTGTGATCCCAGCCCTCAAAAGGCCAGGACCAGAGGAATTTATGGATGAGGCCAACTTGGGCTACTTCACAAGATCCTGTCTCAAAACACAAAACCAAAAAGAAAACGAAATGAATCAATGGTTTAATGTTTACTGATGATCCAGCCACCGTATTAAAAGTTTTACACATATTAACATGCTTAATTTTCAAAACAATTCAAGTTTGGGGCTATTGTTATATCTTGGGACACAGAATAAGGATTTTATTTTATATACATTATAACTTGCTTAATTTTCAAAACAATTCAAATTTAGGGCTATTATGTCCTGGGACACAAAATAAGGATCAAATGTTTTACACCATTAACGTCCTTAATTTTCAAAAGCAATTCAAGTTTGGGACTATTATTATGTCCTGGGACACAGAGTGAGGATCAAGGTGCAATACAGACGAAGTGGTTAGGCAAAGTAGGGTTTGAATCCTGGCAATCTGGGTGGAGAAGGAAAGCTTTAATCAGTCAGCTATGCAATCTTTGGTCAAAACCAACTGTCTCCACATATGTAAACATCTGCATGTTTTATTGAGTGTGTACTATAACTGGAAATCCACTAAAATATGCAAAGACAATTAATTGGAAGTGATAAAGAGTTGCAATGATGAGACCTGCTTTTTGTCTGGGGTGGAGATAGTTCCCTCCACTTGGTAGAGTTAGATTACATGAGATCAATTTCCATCTGAGGTTTCAAAAGCATTCCTCATGATGATCTTTCATTGAACTCAAGAGAATTAATAGCGAAACCAAAACGAAGATCTATCCATATAGCTGTAATCTGAATTCATATTTAACCTCAAAAGCACTTTTGGAATCTTTAAGTAATCGAATCAAGAGAGTGTGGCTTTCTCTTTTGACTGGTTTCTTTAAAGTGATTAACTAAATGCGTTCTCTGGTCTCTGCCCAAGAGTCCACAAAATCCTCTCCAGCCCACCTCTCTGCCTTAGGACAAAGACACTACCGCTCCTGAACCTGCCCTTAAAGCATATACATTTCTCCACTGAGGCAAGGAGAAGGGGGGAGTGTCTATGAGGAAATTTGTGCAGTAACATTCTATGTGGTACACAAGAGAGAGAAAAGAGGAAATATTAATCCAAAGAGCTCATTAAGTTCCCTTTTAACTTACAGGCAATAATGTTGATCTCTCATTATCCTCTGTCTTGCTTCTAATGGGTAGCATTTCAGATTCATGATATTTTAGATTTTTTTCTTTAAAAAATTCCTGAGAAATGTGGGATTTGACCGAAGACAGACCTTGTCCATTCAGAATAAGTGATTGGAGAACTCACTCTATGTTGGCCAAACAACATCTCAAGACTATGTGTGCATTGGATTAGTAAAAGGGGGCAAGTAAGAAATTCAGACACCAAGTTTAGAACAGATGAGCTATAGTCAGAAAACTGGAAGAGCACAGGCATTTTGATGGCTTTTTGAACAGGTTGCCTAGTTTTTCTCAAGAGGCTAACCTAATTAATATTAATAATAAAAACATAAAGATAATATTTGACTGCTTCTGTATGATATAAACATGAAGCATGAATATGAGATGCAAATCAAGGAACCCCTTGATAAGATGAGGAGGAAATTTCAAGTTTTTTGCGTTCAATGACCATATGACAACTTTCAAGTATTCTGAGATGGTGAGGCAGAGCTAGTAAGGAGGTGGTACTTTCTAGTGAGGATAAGAGAGAATGCGGTGGATACAGCATCTTGTTGGAGTTAAAAAGATCTTAAGGTCCTTTTGGCAAAGAATCAGGGAATTCAATGATTGCAGCAAATGCTTGCTGTAGAACTAAAATTATTTTTGTAGTCAAGAAACCACACTTTCAAAGGAGAAATGGGGTGCTATATGGACTAAGCAGTGGGCTGAGTGGACATCATGAAGTGAAGATAGAAGAAGCCTTATTGGGTGGAACACTAATATTGTTTCTACAAAAATCCTAAGAGCTGCTTTTTTTTTTTCTGCTCTAAATTTGAAATCGTCTGTGGAAGCACAGCGTGTTTTGAAGGGATCATTTATTAAACCTGGAACTGAACTCCTTTATGAACTCAAGTGTAATTTTGTGTTATTGGGTTTAAGAATTAAGCTCTCTCTCTCTCTCTCTCTCTCTCGCTCTCTCGCTCTTTTTCTCTCCTTTCTTTCCTTTGATGGGCGGGGAGAGGGTCTGTCTCAAGCAGTTTCTCCGGGTGCCTAAGTCAGCCGCTAAACTGAAGAGGTCTTTCCCATCATTTGACGGAAGTATCACGATGGGCAAAGAATGTTGGTAGCGTGTCAGGAGCGCTGGTGCCAGAAGGCAGATACACAGTCTCCCGAAATCAGGCCAAGGCGTACTTCCCAAGGTGCGTTTTTTTCATCTCTAATTTAAACTAGGGTCCTGCCGCGATTAGCAAACTGTTCCGGGCAACACCTGAAACTGTTTTTGAAGTCCGTTAAGAAGTCCATTCACGTTGGATATTTTCTCCCCCACTTACTCTTTCTAGTCCCCCACCCCATTCCTTTTTTTTTTTTTTTTTTTTTTTTTTTTTGCCAGTGGAGACTTGCCCTGGGGGATATTTTGTCCTGGGAGCACAAAACTATTTTCTTTTCTGGAAGTACGTTGACGTCAACCGGGAGCTGTTTTCGGTTGCTTGGTTTCCCGGAGTGTCCAACGCAGCACACCGCCTCCGGCAAACTGCGAGCAATTGAAAGCAGCTCCCCCAAAGGGGAGGGGGGAGACTGGTGAGTGCGTGGGTGGAGGTTGTACCCCTGGCGGCTGCCAAAGTGGGGGAGACCTGAGGAAACCGCTCCCTTGGTGGGTCCAAAAGTTGGGCCGAGTCCCAAGCACAGCCCCGGGTCTGCAGTGGGGGGGTCCTCGGTCACTGCGCAGCACGCACAGGCGGCGCTTCTGGTAGGTGACTTTGCCTGGTGTCCACTTGAGTTCTCTGCACCGCGGCAGTGGTCCACCCAAAGCATCTGAAGGCCCGAAAATCTGACAGCATCTCGGGACAAAAGGCCAGGTCTCCAGAAGTGACCGTGTGTTAGAGGCTCGCGGGCGCTGAGCCCTGTGTGCCCACTTAGCTGCCCACTGTCCTGCCCTAACACATGTTGAATGGGGGGCATGCGTTGAGACTACACAGGCCATCTCTCAAGCTATACCTTTCCAACTTAGAGTGTAACCTCCAAGTTACCTCCTGGGATACTTTTCCATGTGGGGAACAGGCTGGTTGGACGTGTGTGTGCGCGTGCGTATGTCTCTCTCTCTCTCTCTCTCTCTCTCTCTCTCTCTCTCTCTCTCTCTCTCTCTGTGTGTGTTGTGTGTGTGTGTGTGTGTGTGTGTGTGTTTCCCCAAGGAGCTAGAGGGATCCCGCGAGGCAAGGACTTGCTGTAACTTGTTTTGCACCTGGTGCGATTTTCCCAACGCTCCCCGGCGTCCGGGGCTGAGAAGCGGCGATGGACACGCAGAGATCTCACCAGAAGAGATAGTGATGCCCCCCACTTACATGCGCACGCAGGGCCTGAGATCTGGACTCCCTTTCTTCCTGATTTTCCTTGTAAATTACACATCGATGGATGGTTTCGATAAAGGAAACAAACAAACAAACAAACTTGAGAAGCAGACAGGAGGGCCAGGGAAGGAGCAAACATGGACAGGACTCTGACAGCCAAGCCGCTCAGAACTCAGTGATGGAGGCAAATTCCGGGACGCACCCTAGGACCTTGGCCAGGTTGCCTCCCCTGAGGCCGGCCTGGCATAGGGGTGACCTGCTGGGATCCGGCTCGGTCAGTTCTCTTTGGCCTTGGGACTCGGAACGGACCGGCGCGCCCAGGGACACTCGGGTTTCCCCAGCAGGAGAAGGATTCCGTTCGAGCTCCGGAGAGCGCCCCGGCTGTTGCTATCAAAGAATCGCCCAGTCCCGGGCGGCAGCGCGGCGCTGCCCCCCGGGCCGGGAGAGCGGGAGGGGGTGACGCCAGGACGTGCCCGGAGCCTGGGCGCGCCAGGGGCGGGAGCTTGGCTGGAAGTGGGACACTGTCTCCTATGGGAAAGCGGGACCCGACCAGCTCTTTGGCTGCCTTTCCAGTTTCCGAGGTGCCCGCCCCCGCGCGCCGGAGGCAGCGCAGCCCGGAGGGCGAACGGAGGGCGGTTGGCAAACTTGAGAGTGAAAACGCGCCCAGGATCCGAGTTGCCGAAATCGTGGCGACGGCGGGGGCGACCCAAACCCCAGTTCACTTTTTCCAACCGCCCGCTCGCCCGCCGGGCCTTAAGGGCTCCCATAGCTTCAGTTCCAAGCTTGGCACGCCTGACCGCGGGGACTTGGGTCATTTTGCCCCGGGCAGGAAGGGCAGTGGCCTGAGTGGGTGGCGAGTGGAGGGGGAGAGGGGTCCTTGGAGGGGGTCCCAGGGCTCCTCTTCCTAAATCTCCCCTCCCACCCGCCCCTCCCTGCCTTTCTCGCTCCTTCTCGGGGCTGGCTAGACCGGCGCGGACTTGCCCCAAACCTACGGGGAGCGCCCCAGGTCTTTAATGACAGCTTGCAAGTGGCAGTTGGAAAAGTCGAGAGAGATGAGGCTGACGTGGGGCGTGTTTCGCTCCTTTGCAAAAGTCGCAACGCGAACTGGGAGCCGCGCGGCTGGCCCCAGGCCCCCGCGCCTCGCCGCCAGCAAGTAGGTGGGGGAGCCGCCGCCGCCAGCCCCATCCTGCTCCCAAGCCTCGCCCGCTGCGCCCTGGCCGCGGGCACCCACGGGGTGCTGGGCCCCGTGAGCCTCCTCCACCCTGCTCATTAACCTGCCCGCTCCGCGCGGCCCCGGACACCCGCGCCTCGCAGCAGCTCCCGCGGCCTCGCTCCACGCCGCCGCCCGCCCCGATCCCCCCCGCCCCGGCTCCGGGGGGCGATGAGGGGGCGGTGGAAGGGGCACTGCTCCTCGGGCATTACTTAGACCAGCGGCCCCGCCCCGCCCTCCCGCCAGCCCGCCCTCCCTGCCCGCCCGGGCCGCGCGCTGCTCCGCCACAGGGTAAGTTGAGAGCGCTTCGCCCCCCACCGCCAGCCATCCCTCCTCTTCCTAGTTTTTGGTTTTTTTTTTTTTCCCCCTCCTTCCAAAGTTTTCTCTGAAGCGGGGATCGGGCCGGGGGAGGCCTCCGTCTGGGATTCCCCGCTCCCTGTCAAACTTCGTCCCCCCACCTTGCCCTCCCCGGCATCCCCTCGGCCCCTCCGGAGCTGCGCTGGGGAGTGACAATTGGGGCGCGGCTCCTTTAAGAGCCCGGCTTTGCCTCCCGGTAGCTGAAGGTCATTAAACACAAAAGCGCTCGCGCTGCGGTCCAATATAGCGCATGCGCCCTGCCCGAGGACTGGCAGAGAGACGGCAATATGGCGAGAATGCCTGGCAGCGGGGACTGTAACACCAGCGCGGGCGGCAGCGCCGCCGCCGCCGCCGCCGCCGCCGAGAACAATGGGGAGCGGGGCGAGGGCGAGCGCGGTGCGGGGGGTCGCGGCCGCCGCCAAGGCCGCCCGCACTACTGCAGCGCGGGCGAGGAGGAGGAGGAGGAGGAAGAGGAGGAGGAGGACGAGATCCAGGAGGTGCAGATAACGGGGGACGAGGAGGAGGACGGAGGTGGGAGGCTCGAGGAGGACGAGGAGGAGGAGGAGGAGGAGGAGGAGGAGGAGGACGAAGAGGAGGAGATGGGGCTGGACTGGGACGAGCCCCTGGAGCCCGAGGACTCGGCCGGGGAGGAGCTGGAACCCGAGCCGGTCCATAGGATCCATATGGACCAGAGCGCCGCGCGGGAGCCCGAGGTGCCGCCGCGGCTGCTGGCACCCCGGGCCCGCGGGGGGCCGCCGGGGGACGGCGGGGAGCCGGACCCCGACGTGCTGCAGCGCCCCGAGCGGGCCCGGCTGAGCGAGAACACCCGGCTGGCCACCCGCTACGCCGTGCGCATCTTCCGGGAGTACCTGAGCGAGAAGGCGCAGAGCCCCGACTTCGAGACCATGGACAAGGGGGCGCTGTGCCGCGTGCTGCGCTCCTTCTACGCCGAGGCCCGCTCCAAGAGCGGCCAGCTGTACAGCAAGTCGTCGCTCATCAGCATCCGCAGCTCGCTCAACCGCTACCTCAACGAGCCCCCGTACTGCCGCACGCTCGACCTCACCAAGGACCCCGAGCTGCGCAGCGCCAACCTGACGCTGGCCGCGGTCATCCGCAAGCTGGAGGAGCAGGGCGCGGGGCCGGTGGTCCAGAAGCAAGCGATCACGCGCGCCGACCTGCGCAAGCTCTACACGTCCAGCGTGTTCAGCAGCAGCACGCCCTTCGGGCTGCTCAACAAGGTGTGGTTCGAGACGTGCATGTACTTCTGCACGCGCGGCCGCGAGAACCAGCGCGAGCTGGAGGAGGACTCCTTCGGGCTGGCCATGGACGAGGACGGCCGCAAGTTCGTCTACTTCAAGTCCCTGGGGCCCTACCACAAGTCGCGCTCGTCGTCCTGGAGCAAGAAGCGCGCCGAGAGCAGCGACGAAGAGAACTTGCCCCGCATGTACGAGACGGGCACCGAGTTCTGTCCCTATGCCAGCTTCGTCAAGTACCTGTCGAAGCGCAACCCCCTATGTAAGGCGTTCTTCCAGCGGCCCCGGGACCACTGCAGCGAGGGCGACGTGACCTGGTACGAGAACAAAGCCATCGGCAAGAACTTGCTGGGCACCCGCATGCAGATGTTGTCCAAGGCGGCCAAGCTGTCCAAGACCTACACCAACCACTGCATCGGCGCCGTGTCCATCGCCACGCTCAACAGCATCGCGGGCATTGGCACCAAACTGGGCTCGCCGGCCCCGCCAGGCTGCTACGCCGAGGCTCTGAACGGGGCGGCTCGGCATCCCTCCCAGCATCCCCCCACCCATCCCTCCCACCACCACCACCACCACCACCCCCAGCCGCCCTCGCTGGGGAACACTTACCTGCTCCCCAAAGACAGCCAGGTGGGGCCCGACGTGAAAGCCGAGGCCGCCCCCAAGCGCGCCCTGTACGAATCAGTGTTCGGGTCGTCGGGGGAACTCTGTGGTCCCGCTTCCCCCAAAAGACTTTGTGTCCGCCCCTCGGAACCTGTGGACTCGGTGGTGGTGGTTTCCGTGAAACACGACCCCCTGCCGCTTCTTCCAGAAGCCAATGGGCATCGAAGCGCCAATTCTCCCACCATAGTTTCCCCCGCCCAGGTAATCAAACAACCTCTCCGTGCATGACTTACTTGTCTGGTGCCGCGTCGCGACTAACTTTTGTGTTCACGTAGGTCTGGGCTGGGGGACGGAGCGGGGGGGGGGGTTTAATAGCTGATGTACTGCATCCGATTCGAAATTGCCCCGAGAAACTTACTTAGTTCTTTGTGCTTTTCAGGCAAGTTACACCGACTTCTAAAAGATCCTAGGGTGAGCATTGCCCCTCTAGTCAGAGCTGTAGAAACTTCAAAGTTCCCAGAACAAAAGGTTTAGGTGCCCTCCACCCCCCGCAGCGCCTCTTCTTTGGATGCTCAAGTACTATAAGGCCCAGAATGTCTGAGCAGTGTATAGAGGGATGTAGCTATATAGAACCTAATTTAAATAAAGTTAGTCAAAACACACCATTACATATTCGCCATAACTTTGGACAGAAAAACACTTTTAAATTATTAAAGAGGAAACATGCCAACCCCATTTCCTGTAGCTTTTTTTTTTAAAGGGGCGGAGACTGAGTCACTGGCAGCGGAGTGCCAGTTTATTTTCTTAACACGCAGTCCATTAGTGTTTGTTAATATTCCTGAGATGGGAACATGGTGTCTATGCCACGGGACAGGCTGCCTTGAAGGTGCCCAACTTGCTGTGAGCACTGAAACGGCTACCCAACCCTGGTCACTGGAAGCTCACCATCTGGGAACCAGACAAGGAAGACAGAGAGATAGGATGGCAGGATACCAGCATAAGTGTGCCAACCTGGACAGCCATCCAACTTGGGCAAATCAGTTCACCTCTTTGGGCATGGCATTTTGCCTCTCTGAGCTTCAGGTGTCTGAGTGAAAGATAAAGAGAGCTCGTTCACTCCAAAATTCCTTAAATCTTTGTTCCAAGTCTAGATGGAGGTGGAGGTTTGTAGCATGAGATGCTCTTCCCTTTTAGTCTACCCAGAGGAATCTATTCATTAGCACCGTTAAAGTGCTCCTGGCTACTTCTGTTGGGGAGGGGGGCAGCCACAGGAAGTCTCTGGGGGTCCCACCCTGCAGGTAAGGGCAGCCACAGGAAGTTTTCCTATCTGGATGTCTCTTGTGATGGGGCAGAGAGATGACCCCAACTCTTGGAAGTGTCGCAGGGGCCCTTTAGGGACAGATGTCAGCTACCCCCGTGGTGTTTTTTCCAAAGTGGAAATTCCAGTTCTGGACAAGCGGGCCCTTTCAGAGGCTTCCCAGCTAATTGGCAAGCTTCAAGGCCAACAGAAGGAGCTGTGAGTGGCAGGCTGTACTCTAAACCACACGGACCTGTCGGGCTTCTGGTGAGTGTAGTTCATCCCAGCGGAGGTTATTTGAAAGAGTTTTCAGGATGGAGAGGAGAGTGGGGCTTGCATCTTCGTGGAAAGCAAAAAACTATTGGCCACATTCTTCCAATCAAGTGAATTCTTGTACATGCCCTGGGATTCATTAAGAGTTCAAAAGCCCAAGAATGTTTATTAAAGAAAGTGTGTGTGTGCTTGGGACGATAGTGTAACCGTGTCTCTGGACACTGTTGTCATACAGAATCGAGATGAAGATTTTCTTTTTCTTTCCTTGGCGTTCTCTAAGGAGTTTCTCCCTGACACATTGTTCTGATCCCTAAGTGTGACAAATCAGTTCTATAGAACTGTATACCGATGCTGTATTATTCTTGACCTGACATTGTCAAGCAATTCCAAAGTTAAATATAGATTTGAGTTCTTACGTGATAACCAACTAGAGCCATCAAACAAGGTCTTAGTTGGAAGTCTCTTTCAGTTAAAATTCTACAAAGGGGAATTTTGTTTGCTTTCTTAGGGGGAGAGGGCAGTTCCAGGTGTTAGACAGGTATTGAACTACTGAGTCCCACCCCCCATTTGCACATATTTAACAGTCAGCTTTTCACTTATGATAGATTTTTCAAAGTATTTTTAAATCACTATTGAGAAAATGCTAACCTTGTAACTTCTGTAGAACTTCTGTAGAAGTCTGAGCAAGTATAAAAAGGATGTTTAAAGTCAAAACCTGACACTATCGCTTCCTGCATTTATTATTTTTTAAACAAATTTATTTTTTAATTTTTAAAAATATTTATTTGTGTGTTTGTGTGTGTGTGTGTGTGTGTGTGTGTGTGTGTGTGTGTGAGAGAGAGAGAGAGAGAGAGAGAGCACTGTGTGTCCCTGTGGAGGACCAAAACAAAAGTGACTTCAGGAATCATCCTGGATTGCTTCTACCTCCTTTTTGCTTGGCTCTGGGATTTCCCAGGCTCCACCTACCAGAGCTGAAAGTTCAGACTGCTGCCATTTCCACTTAACTTTTTTTACATGGAACCTGGGATCTGAACTCAGCTCTTAACCCCTGAGCCATCTCTCCAGCTCCTCCTGCATTTATTAAGATCCTTATTTTTCTAGCGTTTATGGAGTGGCCAAATCACTGGCCAATGGCTACACTTAAGGCATTGTGTCCTGGCTAGTGGTCAGTCCCCGGGAAATGCCCGTGGACCTTGAATGTCGGTCTCCTCTCTTAATTATAAGCATGCCGCCTCACCTTCCTATGGACCACGCCTCATCAGTAGACACAGCACTGAGCCTTGCTGTGAGCCATTCTATTACAGACTTCTCCATAACGTGGAGGTCACATGCTGCCGCTTGAGGCTCTTATAACAGGCACGTTGCTTGAGAGCTAAAGCGCCAGCTCATTTAAATACATGCGCAGTAGCCATTATCTTTGGGAATACATCCCAAGACTCTCCCTCACATCCGTACCCCTCATAACCTGGATATATTCTAGGATTTTTTTTTCCTTGACATACGCATCTACCATTAAATTTGTTTGGTTTGTACTTTAGGCAGGAAAAGATCAACGACAGTACGAACTGATAAAACAGAACAGGTGTCAGTCACAGTGGCCCACAATAAAAGTTACTGAAAGCATATAAACCGTTTATTTCTAGAATTTCCCTTTTAATAGTCCCAGACCTCTGTTCACCTTGGAAGGGGAAGCCATGGGTAAAGGACAACTATCTTCTTTTACTCCCCCTCCTGAGGGGATTAACAAGTCTTTCTTTTATGATGCTGCTGGGGAAATGAGCTCAACCCAGGGCTAATGGAGAGTGTGGAATTTGTGACTTTTCACTCTGGTGCAATCTCTGCCTGGGGGGGAGGTATCGTGGTTCCTGTAATGAACCCAACTGGCAAGTCTCCTGAATGAATGGTTGTGATAGAAGCCAAAAAAAAAAAAAAGCTTAATTCTCTTTTCTCCAATTGCACTGTGGTGACGATCTAGTTATTGGTGGTGAATCTGTGCAGGGTTTCATTTTGTTATCCATTTGTTCACTCCTTTGGTGCTGGAGACTGAACTCAGGGCTATATCCTGAGCCTATTCATTTTATTCTTTCTTATTTCAAAGGGAAAAGTAGTCACAGAATTTTAGATTCTACCCAGCGGTGTTTTATTGCTGATGTTTGCTACGCACGGCTCTAGTGCTAAAGAAAAATGTGACCATAAGCTCAATATATTTGGGACTGAGGATGTAGTTCAATGGTAGGACTGTAAACTGCATATGCAAGATCATGGGCAACACACACACACACATCCCCACAATCACATTTGCAGGCTTGTGACAAAGATATCCAGTTGTACTTACTTGACCCTAGCTCAGATTAGTTCTGGAAATTCTTTTAAGACATTCTTAGGCTGGAGAGACATGGCTCAGGATTAAAAGTTTGCCTTGCAAGCGGAAGGATCTGAGTTCAGATCCCGGATCCCACGTATAAATACCAGTCAGAAATGGTGGTTACCTGTACTTCCAGCTCTGGGAGGTGGAGTCTGGGCAACTTCAGAGCAAAAAGCAGGTAGAGCAATCCAAGATGACTCCCGATTTCACCCTTGGGCCTCCACAGGCACACATAGCTCTGATACACACACACACACACACACACACACACACACACACACACACACACAAATAAATAATAATAAAAAGAAATTCCATGAGGAGGAAACCTAGTAGTTTGAAGGTAATGATGTCCTGTGGCCTCTGTGGCTGTGTGGTTTGTCTCACTGTGGCTTCCAGTTGGTTCTAACGGTGCCCAGGCTGGGTTCAGGATCAGCTACCTGCACAACACATACATCCTAGACCCACACAGCTACACCCCCAGCCTGCTTTTTAGAGACCTGTTGGTTGGATGGGAGATCATTTAGGATTAGCCTTTAACTTACCTTCCAGAAGAAGCCAGAAGCTAATAGCCCTACGATTCATTTTTTTGGGGGGAGGGGTCATGGGAGGGAGTTGGGACAAGACTGTGCTGTGTAGACCTAACTTCCCTAGAACCCCCAATCCACCTGCTATTGCTGGACTCTGGGGATTCAGTTTGCATCTGGGCACTGTAACAAAAAAAGGCTACAGGGCGTCACGTGCGCATGTAATGGAAAGACACAAGCATTTTATGTAGCACGGAAATAATCTCAAAAGTTCTGTTCTGAATTTGAAGACTAGGCAGGAAAAAATGTCTTTTGTCCTGCCTTTAAAGATGCACTAGAATTTCTGTCTGCATGAGAGGGTGCAGGAGTCAGAACACTTAGCATCATTCACCTTCTTTAAAGCCTAGTGTCTTCCTGTTTTCAGTATTAGTTGGCGGGTGCATTCTTTTTTTCTTTTTTAATATAGCACGATGTTTGCTCTTTTAGGAAAAGTTCGACTTGGCAGTGGAACTACATATCTTGTTCATAACCATGTCACGTTTTCCAACATTCATTCAGGAAATAGTTACAGAATACTTACTATGTCAGCTCCATGCCAGGAATTTATAAGTTAATCAATTTTCTACTTGGCAAGTAGTCTCATTGGCAAGGTTGCGGCCTCATTACATACTAAAGCTAGATCAAAGTTTTAACATTTTTTTTTATTATTTATTCAATTGTGTGTGTGTGTGTGTGTATGTGTAGAACCACGGACGAATTCGGGAACCACCATGGATTGCCTCCACCTCCTTGTTTACTCTCCCCGGGGATTCACAGGCTCCGCCCTACTAGGACCAGAAACGCAGGCTGCCCCCCGCTTCCACCCGGCATCTATATGTGGGGTCTAGGATCCGAACTCAGGACCCTCCGCCTGCAAGGCAGAGGCTTAACCCCTGAGCCACCTCTCCAGCCCCTAGATCAAAGTTTTAAAAGTTGAAAGGTGATTTTTTTTGAGACAGAGTTTCACATAGCCCAGGCTGGCCTTGAACTCCTGATTCTTCTGCTGTTACCTACCAAGTGCTCGGATTAAAATCGTGTGTCACCATGCCCAGGTGATACATTTAATGTTTTGCAGCAGTTATTTGAAGAAACCTATTTTGATATTCTCTTTTGCATACTGTTACATATTAATCTTAAAATCAGTATGAGGGTATGTTGTCATTATATTATCATTAATATAGTTGAGATAGGGTCTCAGAATGTTGCCCAGGCTGGCATTCTGAGTAGATAAGGATGCATTCTTTTCAATAAATATAAACCCACACCAGATACCAATTTACTGTAGATGCACGAAATCAGAGAAAGAAGTGCTTGTTGGCAAACAAAAGCACAGATATCATTAATCTAAAACAAGCGTGTCCAATAAAGTTCAAGGTACACACACACACACACACACACACACATACTTCACAATGTTTTGAATAAGGTTATGATTTTGCACTAGACACTTTCATAGCTATTTTGGAACACCCACACACACACACACACCCCTCAGAATGTTTTCAGTAAGCTTATGATTCAGTACTAGGTTACATTCGTAGATATCTTGGGCCACAGCTTGACACCAACTGATCTAAAACTTAATCTTTCATCGCTCTGATTTGAAAATCTGGCTTTGAAAGCAGATGTTCCCTGAAGAACCATCCTTCTAGCAGTGCTAAGCTAGATCTTGAACAAAAAGGAGCCCACCTTTTTACTTGTTTGTTTTCAGGATTTTTGCTTTGGTTTCAGGGTTTCTTAGAGCCTAAACTAGCCTGGAAGTCACCATTTAGCTAAGTAGCACCTTGAGCATCTGACACTCCTCCCTTCACTTCCTGGGTTACATTACAGGCCGGTGCTTCCAACTGCAGCCCCCGCTGCGGATAGACCCAGGCCTGGGCTCGTGCCGGGCAAGCCCTGTCCCACAGACAAGCTCCCAGCCCAGTCATTCCTTTCGGAGAACTGCTGAGTAGTGTGGAGAGCACTTGGGTTTCTTCGGTTGGCCGTGGCCGGTAAATCGGTCCCACTTCAATGCTGGAGTGAAAATTTGGTTTCCGATGAACTTTTGGTGTCTGAACTGCCATTTCAAAAACAGAATCGATGTAGGAGTTCCTGGATAGTTGCCTGACGCTAAAGATCTTGGAGCAGGAGTGTAAAGCTAGTGCTCAGTGGGTCTGTCTGAGACAGAACTTTTTTTTTTTTTCCTAGAACCACCTATTTGCTTGCACTGGCCAGCATGGATCGGTCATATAGTAACATTAAAAGATTTCTTTGGAGAATTTACAAAACACATAGCATAGTGTGACTTCTTTGTCCAAAGGGGGAATACGGATTGACTTTGATACATTAAAGTGGAAGAAAGCATAGCTTTAGGATCTGAAACCTTGAAGTGTGTGTGCATGTGGTGATAAATATGTTCAGGTGGGTGCGCGCATGTGTTCTAGTGCGTGCATGCGTGTGGATGCCTATGTCAGGATTCTCTGCCATTTCCAGGACTCTCACTCGCACTCAAGGTCGCTCAGCTAGGAATGGCTTGTCTCTCCCTGCCTCTCTCAGCACTGGGGTTACGATCCACTGCCACGCCCAGCTTTTATGTGGTATTGGGGATCCCAATCCAGGTCCTCATGCTTGTACAGCCGGCACTTCACTGGCTGATGTGTTGTCTTAGCCTAAAGTGGCCCCTGTGTGTGTGTGTGTGTGTGTGTTGCATGTAGTTATACATGTGTGTATAAGCATGTGTACAAGAAGGCACTTACGTGGTATGTCTGTGGAGGCCCAAGGGTGACATGGAGAATCATCCTGGATTGTTCAGCCAATTTCTGAGTTGCGTGCTCTGGGGATTCCCAGCCATCACCTTCCAGGTCTGGGGTTACAGGGCATCACAATCTCTACCCAGCTTTTTTTTTTTTTTTAATCTGGGATCTGGGGATCTGAACTCAGATCCTTGTGCTTGTGAGTCAAATGCTTTAACCCCTGAGTCATTACCCCAGCCCCATTTTTCAACCCCCTGTGTCTTTCGGCCCTTTCATGCGTGCAGATGACATAGGTTCCCCCCCGTGTCTTTCCCAGTGAGAATTTTCCTTTTTCTGGAGACCCTGTACTTTCTGAGGTGTGTGATGTCGGAGCCTGTCTCTCCCAGACAGTGACTTTGGTAATTGTTTATCATCTAGTGAGGACGGTGTGGGGCCCCCAAGGTGAGCCCCTTTATACCACCCTGAAGAATTGAGGAACTTGGGGTGACTTGGCCTGGTCCTTCCTACCTTCGGCCCCTTCCATTCTCCAGCTCCAACCCCCAAGTCTACCTCCCCTGGAATACCGAGCCATTTGAAAACCCCTTTTTAGGGCAAACCTCGCCGGGATATATCCAGCTTCATTCACACCCGAATGACTATTTCCCCCTGACTGTCTGGCAGCGAACCTTGGAAGACAGGCGTTTTGATGGCATTTCGAGAGGAAGGGGGAAGGAATGTGCCACAGGATGGGGCTGACAGATTTAAGGCAGCATGAGGTGGCAGGTCTGGGGGTGGGGGGAGGAATGCCAAGGCCTGACAGGGACGGGTGTCATTTCCTCTGTGAGGACTTTGGTTACCAAATTAAGACGTCAAGACCGCTTGGGAAGCTTGTAATCGTCAGTGTTGAGTTTTACTTCATGTCTGCAGTCAAAGTTACTGTTGTTTAGTTTAGTACCTGACCTTGGGGTCCTTTTTAGAGTCAAGGAAAGGCAGACACTGTTGATAGACACACACACACACACACACACACACACACACACACACACACACAGAGTTATGCATAGTTCCATATATTTTAGAAATATTTAAATTCATAAGTAATATTTGTGGATTTCTCTACCTCATCTTGTTTTCAACAAAGTTATCATAAACTTGCCAGAAACATGCTGACAGGTAATCTCTCTGTCTCTCTGTCTCTCTCTGTCTCTGTCTCTCTCTCTCTCTCTCTCTCTCTCTCTCTCTCTCTCTTTCTCGTCTTTGTTTGGGCCAGGCTAGCCTGGAACTTCTTTTCTACGGTAGCCTCCAATTTGTGACCACCTCCTGACAGCCTTCCTAGCGCTGCTTTTACGGGCACACACCACCATGCACATTTGATATGTAAAAATTATTGTTCATTTGTTATAGTCACTAAAAACAAACTTCTTGAATTTCTTGAAGATTCCCGTAGTGTCTGACACTTATTTTTCAGGGCTATAACTTAGAAACGTGAACAATTTCTATATTTCTGGCTGTCGTGGGTCGGCGAAAAGACTAACTGACCAAATCCAGGCAGGAGGGAAAGCCGGTGTTCTGGGTATAAATTCTTGTGTCATTGAGCTGCACAGGCAGTAGGGTTCATCATTACAGACTTCCTACTATAAGCGGTCATGACGGCTGCTTTTTCCGTAGCCATGAATTGAACGACATGCTAAAGGCTTTCGTGGGCCCCACCAGCTAGAGTATGAACATCACTTGTGAGCTTGTTAGAAGCGCAGTGTAATTAGTCAGACTTCGGGTTCTGTGACAAAATACCCGAGACTGTAAGGGATTTATTGTGCTCCAAGGTTTCAGCCCGTGGTTATGTGGCTCTGGTGCCTTTGGAGCCGTGTGTGTGGTGAGGCAGAACCTCATGACAGAGTCATGTGCTGAGCCAGGATTGCTCACATCATGGCGGCCATAGCAGAAAAGATGGGCACGATAGGTCAGCGCAGGTGCCCCAAGGCCACTCCTCAGCCAGACCCTTCTCCCCACGTTCCAGCTCCTCCCACAACAGCTTACCAGCTGGGAACCAAGCCTGTAGCGGGTGAGCTTGGGCAGTTGGGGCAACATTTTACATCCCGGAATGTGCCAAGCTCACTTACCATTCAGCCCCAGCTGCACCTGCGTTTGTTTGTTTTTATTGTTTTATTATTGGCGTCCTATGGGTGTGCTTGCAAGCACCTTAGTGAGCGGGTGGAAATCAGAGAACAATTTCAGGGAGTCCGTTCACTGCTTCCACGTTCACACATGTCCTGGGGGACAAACTCAGCTCACTAGGCTTGTGGGACAAATGCTTACTGAGCCATCATTTTAATATTTATTTATTTATTTATTTTGAGAGGTAGAGAGAGGGAGAAATGGGAGAGAGGACATATGCATGCGTCTGGTGCATGGCGTGGATGCCAGTTATCAGAGGATAACTATGGTCGCCAGTTCCCTCCTTTCAACATGTGGGTTTCTGGGGATTGAGTTGAGGTGCCAGGTTTTGGAGCATGCGCCTTACCTGGGAAGCTGTCTCACTAACCCAGGTTCCATAAGACTTCTAAGTCATCATATTGAGAGCTGGTCTATGTGGCCTCTCATCCGACCCTCAGAGAATTGTGGCTTTTCTTTCCGTGTTCCACAGGAGGACACGAAGGTTCATGGCTAGTAACTCGCTTAATGACTGGTAGGTAATTGAGCTGAGATTTGAACTCAGGTATTTAAATCCATGGATTGTTGGTTCCAAGATTCTCACCGACTGTTCAAATAAAAGAATCCGAAAGAGGATAATTGAACATCAAAACACCTCGCCACCTTAGGTGGTTTCCCATGACAACGGAAAGGAGGGAGTCTGCTTTCACACAGAACTACAAAAATAATGGCATCTATATGCAGGGAGCATGCAGGATTGTTTCTGGCATGTTACATATTCTGTGTGGCCCCATGGAACACTGGTCGCCGCTGGGTCTGGGGACTAAGGCAGTGTCTCCCGAGAAACCAATGTGTAGTGGTACAGTGCAAACCCCCCAGTTGGATCTCCTGGGGGTTGGTTTTCTCCTTGATCAAATGGGTCGCCCTCAGTGTTGCATGCATTGTTGCTTGGTGCATTACTGCTTGATACATTCTTAATGCGGCTAGAGCTCGATATTGGTAGTTTTCCATCTTGAGGCTCTGGATTCAAAACCTAGCAGCAATAAACTAGATACAATGACATCAGCGCAGAGAAGCAGGAAGAAGTTCCAGGTCATTCTGGGTCACATGAGAGGATTCAAGGCCAGCGTGGGCACCTGAGACCCTGTCTCAAAGAACCAGAAGCAAACCAACCAACAGAAGTTTCTGAGGACACAGACACTGTAAGAACATTGCTCTTGTTTTGTAAACATAGACTATTCATCACAGGTGAAAAAATCCAGCTTTTCACAGTCAAACCCTCTCGCGAGCCTTCAGCGTCCAGGGGCTGGGCGGAAGCTCTGGGTTCTTCTTCCCTGTGGACTCTGGCCCTCAGCCGTGGAGCCTGCAGGTCGCTGGGCACGTGATGAAACTGTGGTGCAGCGTGTGGTCTTCGCTCTGGCCCACTCACAAAGCCATGACCGAGTAGGTTGGGTCCCCCAGTCTTGTGTCCCACATGCACCTCTCGGTGAGTTTTGCCTGTGTGGCCTAAACAGGACTCAATACCCCTTTCCTTCTCTTCGGCAGGCCCTTCCTGGTTCTCTTTAGAGACTTGGAGATTTTTAAGGGTTGGGGGTGGGGGGTTGGAGAGACTCTGCAGCCAAAGGCTGGCTTCAGATGAAATCAACAGCTTTTCAGAAGAGACACAATGCTACTTGATCAGGGCGTCAAAGGCGTCTTCCTACTCGAGTCCAGTGAAGGCTCCACCATTTATGGTCGTCAATCTAATTTTAGCACCTAGAGGTAGGAACCCTGTTTGGCTGGTTCTGTATTAGGCTGCTTGCATCTCTCAAATGCATACACGGGGTGTAATTTTCTAATTGAAAATTAGAATTGGAATTGCCCTGGTTGCTGTATAATGAAAGGAGGTTGTGCTTAAAGTTGAGGTATACCAGTGCATGTTTTGAATAGACTGCCAAATCAAGGCAATTAGGGATTGGATGTAACACTGTTGACCAATTCATGACCTCTTGTGACTTATTTTTTAGCAGGACACAGAGTGTGCTTATAAAACAGAAATGCCCGCATAACAGGGCAAGAGCCTAAACTTTAGACTGCCTTCCAAATGTCTGCAGAATTCAGCCAGTGTCATCCTTGTAGGATATGATTCTGGGCTATTAGAGAATTCTGTTAGTCAGCTCATCAAGAATATCAACTGCGGGAGAGAGAAAGAGAGGGAGGGAGAGAGAAAGGGAGGGAGAGGGAGCTCATGTGGGCATGGCATACGTTTGTACGTCATAGGATAACTTTCCGGGTGTCGGTTCTCTCCCGCTACCTCACTGAGATGGCGTCTCTCTTGCGTCTGCCACTGTGTGTACACATCCTGGTTAGCCTGTGATTCTTTTATCCCTCCTTCCTATCTGGCTTTTAACATGGTTTCTAGGAATCGAACTCGGGCTTGTGTGGCAAATGGTTTTGACCTCAGCCATTTTCCCTGGCTTCTGGGCCCTGCTTTTTTTTTCCCCCTCACCTTCTGATAAAATTATATGTTAAAAGATTTTTAGATATCCTAGGTATTTCATCTTGAACAAAGATCTCACTGTTTTTTTTTTCCAGAAAAGAAAAAACTCAGAGAGATTTGCAGAACGTTTTTTTCAGTAGGTTGAGATAGCAAATGAAAAACACGTTGCTTTGGAAACAACAAACTGATATAAAGTGTAACAGGAACTTTAGAAAATGGATTATGGTAGCTTCTCTTTCTCCTCCGCGCAACCCAGTGTTCATTCGTGATAGCTAATGTCATCCATGTGGTGCGATTAGATATTAAAAGAAAAAGAAAACTGGGCACAGCGGGTCTGGGGTCCCAGCCACTCGGGAGGCCCAGGCAGGTGGATTACAAGGTCAGGGTTGTCTGCATCTCAGACTGAGTGACAGGCCAACCTGCATAGCGAATGGGGACCTTGTGCAGAAAGGGAGAGCTCTTGCTTAGCAGGTCTGAGACATTGGCTTTAACCTTTACTACCAAAGGGGGGGGCAGAGAAGGGAAGGAAGGAAGGAAGGAAGGAAGGAAGGAAGGAAGGAAGGAAGGAAGGAAGGAAGGAAGGAAGGAAGGAAGGATGGGAGGGAGGAAGGAAGGGAGAGAAAGAGAGAGGGAAGGAGAGAGGGAAGAGGAGGGAGGAAGGGAGAGAAGGAGAGAGGGAAGGAAAGGAAGGAAGGAGAGAAGGAGGAAGAGAAGGAGAGAGGGAAGGGGAGGGAGGGAAGGAAGGCTATCAGCACACACACTTTATATGGCCTTTAAAGGCTCATGAGTGTTTTAATATGAGTTTTAGACTTTTAGGGAGTCAGAAACATGCCAGCATTAGAAGAATGTTCCCGGGTTTGAAGGCACATACCCCAGAGGGCAGTGCCTGGAAGGTGCTGATTGGGGGACATTTTCTATGCAAGACTGAGACCTGGAGCCCTTTCTGAACAGCCCCCACGTGGGGACTCAGGCTCAGTTCTCCGTGATTCTTTATCTGCTCCGTGTTTGCCAGCCAGAGACCTGGCTCCCCGGCCTTCAATCTTTTTCCACCTCGCTTGGAGCACTTCATTAAAAGATAAACAAACAGTTCTGATGCAGAGTTCTAACTAGTAAAGAGAACCAATAAAAAGGACTATAAAATGCCTGACAAATAGAAAAGGTTTAATAACACCACGGCACTTTGTGGGCGAGGATTTGCCTCCTGGCTCGGGCCTCCCCTGCAGGCCTTTCCCTCGCCCGTCTTGGCAAACCACACTGGCCCGGCCACCCGGAACAGGCCGGTGAGGGGGATTTGGCTCCACGGAATCACGTGACTTGGTCACGCTGAGGAACCTGGGGAAGTGACAGCCGCAGACCTGTAGACCTTTCGTGGGTGACGGCCGAGCCCAAGGAACGAAGGCCGCGCGGAGTCACAAGGACACAGGGAGAGCGACAGCGTCCACCGCCACTTTGCAGAGCGAGTTACAGCTATTTGGACCCAACGCTGATTCTGACACAGTGACCAGTGGCAGCCGGCTGAGTTCAGTTACAGGGTCCGGGCGCGAGGGGCCGTGGGTGAGGTCATCTCATGTGGTAAAGGGAGGGCACGGCGAGCTGGCTCAGTGGGTGAGGGGTCTGCGGGCACCTGGTGGCTCGAGTGGATCCATGGAGGTCCACAGGGTGGAAGGAGAGACCTGACTCCAGAAGCTTTCTCTGCCTCCATCTGTGTGTGATGATGTGCATGTATGCTCTTTCTCTCTCTCTCTCTCTTTCTCTCCCCCTCCCTCTCTCTCTCTCCCCCTCCCTCTCTCTCTCCCCTTTCCTCTCTCTCTCTCCCCTCTCCCCCCCTCTCTCTCCCTCTCTCCTTCTGTCTTTTTTCTTTCCTCCATCCCTCCCGTCCATCCTTCTTTCACTTTCTCTCCTTCAAATAAATAAATCCCCAGTACCCCCAAAATGTTATTATCATTCTTATCATCTGTTAAAGGGGGCTAATGGAAATGTAGGAACTTCCCCTTATGTTTCTTCTCTCTCCCTCTCTCCCTCTCTCTCCCTCTGTCTCTCTCTGTCTCTCTCTGTCTCTCTCTCTCTTTCTCTTCTCTCTCTCTCTCTCTCTCTCTCTCTCTCTCTCTCTCTCTCTCTCTCTCTCTCTCTCTCTCATCTCTCTCTGCTTTTCCATCCAGTTAAGCCTTTGTCAGGCCTGTCGACCACAGCTTTTGCAATGGGAGCTGTGGCAGCGAAACTTGCAACTCGCTCTTTCTTTCCTTCCTGCGCAGCTCCATGGGCGAATCAGCCTTAACGTGACTCTTTGCCACGCCAGCATTGGACTGCTTTCCCTTCAGTCCCAGTAAAAAAGGAATTTCCTGGCTCCCAGCATCCTGCATCCCGTGTCTGGGGACAGTTACAGTTACAGTACTAAGTAAACAATCATGGGGCCTCCCGCAGCAGTCACATCTTAGAACAGCAGATCCGATGGGTCCCTAGAAAGATGGCTGTTAGCCGTCAGGCACCACAGCAGCCCCGATGGGCCAAGCGAAGAGTGAGGTGCACCCCAGGTGGGGGGACAGTGGGGTGGCACGGGGGAGGGCTTGTTATGCTCACTGCTCAGAGCACTGTGTAATCTTAGACTCCGAAGTAATTTATTTGGGGGGTTCAATTCAGCTGATAACGGGTGACTAAAAACTGTGAGCACCCATTCCCACTTGGGGCGTGGCTCTAGTGACGTCCTCACTAGATGCTGAGTGAGGAAGGCGGCTCCTATGGTGAAGGAGAGAACTGAGTTCTGCGAGTTGTCCTCAGCCCCCTCCCCCGTGTAGACAGACATACATGCAAGTACCTGCCTTCTCCTCTCTCTGCCTCGCTCTGTCTCTGTCTCTCTGACTCCATCTGTCTATCTCTTTCCCTCTCTTCTCCTTCCTCTCTTTCAAATAAATAAATAGATTTTTTTTAAAAGTAAAATAAAAGCCCATAGTGGAGCTGCAGAACTGATTGAGTGATCAAGTGTTTGCCTAGCATGCTAGAGACCCTGAGTTTGATTCCCAGGACCAAAAAAATGACCTGTAATAGGCGTTCAGTAAATTATAGCTTTAATAATGTCTGTTGTTTAGCGAGCAGTTAGGGGGAAAATACATAGTTCGCACCTGAACCTCAGTGTATTCTTTTAAAGGTAAGACAGAGGAGCTGAAAAACGCAAAGCATTTATGAGCACGGTAGAGGAATGGAAATATTTATAGGAAGCAGTGGGAAGCTCGCACTTAGGACGAGGCTGACATAGTGATGATCGAGAAAGAGACAGAACCGTAAAGTCGACAGCAATGTAGACGTGATTTCAAGCTGTTCCGGTAAAATAAAGTTCTCAAACTTGAGCTTTCCTCATTTACATCGTGAAGAGATAACTTAAATGTACTTTCTATGAAAATGTTTACAGGAGAGTTTAAGCAAAAAAAAATTGCAAGCAATTTGCAAGTATTGGCAATGTCTTCAGGCTCAGTGAAATTACCCATCTTGCCACAGACATGCAGTCGATTTTTCCTAGTTATCAGCAAAGACTTTCTGGCTGTCATTTTTTTTCTTCCCTTGAAGGTGTTGTGATACCAAAAAACCATAGTCGACATGTGTTTCCAATAAACATTTTTAAAATTTGTTTTGGCAAATTAAAAAAATCATCGAGACCTTCTAAGCTTTTATCATGGAGAATGACATATACAATCAGCTGATATTTGTAGATTTTATGAATTTTTTTCTAAGTAATAGTTTTAAGGATATTCCCATGGTCAGAAAGTTCCCATCTGAATGCAATAGAAGGTGTTCTTACACCGCATTGTGTAGAATAGTGATATTCACTGTGCAAAGCTGCTCAGTTGGGAGAAATGTCATCATGCTCTTAAAAGCACTTGCTCAATTGATATAAATCATGAACCATTATATTCTAGTCTTGAATTGGTTCATGTGAACTTATTTTAGAATCTCTACTGTGGCATGGAGTACGACTACTGCCTGTATCATGAAGCCATCCCTGTATTACTTCGTAACAGTTCTGCACATCTTTTCAAAACAATCCATCCTCATGATCAACTTAATAGCTAACACATAATATATGTTGTATGTTCTATTTCCTATATAAGCATTTTATAGTTATCATGTAGCTATAACACATTACTGTAAATACTTAGTATCCATTATTTTGTACCGTCCTTGGAAAAATCTTACAGGATAAAGATGTTAAATAATTCATTGCAGGAGCCAGAGAGATGGCTCAGGGGTTAAACTTTTGCTTTGCAAGCAGAAAGTCCTGAATTCGGATCCCCATCCCACATAAAAATGCCAGGTAGAAATAGCTTTGATGAGTACTTCCAGTCCTGGAAGGTGGAGCCTGGGAAACTCCAGAACAAAGCAGGGAAGAAGACTCAATCCAGGATGATTCCCGGTCACCCTTGGGCCGCCACAGGCACGCATACTGCCCTGTGATGCGTGCGTGCATGTGCGTGCGTGCATGTGCGTGCGCGTGCGCGCGCACACACACACACTTGCACTACCAAGAGAAGAGCTCTCAACCCAAGGCATGGATATTCATCTGCTCCCCCATCCCCCATCCTACATAAGCTTTCTAGAGAAGAAAGGGCCCAGGTCCTTGTCCGACTCTTCCTTGCTGTGTGTTGCTGTGGTCGCTGATTGACATTCTCTTCTTGAGCTTCTGGTTCAATTCTGTTGATATCAAAGTGAACAACGGACTGCATTAGAAATGATCAGTGACCAATATTCCCTCCCCTGCTGTAGATCAATTCATTAACTTTTATATGTACTTTGCTAAAGTCACAAGCAGAAAAGGTTGATCCAGCCTAGGCTGGCGCTGCGGTTTCACCTCCCCGTATCACGCCCAGCAGGGGTTCCCGTGCCCCCATGGCCTTCTGCTCCCTAAAGGATCCTGGCTCCCTATTTGATAGAGGCCATCCCTCAATCAACCTGAGTTGAACTTTGGAGCATCTTTCTGAATTCATCTGGTGGCAAAGCTGAGAGTCAAATTCAAGGTGAGGGCATACAGCTGTGAAAGAAAAGCAAGATCAAAGAGGAACACTGAATCCCTGCACTCGGGAGGCACAGGCAGAAGAATCGCCAGGAGTCTAAGGCCAGCCTGGACTACAAAGTAAGTTCAAGGCCAACCTAGGTCACTCTGGTCCTGGTCAATAACACAAACAAATAACAGTCTGGAAATGTTGCGGAGACCAGGGAGAAACTGGATGGGCACCATTGTGTGCAACGCGCTGGAATTACACTGGACTCTAGAGAGCGTTACTCCTTTGATCTCGATAGCAGCTTGTGTGCAACGAGAGACACTGTCTGGATTCCAAGGCCGAGCTGGCTCCGTGCAGGCATGATGCATGTTGGGAGACAGGCTTCTACTTGCTGCCTTGTATTTTATTCCATTCTGGGGGAAAAAAAATTACTGTGATTTGCAGCAGCTGTAATTTCTGTCTTCTTAATAAACCAGGTTTGAGGACGGCTTTGGGGGGGGGTCACAGCAAAACTGGATGGAAAACTACAAAGACTTTTTGACTGTCTCCTGTTCCTACAGAAGAACAACCTCCCAAGGCTGGGGGGTGGGTGTTGGGGGTCAGAGGTGGTGGGCGGCGTGTGCCAGTGATCGGAGTAATTGAGAGGTGGGAACAGAAAGACTCAGAATTTGAAGGCATCCTGGGCTCTGACCAGTGTTCCAAAGCCTGTCTAATTTACATAATTAATTAACTAATAAGGGAAGAGAGGGAGGGATGAGCACTAGTGGATTCTTCATGATGCGCTAGGGGGACACATGCTTGTGTTTGGATCACGAGATACGGGGTGTAGACTGTGTAGATGGAGCCCAATGTAAGCTTTGGACCACGTGCTAACAGTGTGTCATGTCTCATCATCCAAACACACACATGCCGCTCAGGAACTGACGCGCATGTAGCTTTATTGATATCGTTTTGGGTTTTCTCTGTTCTGAATGCTTTGCTTACTTATTTGCAGTTAGCCTGCTTGCATGCACACCTAAAAATTCAGCACCCCCCCCCCACACACACACACCTTTTGGGCAGATTTTGCAGCAACCTTGCAAGTAGCTGCGTTTGGCTGTGGGTACACAGAAGGAAAATTCCATCACTGACCTGGAATGAAGGACCTTCAAGCAGCAAGTGCCTTAATGTGTGTAATTGTCCTGATCTAATGCGGGCTTTGTTCCCCTGTCACCATCCTCTCGCCCTGCCATCTCCAGGGCTGTGTGGTAGACGGTTCAACAGAAACTTGTAAGCCAGGGAGAAAACCTGCGCTTGATTCTCCCCTCCCTCGAGGGTGGTGGGCTGCCGCTCTGGAGGCTTTTAAAGATACTTGGGGCTATAGCAGCTATGAGGTGGGGAGGGAGGCATGTGACGAGCAGCTATTGGGGGATTAGGGGGGAGACAGTGACCAGCAGCTACGGGGGAGACACATGACCACATGACCAGCAGCTATTGGGGGCTAGGGGTGGGACAGTGACCACCAGCTATAGGGGAGAAAAGCCCATTATGCACAAGGGGAACCAGACTGAATTACCAATTTGGAGTCCAGCAGCCTCAGCCACACAGCTAGTGAGTGGAACCTCTCCTCGGGTCCTGGGTGTGTCGAGGCAGAGGGAGGTGTGAACTCCTTCTGGGACTCCGCCCTTGCCCCTTTGGCTAGCGCTGACCCTTTCTCTGTGTGCTGCTTATATTTTCCCACTGCCCACAAAATCCACGCGTGGCTATTCAGAAGAATAAGACAGTGGTGGGGGTTCCTCCTCCCGGGACCCTGTAACTCTGCAAGGGTGGGAGCCCCACCCGGAAACATCCATCAAAGTCTCTGAGAGCTGGAAAGCACAGGGAAGATTTGAATTTCATGAATTTGCCTGGATGGGGGGTGGGGGTTCCTCATGCAGTGTGGGGGTGGGGAGGAGACAATATGGTCTCTGTTGTGGTTCATAACTTTGTTACTGTCATAAATACCTGGCACAAACAGTTCCAGGTTAGGAAGTATCGTGGCAGGAGCGGTACCATCAGGGGCCGAGGAAACTGACCACACCACAGCCAAAGTCAGGAGAAGAGAGAAAGAACCAATTCCTAGCAGCTTCTACCAGCATTGCCACATGCTTGTGTTTCTCTCTCTCTCTCTCTCTCTCTCTCTCTCTCTCTCTCTCTCTCTCTCTCTCTCTCTCTCTCTCTCTTTCTCTCTCTCCCCCTCTCTCCATCTGCCTAAGGACTAAACTCAATCTACTTGAAGTGGACAAGTCCTCCCACTTCAGTTACAGCAATCAAGAGCATCTCCCACAGGCTTGTCAGAGGCCAGCCTTAGCCAAGTAACTCCTCAAAGGTGTGCCTAGAGGTTTACCCCACAGGGGCCAAGCTGACAGCTGGAACTAACCACTGCGTCGTCGCCCCCGGTTGCTGCGGGCCCAGCGCGGTGTCAGAAGGATTGCTTTCCTGCTGGTCTCATCTCTTGTCTAACTGTCTCTCATACATCCTTGGGTTTCCTTTTCCTTGTGGTTTTGCCGCACACCGAAGACAGCCCTGCCCGTCGCCTCTAGGAGCATAGATGGAATATTCCAGCGCACAGGCCCAGGCCCTGGCAGCTCGGCTGAGTAACTGGCATGGTCCTCTTTGCTCCTCACTCAGCACCTACAGCTCTGTGTCTGCTCTGGACATGGGGGAGGGGGGCTAAGGAGAAAGGGGGGAGGACCGAGGGTCCTGTCCTGTCAGAGGGTTCCAGGCAGTGAGATGGACAAGAGAGGGCATCAAGTTGCAGATAGAAACTCTTCCCAGATGGCCAATGTTCTACAGAAAATAGAAACGGGAGCAAAGGAGCGGGGAGGCTTCCCGGAGCGAGGACCGCCCCCCCATTCCAAGCATGGTGATGGTGGGCTGACCAGAGGAAGAGCATGCCACAAATAGTGGAATAGTGGGTGGGGAAGTTTTGAAAGCTCAGGTGGGAGATGGCCGAGTGCTTTCCATTATCACCCTGCAGAATCTCTGCAGAAAGGCTCGAGGTGGGGGCAGGAGGCGCGGGATTCCTGGGCTTGCTGATTCTCAGCCTAGCCCACTTCGTGAGTGCCAGGCGCATCAGAGACCCCTATCTTTAAAAAAGAACAGGGGAGGGGGCTTCTGAGGGGGAGCAACCCCTGCTTGTTCTCTGGGCAGACACCTAAGTACAGTGCACGCACAGAAACACACAAAAGTCCTGGAAGTCTCTGGCGATAACAGGTGGGTCAGGTTTGACTTGGGCGTAGAGAAGTGAGTGAAGGTTGACAGTGGACACCCACGGGACCCACAGGGACCCACAGGGGCCGCACACCCAGCATCCAGCCCCGAAACAAGGCCAACATCCAAAGCACACGTGCCCTCACACTGTGACAGGAGACCCCTCGGCCACATTTGATCTGCCACTAGAGAGGAGACGATGGCAACCCTTTATCAAGACACAATTAACACAGGGGGCAGGCTCGCCAAAGCCCTGGGGGGATGGGGGGAGCTAGCTCGAGCACTCTTCCCCAGAAGCCTCTAGAAGGTAGGAAAGAAAGAAAGCTGCATGGGAGAAATAAGATTTCTAAAGCCGAAAATTACAAAAATAAAAATTAAATTAAAATTTCAAATGCTGGCATTTAGCCAGTTTCCTCTGTGCCACTTACCAAAGGAAAGCTTAGGGACCGACAGCTGGAATTGACTGGGTTCTTTAGAAAAAGAGGGTTTTTTTGTTGTCATTGTTTTGTTTTTTTAGGAAGTGAACTTTTTTTACTCAGCCTTCTTTGGAGAGACCTCTCTTGAGTGCGCTTTACCCAGCTGTGCACAGATGCAGCGCAGTGAGACCAAGGATTTTTTTTAGACAGAGTATGAGCATTGTGACTCTTAACAACATGTGTGGTTTTGTGCTTTGGTGTTTTTTTTTTTAATGAAAAAAGGCTTAAAGTTTGACACTTAACATGTTAGAAGTTAAAAATATATTCTATGAAAAATGTCACTGCCGCCCAATTCTGACGATCATTCCCCTCCGTTTTCTCCCCTAGAGTCAGGAACGGGTGCATTTCTCATGACTTCCACAGGCAAGTTCGTCACATGTGGTCTCCGAAAGAAAGGGACCTAAGGCCAGTGTTTAAAGGTTAAGGGCAAACAGAACAATATAAGAAGATGAAATCTGCTATTCGGATGTTAATACGTATGCAGTGTTGCCTTTAGGGGTTTTTGTAAATTACAATCTCGGATCTGAGATAAAACAGAATTAGCGTTAAAGGTGATGTTACACTAACTCTGTGTGTGGTGGTAGAATGTTTGGAAAGCAAATGAGATCTAGAATTTTCTCTGTCTTGCACACACAAGGGGATTCTTTTACTTAAATTGTTTTAACATTTATCTTTTGATGTGGAGGGAGCTCTGGTTATGTGACTGAGGTAGGCGGCACACTGCATTGTGAAAAGAATCAATTCGGTGGGAATTGGTTCTCTTCTCCCACCATGAGGTTCCAAGGCTCAAACTCACGTGTCAGACTGAGAGGCGACAGCTTTACCCATTAAACCATCTTGCTGTGGAATGTTTTAGAGTCTTTCCTTTTACCCAAAGCGATGGCAGCCTATGAGTTTTGCCCCTTTACCTGGGCAAGACGCACCCCTTGGCGCATAAATATGGTGCAGGGTGTATGCCGAGTGTGTGCCTAACCCGGTGGTAATGGTGAACGCTTTAGCCGTAGGCGCCAAGGTGTGCCTCCTGTGCCAGCTGCACTAAAAAGCCCTAGCAGGTACTTTTGAAATATTCATAGTGGAAGTCACCAAGGTTAACAGCTCTACAGTTCCTGGGGTAATAGACCCCTTCCCACCTGTGATGGTCACACTGAACCTAGAATCACCTGGGAGAAGGGCTTGCAGAGTTTTGTCTGATTAGCTTACTTGATATGGAAGGATTGACAGCCCAGACTAAAGGTGGGCGGGACCATTCCCTAGAAGGGGATCCCAGACTGGATAGAGATGGAGCAAGCATGCTTGCATACCCCCCCTTTGCTTTTGCTGGTGGTCGTGACTAGCTGCCTCAGCTTCTGCCACTGCCCAGACTTCCCCACCCTGACACACTGTAACCTGGAATTGTGAGCCGATACTTTACCCTGTGTCCCCCAACATGCTGTTTTCCAGCCTGTTAGAAGCTCTGGATATTGACAGAAGAGGAAACAGAGACCACAGGAGGCAGCACATCAGTATTCTTCAAGCTCAGAAAGCTGCGTTAGCATCTAAAGGGATGGCTCAGTGGATAAGGGCACTTGCTGTGCATGCATGGGGACCTGAGTTCAATTCCCAGCTCCCATGTAAGAAGCTGTGTATGGCCATGTAAGTCTGCAACTCCTGAGGGTTGCTCTCTTGGCCTTGCTTCAAATTCAGCAAGAGACCCTGTCTCATGGGGAAATGATCGAAATGACAGAACAGGCTGCCTGACATCCTCCCCTGTGCATAGGTAGACAGACCCACACTTGTACGTACACCGCACGCGCAGATTCACAAAGTTGTGTTAAATTGCTTCTTTCCACAGCACTGCCACGTGAGGCTTACCTTCATTACGTAACTTACCAGATTTCAGTGTCCTTACTTGTCTCTGATTGGACCCTTACAACAACTCTTGGAGACAGCAGAAGGGTAAAAGGGCCATTATTCACACTTCATTAGCACAGAAACTAAACTTGCAAATAGCCAAGTCCTGTGTCAGCTTCACACAGGGAATAAATCATTAGTATCTTAACTGTTGTCTACAATAGTTTTCCCAACATGAGAGGAAGCATTAGCTTTGTGGTAGGGATTAGGAAATGAAAAAAAAATTGGGGTTCTAAAGCCATGTAAGTTTGGGAAACAATCCTGACTTCTCAGGTACCCCATGTAAAGATACCTGCTTTGGCTAGGCATGGTGTTCCATGTTGAAACCAAAGTTCCTGCACCTGATCGAGCCCCTCAACTAAAGACACGGAGACGCCAGAATCAATGCAAAGGCAAGAGGCTTTATTCACCAGTGCGCTGGGGTCACCCTGCTTTTCGGGAGCAAGAGTGGCCCCAAGCAGTTAGGACTCGGGTTTTTTATAGGGCAGGGTACAAATTTCAAACATAGCAAACACAGCAAACGGGATGAAACGTCTGGTTATTGGTGATAAGGATGGCTCGAGGGGTGAAGTACAAGTCAGTATGACTAAGGGGTAAGGTACAGTTCAGTTCATCAAGAGTCAGCATGACTAAGGGGTAAGATATAGGTCAGTTCATAAACAGGATTTCATGTTCATGTCCACATATGTTTATGTCCACATTCCCCCCTTTCCCTATAGTAAAATTCAATCCTGAATTTATAAGAGGCTCTCCTGTTCTTCCGCTTTCCCTTGTTCTTTGTACTGCTGTCTGAGTATCATGACTTGGATGGTACCGATTCTGTCTTTAACAAATGAAATGATCTTATTGACTATGCAGGGCCCAATGGTCACAGCTAGGAGCAGAATTAGAAAGAGCCCAGCAAGGGTTGATACAAGGATAGTGAGCCATGGGGACTTAGTAAACCAGGCTTCGTACCAGTTTTGGCTTCTTTCTCTCTCTCTCTGTCTGTTGGCCAATCGTTCCCTGAGTTTGGCCATAGTGTCCTTTATAACACCTGAGTGGTCTACGTATCAACAACACTCCTCCTTCAGGGCTGCACATAGTCCCCCTTATTTCAGGAACAGAAGGTCTAACCCCCTTCTGTTCTGTAAGACTACCTCTGAAAGTGAGGTGAGAGACTCTTCTAGTTTGGAGATACCTTTCTCTGCTGCCAACAAATCTTCTGTCATAGCATCCCTCAAAGCAGAGAAGTGCTGTTGGGAGGTTATAATGGCTGCTGTGCCAGTTTCTATACCAGCTACTCCTATGCCCAGTAATATGGCCAGCGTAATTGTAATGGGGTCTCTTCTGAATCAGGTTGGCTTAAAGTCATAAAAATCTAACACATCCCTTTCAGAGTGATAATGAACTCTTGGTACTAGTTGAACTAACACACAAAAATCTTTGGAGGAGTTAAACACTGCAGTTGAAACACATGGGGTGAGCCCTGTATTGCAGGCCCACCAGGAGTCGGTTTCTGGGACCAGATAAGCTCCGGTTGAGGAGTTAACAGTCATGGTGTTGTTACAAAGGGAGGAGTGTGAGCTTGTAGCCTTCCCTATGCATAGACCTCGCCCTGTCACCTCGGGGAGGGTTAATCTATGTTTTTCTCCCCAGGAACAGAAATGATGGGATGTGTGGTAGGACACTTTCCCATTTTTGGCCACCCCCTCATAATAAGGGGCGGTCATCCCTACACACAACCAGCAGGCAGTCGTTAAGTTAGAGTTCAGTACTTGAAAGGCCCTTTTCACCAAGTTAAAAATTCTTGTTTGAGAGTCAGATTCTTGTCCTGAAGCGGGAGAGGCTAGGATCAGGAAATTAGTTGGGGTGCTGGTCGGGGTTGTGGCACCAGAGCCACCAACACCGTTGGAACTAGCGCTAGTGGTGCTTCCTTTGAGACTTGCTGTCCAAGGAGTAGGCCTTGATAAGACGGGGTTAGGTCCTATTGAAATGCTAAGGAGGTTTTCTATTTTAAGTTGAACAGTAAATATCAGTCCGAGGTCGTCTTGACCCGGGCAATATAGCCTAATCCCCCAGGAATGTCCGACCTTCCAATCTGCTTGTTTCCCTTTGCTGGTGAAGGTCATAGTGATATTAGATTCTCCTCGGACCGTCTCAGTAAATTTAATTAAATCTCCCCCCTTCGTTCTCCACCAGGCCTTAGTATAAGTCTCGCAACCCCAAGAGGCACAATAGTAGGCTTCTGGCCCCCCACATTTATGAGTGCGTTTTCCTCCTGGACATATATACCAATCGTTTATCCTGAAAGGGGGGCGGCTTTCTTCTACCCCTTCAACAATGAGTGCACGCTTCATTATGTGATTCTGCCCTCTAAATTTCTTTGCTCCCGCTGTGTTTTCTGTACGTGCCCAGGAATCCTTAGCCACGGTGCACAGGTCAAAGGAAAGGTCAGGGAACCAGACATTCAACGGGGCGGTTTTAGTGGCTAGGTTGAGGGTAAGACCTGTTTCTATATTGGTGATAGCCCATGTTAGTTTATAGGGCATGTGAGGGTTGCAGTTACCTAGCTGGAGCAGGGTTAGTAGAATCGACACGGCGGACGCGAATTTTGAGGGGGTTGCCAGTCCCAATGTCCATAAGTCATCCTTGGAGGGTAAGGCGCTTTCTTCACGTGAGACGCGTGGATTCAGGCGGCTACTCCTTCCACTTTCACTGCAGAGGGCGTAGTCACCAATACGGTGTAGGGTCCCTTCCAGCGAGGCTCTAACATGCGGATCTGGTGCCGATGGACAAGGACGAGGTCCCCAACCTGGAACTGGTGCTTTGCAGCATTTGGCTCTCCGAGCTGGTAGGCTGCTGATATCCGTGTCCACAGGTCCGCCTGTACCACTTGTAGGCCTTCCAGCCTAGCAAGTAAGTTCAAATTATTACTAGTAACGGAACTCACAGGGTCCCCTATTTGGGTTATGGGGGCAGGGACACCATACAGTATTTCAAAAGGGGTAAGTCCCAGTTTTTTAGAGGGGGTATTCCTGGCCCGGAAGAGGGCCAGGGGTAGGTGAGCCACCCAGTCTGACCTGCCAGTCTCCATGGTCAATTTAGTTAAGGTCTCTTTTAGGGTTCTATTCATCCTTTCTACCTGTCCTGAACTTTGGGGTCTATATGCACAATGAAGTTTCCAATTAATCCCCAGATACCTGGCCACTCCCTGACTTACCTGGGCAACAAAGGCAGGTCCGTTATCGGACCCTATTACCTTGGGGACTCCAAATCACGGAAAGATTTCTTCTAGGATCTTCTTGACCACTATCAGGTCAGTCTCAGTCTTAGTTGGGAAGGCTTCCACCCATCCTGAGAAAGTGTCTATAAATACTAATAGATAGCAGTAGCCATATTTAGCTGGCAGAACCTCGGTGAAGTCCACTTCCCAGTAAGCTCCGGGTCTGTCTCTGCGCAGTCTGTGGCCCATGGCTCCTGTCACTTTGTTTGCATTTACCATTTTACATATTTTGCATTTCTGGACTACTTCGGCAATGAGGAGGTTCTCTTTAGGGATCATGAACTCGGTCGTTTTTAAGAGCTCTTTGATCTTTGCCTCTCCTAAGTGTGTCCAGTGGTGCATTTGGTCTATCAGGGTTCGGGCTTCCTTTCTAGGCAAAATTATTAACCCCCCTGGCACTCTCCAGACTCCTAGCCCAGGGTCATATTGTTTGTCCATTCCTGCCATCAGTCCTATGTCCTCTGGTGTGTACTCGACCTTTGGGGGTGGTACTGGGTCTGTTATTTCCTCAATGGTCAGGGCTGTCTTGGTTTGTGAGGCCACCTTTCTGGCTTCCCTATCAGCCATGTTATTGCCCTTGGTCACTTTGTCCTTTCCCTTTTGATGCCCCGGGCAATGGATTATGCTTACTTTTTCAGGCAGGTGCAGGGCATCTAGCAGGTTGAGGATTTCTTCCCTATTCTTAATTTCTTTTCCTCCTGAGGTCAGCAGGCCCCTTTGCTGGTAGATGGCCCCATGGACATGGGCTGTAGCAAAAGCATACCGGCTGTCTGTGTAGATGTTCAATCGCCGCTTCTCACCCATCTCCAGTGCTTTTGTTAGAGCTATCAGTTCTGCTTTCTGGGCAGAAGTCCCACCTGGGAGGGCTGAGGCCCATATGACTTTTTCTCCATCCACCACTGCCGCTCCTGCCCTTTGCTCTCCTTGGTCAAGAAAACTGCTTCCGTCTGTATACCAGGTCACCTCCGCATCTGGTAGTGGGCGGTCAGTCAGGTTTTTGTGCCAACCATGGGCCTCGGCCAAGACCTGCAAGCAGTCGTGAGTCGGAGGTTCCAGGTCCGGGTCAGGCAACAAGGTGGCTGGATTTAAGCCAATAGCTGGGGCGAACGTGATCTGTTCACTATTCAGGAGCAGGGTCTGATAGTGAGTCATTCGTGCATTTGTAAACCAACGATCCGGTGGCTGCCGGACCACACTCTCAAGGGCGTGAGGGGCTGCTATGGTCATGTTCTATCCCATAGTCAGTTTGTCCGCATCTTTGACCAAAATGGCAGTGGCGGCTAATATGCATAAGCAACTGGGCCAGCCCGCGGCAACTGGGTCTAGTCTTTTAGACAGGTATGCTACGGGTTTCTTCCATGGCCCTAGTTGCTGAGTCAGGACTCCCTTTGCAATCCCTCAGTTTTCTGCCACATACAGGTGGAAGGGTTTGGTAACGTCAGGTAACCCAAGGGCAGGTGCTGACATTAATGCCTTTTTGACATTATCAAAGGCCAACTGCTCCTTTTCAGTCCAAATAAATGGCCCACTAGTCTTAGTCAATGTGTATAGGTGGGCTGCTAGTTCAGCGAACCCTGGTATCCAGAGTCTGCAGAACCCCGCTGTTCCCAGAAACTCCCTCATTTGTTTCGCATTCTGGGGTGACGGAATGTGGAACACAGTCTCTTTCCGGGCCTCCGAAAGCCATCACTTCCCATCCTCAAGCAGGTACCCCAGGTAACTGACCTTTTTCCTGCAGATCTGAGCTTTCTTCGCCGATGCTCGATATCCTAGGTTGCCGAGCTCCCACAGTAGCTGCTTCGTTCCTTCGATGCAGGTGCATTCATCAGGAGCTGCTAGCAGGAGGTCATCTACATATTGTAGGAGGGTTACCTGTGGGTTCTGGGCTCGGAAGGGAGTCAGGTCCTGGTGTAATGCTTCATCAAAGATTGTAGGTGAGTTTTTGAACCCTTGGGGGAGTCTGGTCCAGGTGAGTTGTCCCGATGTCCCAGAGTCTGGGTCTCTCCATTCGAAGACAAAGATAGGCTGGCTTTCAGGGGCCAGTCCCAAGCAGAAAAAGGCATCCTTTAAGTCCACGACAGTATACCAAACCCGATCTGGAGGAAGCGAACTCAGCAGAGTGTAAGGGTTTGGTACAGTGGGATGTATGTCCACCACCCGTTTATTTACCTTACGGAGGTCTTGCACTGGTTGGTAGTCCTCCGTTCTGGGCTTCTTTACTAGCAGCAGGGGCGTATTCCATGCTGATTGACATGGACGGAGGATTTCCTCTTCAAGTAGTCCGATGATGTGAGGTTTGATCCCTTTTCTGGCTTCTACTCATGGGGTACTGTCTGACATGGATAGGCAGTCGCTGCTCAGCTCTCCCTAGACCCCCTGTCTCGGCCCATGCCTTTGGGAAATGGCGTAACCAAATTCCCATCTCTCCCTTAGTTTCTGGGGGTTGCTCGAACAAACGATGTTCATCTTCTAGCCTAACAGTCAGGACCTGCAAGGGCTTCCCTTGGGGATCTGTGACAGTTGACCCATGAGGAGTAAAATGTATCTGGGCCCCCAATTTGGTTAGCAGATCTCTCCCTAGGAGGGGGTAGGGGCACTCTGGAATTACCAAGAAAGAGTGGGATACCCGGCCCACACCTAGGTCCACCGTTCTTTGGGTAGTCCATGAATATAGCTTATTTCCAGTGCCCCCCTGTACCCAGGACTTTTTCCCAGACCTATGTCCGTTGTCCTGGAGCAAGACAGAATGTTGGGCTCCAGTATCCACAAGGAAATTGGTTTTCTTCCCCTCCACTCGGAGAGTTACCCTAGGTTCAAGGAGGGGGTCTGAACCCTGACTCCCCTAATCTGATTCTTCTCCCAGTGTCAGCACCTGGGTTGGTCTAGCGGGCCCTGGGTGCCTCCATCCTTGTCCTTGTTTTCTTTTAGGACATTCTCGTGCCCAATGGCCTTTTTCCTTGCAGTAGGCACATTGATCACGGCCCCAGGGTTGGCCTCCGTTGCCCAATCCTCCTTGCCTATCATTCTTCCTATCCTGAACTACAGCGGCCAGGATTTGAGTTAATCTCTTGTCCTGTCATCTTTCTCTCATGCTTTTACCTTTTTCCTTTTTCTCTTCCTCATCATCCCTATTATAATAGACCTTCTCAGCTACCTGCACCAGATCCCTTAGTGACTTATCCTGTAATCCTTTTACCCTCTGTAATTTCTTCTTAATGTCTTTGGCAGACTGATCTATGAAGGCTACCATAACAGTTGCCTTCTGCTCGGGGCTCATGAGGGGGTAAACCTTCTGAAAGCCTCCATGAGACGTTCTAAGTACACTGCAGGTGCTTCCTCTGGGCCCTGTATCACTTCTCTTACCTTGGCCAAATTGGTGGGGCGCTTTGCTGCCCCTCTGAGACCTGCCATCAGAGTCTGGCGGTAGACCTTGAGCCGCTCCCTACCTTCAGGCGTGTTGTAGTCCCAGTCAGGTCGAGTCAGAGGGGAGGCAGCATCAATGAGGGCTGGGACAATGGTTGGCCTCCCATCCTCTCCCTGGACGTGCTTTCGCGCCTCCAACAGGACTCGCTGTTTCTCCTCCGAGGTGAGAAGAACCTGCAGAAGTTGTTGACAGTCTTCCCAGGTAGGCTGGTAGGAAAACAAGACTGACTCTATAAGAGAGATTAGGGCGTCAGGGTTTTCAGGAAAGGTCGGGTTCTGATTTCTCCAATTGTAGAGGTCTGAGGAGAAGAAGGGCCAATACTGCAGGGGTTGGTGACTCTGTTCGCCCGGAGTCCCAAAGGCCCGCAGTGGCAGGGTGGGAACGGGTCCGGCTCCACCAGGGTGCTGAGTTTGCCGACTCCGGGTGCCGGCCGCTGGACCCTGCAGTTGTGGAAGGTCAATCGAGGATGCAGGTGAGGAGGGGTCAGGGGAAGGGAGTTCTGCTAGCAGAGGAGCGTAGGGGCCTTGTGGAACGTAGGGTAGGGGCAATTCCTGCAACAAGGTGTCCTGGGGATCAGTGGGAAGAGGAGTGGGCTTGCGTGGGGCAGAAGGAGAAGCGGAAGCGGGAGTAGCTGCCACGAGGCAAGTAGAGAGCGACGCTGGGAAGGAGGGGAAGGAGGAGATCTGGGAAGGAAGAGGCGGACCCATAGGGTGAGTCCCGCACCAAATCCTCCCATATGATGAGGTAGGGGACTTGGTCCGGGTGTCCGTGGGGTCCGGACTGGAAGACGCGGCTCTTGACAGCTGCAATGAGATCACTCTGGAAAGAGCATTCCGATGGCCAACCTACCTTGAAGGATGGCCATTCAGACCTGCAGAAAGTTTGCCATCGTCTTTCCTAACTTCTAGTGAAAGGTTATGTCCTCTTTCCCTAACGTCCGTCCAATGGTCCAGAGTAAGAGACAAAGGCGTGGAAACAGTTTGCCCCATTTCTCCCTTCAAATGAAAGTAAAAGCAAAGACAGAAAAACGTAGGACACAGAACAATCAGACACGCTGTAAGCGCAGATCTCCCTGCAAGGCTTCTCCACGGTAGAGCAAACGCTTGTGAGCCTGGGAGAGAATACCTCGGGGACAAGGGGGAGTACGTCCCTGGCCCCTGTCCGAATAGCTGGATCATCCAGCTCAAATGCTATCCCCGAGTTTGGAGCGTCCTCTGTACTCTGAGGTGTATCGGCACGTCTGCCCACCTCTCTAAGGGTATAGCCCAGACGCCGGTCTCGGCACCCATAGTGCCCCGGCTACCAGATGCTGGTCTCAGCACTCACAGTGCCCCAGCCGCCAAAATTCAGAACCCAGGAAAAACAAGATTAGACAACCAGAGCGAGGCAGACACAACAGCATGCACAGAGATACTCACGCACTCTCTTGTCTCGAGACGGTCTCCGATCTGCTCTTCATGATCTCCAGTGAGGGTACTCCCTTCCTAGCTAATGCACCAGATGTTGGAACCAAAGTTCCTGCACCTAATTGAGCCCCTCAACTAAAGACACGGAGACGCCAGAATCGATGCAAAGGCAAGAGGCTTTATTCACCAGTGCGCTGGGGTCACCCTGCTTTTCGGGAGCAAGAGTGGCCCCAAGCAGTTAGGACTCGGGTTTTTTTATAGGGCAGGGTACAAATTTCAAACATAGCAAACACAGCAAACGGGATGAAACATCTGGTTATTGGTGATAAGGATGGCTCGAGGGGTGAAGTACAAGTCAGTATGACTAAGGGGTAAGGTACAGTTCAGTTCATCAAGAGTCAGCATGACTAAGGGGTAAGGTACAGGTCAGTTCATAAACAGGATTTCATGTTCATGTCCACATATGTTTATGTCCACATTCCATACCTGTAACCCCAATGCTTAGGAGGCAAAGCCAGGATGGTCTAGAAATCAAAGGTCAGCCTCCCCCACGTAGTGTGTCCTACGTCAACCTACATGAGATGCTGTCTTGGAAAAAGAAATAAGAACAAGGGATCTGTGATGGGAACATGGTCAAATGGGGGAGCACATGCTTAGCCCATACGGGGCTCTGGGTTCAATATCTGACACCAAAGAAGAAAAAAAGAGACCTGGTGAATCAGTATTCTGCATGCGTTTGATCCTTAACTCCCCCCATTCCTGCCTGGCATTTCCCACCTCGTTTCACAATTCCTCATGACACCAGTGAGAAACACAACATCGTGTGGGAAAACAGATGTTTTTTCCAGTGATTTGAAAAAAGCGCTAAGCTTGTATGTAACATGATTTCAGTTCTAACACAGAAACTTCGTTAAGTTAGCTGCCAACTGACAGCCATGGTTCCGGGTTCGCGCAGCCACATGTATTAGTGTGTATTGTACTGGGGGAGGTCCTTAAGAGTCAGCCATTTGTCTTGTGACTTGACTGAGTTCCTTAGTCCTCAGGAACTTGTTTCCCTATTTGAAAAGACATGACTGATTCCTTCTTTGTGGTCACTGCAGAGGTTAGATAAACCAACTTACACTTGGCCCTCTGTTGCAGTGTGTCTGCATGTTGCCCATAAATTCACAGCCAAACAAGGCTTCCTCCTCCTCCTCCTCTTCCTCCTCCTCCTCTTCCCTCTGCTTATTCCTCCTCCTGCTACTTCCTACTCCATCTCTTCCTCCTCATCTACCTCTTCCTCTCCTCCTCCTCTTCTTCCTCTTTCTCCTCCTCCTCTTCCTCCTCTTTCTCCCTCTCCTCTTCCTCCTCCTCTCCTCTTTCCTCTTCTCCTCCTTGTCCTCTTTTCCTCCTCCTCCTCCTCTTCTTCCTCTTCCTCCTTTTCCTCCTTTTGCTTCTTCCTCTTCCCTCTTCTTCTTCCTCTCCTCCTCTTCCCTCTGCTTATTCCTCCTCCTGCTGCTTCCTACCTCATCTCTTCCTCCGCATCTTCCTCTTCCTCTCCTCCTCCTCATTCTCCTCTGCTTCCTCTTTCTCCTCCTCTTCCTGCTCCTTACTCCATCTCCTCTTCTTCTTCCTCCCCTTCTTCCTTCTCCTCTTCTTCTTCCTCTTCCTCTCCTCCTCCTCATTCTTCTTCCCCTTTTCCTCCTCCTCCTTTTCCTCTTCCTTGTGATTATCGACTACAGTTCTTAGTCCAGCTTGACAGGAGACCTCATACCAATACCAGGGACCAAGGGAACTGGCCACACCACATCCACAGGGATTGTCGACGAGAGGCGGGCGAATTTTCTTACTTGCCAGAACATCTGCAAAGTCTGCTGAAGAACGCCAGCCCACTCACTGAACCAGCTTCCTCATCTTATCTACCTACCCAAGGGATGTCCCGCCCACTAAGCACGGGTCGTCAATCACACAATCTCCTGCAGGCCTGCTCAGGACATGCCGTAACTACTCATTCTTCACAGACGTTTCTGGAGCTCATCCTTAAGTTGACACACACATCATGCACATGCAAAAAAGTTGGCCCTGCCAAGGGCGCCTTATGCATAGTAAGTGCTAAGAAAACACTGACGTGGCTGACTGTGTGGTGAGCTCTGAACAGACTTGCTGTTCAGAAGAGGCTGGGAGACTCTGTCCTGAGGATATCTGTGGAAACGTCTAGCAGAAGATTCATCATGATCTGATTAAACCCGAGAAAGTTATAGTTGGCCGAAGCGGCTACCACTGTGTAGTGGGAGAAAAAATTGGACCTGATTATATTGGTTTCCTGGGGCTTTTATACCAAGCAAAGCATCGCACACGGAGCAGCTTCTACAACCTGAATTTATTGTCTCATGGCTCTGGAGGCTGAAAACTTGAGATTGAGGTGAGGGTAGGGGTTCCCCTGTTCTGTTCTGTTCTGTTCTTCATAGATGGAGTACTTCCGTACTGGAGTACTTCCAGGCTGGTCCCAACTGCAGACTCAAGCAGCCTCCAAGCAGCTGAACTGTGGGTGCCCGGCAAGTTTTCATTCCATTACCCACAGATGAGCATTTCAATCCACACCTGAGAATTCATGGGGCAGCATTCAAATGCCCCCCTTTGATAAACTCTGCTAGTCACTTTTCTAATTGCTTTGAGCAAATGCCCCAACTTTTTTGCATGTGCATGATGTGTGTGTGTGTGCGCATTGCGTGTGTGTAGGAGCTGGAGGACAAATCCGATGTCATTCATCAAGTGTCATCTCCCTTGTTTCTTGACACAGCATCTCTCTCTCTCTTTTTTAAATTTTTTTATTTTATTTATTCAATTGTGCATGTGTGCGTGTGTGCACATATATGTGTGTGTAATCACGGATGAATTTGGGAACCACCATGGACGCCTCTACCTCCTCCTGTTTGCTCTGCCCGGGGATTCACAGGCTTCACTCTACCAGGACCAGAAATGCAGGCCGCCCCCGCTTCTGCCCGGTGTCTATACGTGGGGTCTAGGATCCGAACTCAGGACCTTCCGTCTGCGAGGAGGAGGCTTAACCCCTGAGCCACATCTCCAGCCCTGACTCAGTGTCTCTTATAACCTGGAAGATGTGTGTGTGTGTGTGTGTGTGTGTGTGTGTGTGTGTGTGTCCCCAAGGAGACCAGGCTGGCTAGCCAGCAATTCCCAGGGGTCTGGTTGTCTTTACCTCTCTATCCAGGGAGGGTAAGTGTGTGTTCTCAAACCATGTCTGGATGTTTCTTTCTCAGTGTAGGTCTGGAGCAGGAAATTCAGGTCCTTGTGCTTGCAAAGCAAGGACCTTACCCACAGCTCTCTCTCCAGCCCAGTGTTTGCTTTTAAAGTGAACTGTGAGTCTACAGCCATCTCCTGCAGGAGTGCCTAGCGACTGTACATAAATCCAGTCCTTACAGTGCTGTAGCTACTAGAACACAATTTTGATACATTTTATTTTTAAAAAGAATTGCTTATCTACTGTGCCCCTGGTCGTGTCTTAAGCACCCCAGTACCCCAGCTCAGTCCATGAGGAAAGTACACTTTTCCTCATTTGGGAAAGAGGCAGGTTTCTTTGTCCAGGGTCTCATTCAGACCCCCAACTGGCCTTGAGGTTGCAGTTTTCCTGCCTTAGCCACAAGAGTGAGGGACACAGGTGTGTGTATAACATCACACTTAAGAGTCAATGTCTAAGGCCTTTCATTGAAATAAATCTTGGATTACTCTACTTGGAAAGTGGGTTACGTGAGAGAGACGGAGCTTCTTTCCAATGACAAGCCTTCGGAGCATTAGGTGTTTTTAATGTGATGTCACAAAGCCATTAGAAGCATTACGTGCAGAAGTGCATGTCAAGGTTGGCATGGATCCCCCATCCCTCCCAACATTACCTGGCATTACTGTCACTAGCGGACCCCCAGGCTGTCATTGCATCCCCCCCACATACACATCCCTCGGTGATATTCTCAGCCACAGTTTTTCTCCCTGCGTGGGCCTGGCACCAGCTCCAGGAAGAGACACTGCCACCTGTCTGACCCTCACCCCTTCTGTGGCTCATGTGCTTATGGCTCTCACCAGCAGCTGAGATGCCAGCAAGATCGCAGCATCAGGCAGCTGTGACACTGTATCCCCATGCGTCTTCCGGTTGTGCTGGTGGGAAGGCTCTGTGAGCTGGGGTGGTGGGTGTGTTCAGGGTACTTGAACCATCTCTTGGGGTGCATCCAGCCTCTAGAAATCCAACAGGAGAGGCCACCCCAATGCAGAGACAGTTAACATCACATCTGTCTTTCCCCACCTCAGAATCGCCAGTACCTGCCTAGCCAGAGCGAAACTTCTCAGAGACACATTTTAGTATCATGTTTGGGACTTACCAACTTCACATAAGTATGTAGAGTTGCCTGCATCTTTCTAGCATTATTTTTAGCCCACCCCCCGTCCTATTGGTCATATTTTCCTCATCCCTTATCGTTCATATCACTTTGGCAACACTTGTGAATTAAGGTCAATTAGCATGTGTGTCGACATCCACCCCAGCCTAAATCTGGAAATTATCTTGGTAGAAATCTCCAAGAGGTAGTAATTTCAGCTTAAGTGGCAATTAAAAACCAAGAATTATACTTAATAACCTCCATGGGGTTATCTGAGGTCTTCTGATGCAGAGTCTTAGCAAATCCTGTCCATCATCGATAATATAGGTGGCCATGTCACCCCCTCTCCATGTAGTTTTATGGGGTAACTCAGGCTCTGAGCCCTGCACAGAAAAAAACTAACTGCGCACAACTGCATCAAGGCCAGGCACCCTGGTTCCTCAATACCCAGCCCCCCCATCCTCTCTTTCGTCCTCCTTATTTTCCCTTAGAAATGATCTCAAACCAGCTCTTTTCCAGCCTTAAATTCTTGCTATTCATTATCAGAATGTTAATATGCAAATTCTGTTTTAGAGCTGACTGACTCAAATATGGCTCTGTATTTATTACGAGCAGAACATTCATTTTGTTAAGTGTATTGTCAGATTTGACGTTGAGGACATATTCATGCTAATTAGCACAGGTCCGGTGAATAGGCTCTCAATAGAGCTGTCTCATTAAAACTGAACGGAATTGATTTCGATGCTTTCTTATAGAGTTTTAAATTAAGAGTAACAAATGCCAGCAATTTGGGCCCAGAATACACAGGCTTTTACCTAGAGCAGCTACCATCCCCCTCACAATTACTTTTTACATTTTGAGCATGCTAATTTTTTGCCTCCTCTCTTTATTGCCATCTAATGACACTGTATTAGTGCGACCGAATATAGCTGTACAAAGGAAAGTAGCAATCACTGCTTAATTTGTTTAAAATTCTAATATCAAGTACACGAATCGGAATAGCGTGTATATTAATTATCAGAAAATTAAAGAACTCCAGAGATAGAATTTATTGTGAGTCTTAGTTGATATAAATGGTGGAACAAATATCAAAACTTGGGCTATCTCCTCCAGATGGTGATAAGACGATCAGAAAGTTAAATGCTATTATTATTAACTTTGTAGAGTTACTTTTTTGTTTATGATTGTTGGTAAAAGGCCATTGCATTTCCAAAGTAAATATTTAGAATATTTTTAAATTGGTCTCAGACAGACACACCTCCACAAAACTCACCCAAACAAACATTTTTATTCATTGGGCATCCAATAAACAATGACTATATAAGAAATGATAACAGTTTCTGAATATAAGCTAAAAACAGTGCTTGTGAGATTTAGGCACTGTGGGTGTTAGATATGTATGTGTCACCTTGACAACTGCAGGCTGAGCTTTGGGCACATTACTGAAGAACTGACCGTTAAGATAAACTCTAAGCAAACCTCAGGAGATCGTCCGCTGATGAGGGAAACCAACATGTGTAGATGGAACTTTCCCCTGGGCACGTGGCTAGAATGGAGGGAGCTGGTTAAGAAGTTGGCATTCTTCAGCATACTTAGACAAATTTTCAGTTTGGCAAGTGAGGTTTGTCTCTCTCTCTCTCTCTCTCTCTCTCTCTCTCTCTCTCTCTCTCTCTCTCTCTCTCTGCAATGATGATGATGTGGTCAGTCCCCTTGGCTCCTGGTATTAGTATGAGCTCTCCTGCCAAGCCAGACTAAGAAATGGAACTGGACAGCCCTGACCCAGAATAAAATCCTTTGTTCCCATAAGCTGTTGTGAACATATTGGCAACATGCAGAGTGATTGTGACAGGTATGATCTATAATCGAGACAGAAATTATCTTTAAACAGCTTAGCGGATGACATAAAAACCAGGAAAAGAATGGATTGACTTGTTCATCTTATTGATATTTATTGTTTAAAGATAATATTGATTTTTCATGACTTACTACTTTTCTACGCGAGTCATTGAATTTTTACATTATTACTTTCAAGACAGGGAAACTGAGGCATGAGGCAGTGAAATCAGCCAGTTGGCCTGTGCTGTCCGTAGGGGAGAACCCGGGCATCGTGGGCCCAGCTTGGCTTTCACATGTTGCTCCCTTCCGCCGCTGTCTGACACCGCTCAAGTACTAGTGGTATTTTTCCAAGTAGACATTTGCAATGTGTGGCTGTCGGCCTGCATATCGCACCTTAAAGTAGTTCATTTCATCCTAAAACTTTATTACTTTCATCACAAAGCAAATGCCCATCGTACTTTTGGCCTTTCTCCCAGCCCATGTGTTTAAGTACCAGCAGCCGCATGGCTGCATCTGTGGCCTCTTCATATGCCTTGAAGCTCGGGGCCTGTCCCATACCCGGGGTCATTTTTGTCTTTCCCTTTCTGCCTCTGTGGTCTACATTGAAGTTGTTTTTGATGCTTTGTGTGATAAGATGGAGACAAGGATTTGAGGAGAAGCGTGGAAGTTGGGGTGTGGGAATTCGCCATCTTTTAAATGCCTCTGGAATTCCATGTTGGGTTATTTACCGGATGTGTATTTTGTTCCTTTGAAATGTGAGCGGCTGCGGGGTACAGTCTGTGTAGCGAGCAAACCATGTAGTTCCCCTTCCTGCGGCGTCTGAAATCTGGTTGATTACTGGTATGGTTTTAAACAGCACATTTTGCTTCTTCCTTTAACGTTTGTGTGTCTCTATGGGTGTGCGGTGTGTGTACACAAGTGCGCTTGAGTGTGTGCGCTGTGAAGGCCCAAGAGTGATATTGGGAATTGTCCTCCATCATCACGCTTCTACCTTATCGCTGTGAGCCAGGGGATTCCCAGACTCTAGGCTTCCAGAGCTAGAATACAGAAAACTCCTGGTCCTGAAATAGCACACTCTGTGACTGAAGCCTCTTTACCATAGTTGGGATGAAACCTGTCTTATTCTGCCTTTCCCCAGCTCTCTCTCTTTCTCTCTCTCCCCCTTCCCCTCCACACACCTGTGAGAATCTAGTGCCAGCCCCACCTCTTTGTCACTTTTTACACCCAGTCGAAGCCCATGGACAGGACACCCTGGAGGTCTGTAGTGGACACAGCCTGCCCGGCTCCTACAACACAGGGAATTTCACTGGGAAGTGGTGACAGCATCGGTGGTTACCGTAGGAAGTGTCCTGCCTTTACCTTATTCCCATACTCATGCACGCATGCGCCTGACATTGTAGGCCGATGGCTTTTTGTTTGGTGGGTGGGACAGGGAGCAGTGAACCAAAAGGCATTTGAGGGCCGCTGCCCTCAGGGACCAAACACTGAGGTCATTTATTGGAAGAAGATCAGAATACCCCGTTATAGATCCTTCTAGACGGGCTGGAAGAAGTGTCAGTATTGTTTATTCATGTGCTGTTGAGTGTGCCAAAGAGAAAAGTATTTCATGAAGAACTGCGGGAAAATTGATAGGAAAAACTAGCTGGCCCCTCCCTCTTTCGCCTTGGTATCTGCGGCTTTCACCCACACGTACAGTCTTCCACTGTCCTTGCAATCGTTTGTCTGTGAGCTTATTCACCAGCAAACGTTGCACTGGCTGATCTACTTGGCTGATTCTCTTAAAAGGTAGGCTTCCGCCCTGTGCTTCTGAGGAGACTCATTGGGGTTAGCTAGCAGTGGGACGGGAGAAAACTGCAAGACGCAGGGGAGTCTGAGATCTTTTGGCTGCTCATCACTGTAAGAGCCCAGGAGCGAAAGGACAAAGTAGGACCCTGTTCTGGAGGGAACAGGAGAAATCGCTGCCAAGCCAAGTGGCCAGAGCCGCACTTTCTGCAACTAGAAGCTAGTGAGAAGGTCAGGAAAACCCAGCAATAAAGCTAGTCTGGCCCAGCACTGACCTGTGCATCATACATGCAGCCCTGGGGTTGATCCTCAGCACTTCATAAACCAGCTGTGGGGGTACCTGACCTGTGACCCCAGTCAGCTCCAGATTCAGTGAGAGACCCTGTCTCAAAAAGTAAGTGGGCACCAATGGAGGAGGACACCTCCATCCACTCTGCACACTGACAGAGGACACCTCCATCCACTCTGCACACTGACAGAGGACACACCTCCATCCACTCTGCACACTGACAGAGGACACCTCCATCCACTCTGCACACTGACAGAGGAGGACACACCTCCATCCACTCTGCACACTGACAGAGGAGGACACACCTCCATCCACTCTGCACACTGACAGAGGAGGACACACCTCCATCCACTCTGCACACTGACAGAGGAGGACACACCTCCATCCACTCTGCACACTGTCAGAGGAGGACACACCTCCATCCACTCTGCACACTGACAGAGGACACCTCCATCCACTCTGCACACTGACAGAAGAAACACCTCCATGCACTCTGCACACTGACAGAGGACACCTCCATGCACTCTGCACACTGACAGAGGACACCTCCATCCACTCTGCACACTGACAGAGGACACACCTCCATCCACTCTGCACACTGACAGAGGACACTCTGGGTTACACACAGACACACAGATATACACAGAAACACACAGATATACACAAACATATAAAAATGCAGACACACACACAGATACACACACACGCACACACATACACTACACACACAGAGATACACACACACGCACGCACATACACTACACTACACAGAGATACACACACACACATGCACACACATACACTGCACACGCACACAGACACACACAGATACGCACGCAGATACACACACCATTGTACACGCACATGCACATACACCACATACACACCACACACACCACACTTTCATACACACACATGAAGGTCAAGGTCATCCTTGGTTACCTAGCAAGTTCAGGGCCATCCTAGGATACAAAGATCATTTTCTCAATATATCTCTATCTCTATCTCTACCTACCTACCTACCTATCATCTATCTATCATCTATCTATCTGTCTGTCTGTCTGTCTGTCACACCTGTTTGGCCTTTTCTCCTACACACACTTCTCCTGTCTCAACCTTCGTTTCCTCCTCATTTTCCTTTCTTCCGTGTCTCTCCCGGGCTTCTTCCCACTTCCTGTCCTGTACCACCCCTGATCCTCCACCCAGCCTCTCCTATGTACTTTTCTGTCTCCTTTCCTAACCCCGCCTCCTTTGAATTCTCAAACAAGCTGCATTGATCTCTGTTCCTGACACTCTAGACTACAGCTGATGCTTAAATAACCGTGTAATAAAACATGGCTGGAGGGCTTCACTTCACCAAGGAATGACTTCATGATTTGTCTCCCTCCACACCCCCTGTGAAAAGGCCCCAGAGCATGCCCAGATGGAAGTGGGGTCCAAAGCCTGGCCAGGCAGACGCAACATGTCATCCACAACAGAGACAAGAAATCTGAGATGGGATGAAGGAAGAAACATCCATCCCACAGTCCCCTGCTCCTGACTCTCAGTGGCACACACTTTTGATCCCACTAATTCAAATGTTACAGCTCCTCCTTCTTCTCATATATACGTATTGTTTCCATTGTTTGACAGCCTCATACATGCATGTAGTGAGATGAAGTCCTTTTCAGCCCCCAGCATCTTCTCCTGTCCCCTCCTGGTCCCATCCATACCCCTGTTCTTCCCAACCAGTCTCTCTCCTTCCTCTTCATCGTGCCTGTGCAGTCCATTGAGCTTCATCGGAGCGTGTGCCTGGGCTGATGCTGAAGTGTCACGCAGATGGACGTCTGGTAAAGGGGAGGGGTGGTGTCTCCTGAAGTCACCCCCCTCTTTCGTGATGACACATGGACTACATCTTGTACAGCTTCTGCCTCTGCTCTTGTCTGGTCTTTCTTTGAAAACACAAAACAGACCTTGCCCCCCCCATCCTCACCCTGCTCCACCTTCTGGGTTGTATTGGCTGCGGCAATTCTTGATACGTTTGGAGTTCTAGAGTCTCACAAGGCTGCCTGTAGATTCAGTGTAACTTTTTCCTATTTTTCATTTTCACAGTAATCTTTCTTCTCAATCTGGTCAATTAAAAAAAAGTTGTTTTGTTTTGTTTTTCTTGAGGGAAGTGAAAGATGATGGCCCCTCTATAGTTCCAGCACTTAGTAAGTAGAGGCAGGAGAATCTGGAGTTCAAAGTGTTCCCTTCCTACAAAATGAATTTAAAACTAGCCCGGGCTATGTTGAGGAGGCCTTGTCTTAAAAAAACAATGTTGTTTGTGATCCCGTTAATATGTTTATTTTAAGCTACGTCTCCAAGGACACAGATGTCGCCTGTGCAGTGTGAAACTTCCAAAGAACAGCCAGCTTGGTGGTTGTTTCTGTGTCCTCTTTCTTATCCCGTGCAACTGAGCCTCCAGACCCGAGACTCTCCAAAGTAGACGGAGAAACTAGCCCCACCCCGCTGTCCCCCAGGGCCGCGCTTCAGCAACATCAGGAGTAGAACCCCAGGCACCGTTCATTCATCTCCACGACCACTCAGGCCATCCCCACCGCTTACGCAGAGAACCACCTAGAAGCTAGAACTCAGATGAGCTGCTCGGAGCCAGGTCAGGCCAATGCGCCAGCAGAGAATCACCCTGGGTCTTCCCAGGTCACCATCCCAGCAAGTTCCAGAAGTTGCCTGGTCTATTGGATGGAGTGTGTCAAAGTCTCACTTTCCTAAAGGTCCGTTTCTAACTTCACCCAGTAGATGGTTTGAACAATATAACGAGCTCCACTTTCTTTTTTTATTTATTTGTTTGTTTTACAAGCATATTATCCTTGCTTCTCTCCATCCCCCCTCCCTCCTATCTCCTTCCTTTCCCTTCCTCCAGCCATTCCACTCCCTCCCACCTTCCTGCCTGGCCATGGTCCCTCTGGCTTGCCCACTTTTGTGGGGTTCAGGTCTCTTGTGGCATACCAAGTTACCCCTCCTCAAGCCACCCCACTGCATTTCTCTTTACTCATCCAGCTCTAGTCCCCAAGATTTCCAGTGTGTGTTCTTATCTCTCTTGAGTTCCTTAATAGTCTCTGCAGGAGTGTTGGTGTGTCAGTCATCAGGCAGGTCTGGTAAGGACAAGTCTCACTGCAGTGAATTCCTGAATGCAGAGTCCTGCCTTGAATGGAGTGTCTTGTCCAACAGTGGACCTTCCCATCTTTAGGTTTTTACAATCTTACCACCTCCTCTTCCTCGAGATTCCCTAAAGCCTTAGGATGGGGAGATTAGTTTGGCCTGATTCTGGGTGAGCCTTGCTGGGTCTCTGGTACTCCGCATTATGGAGGTCATTGTTGACTGGCTCCACTTTGAAGGGATGTGTAGTTCATGTGTCTAAAGCACCATTCGATTACTAAAGCAGAGTTCTTTCATTCTGGAGGAGAATCTCACATAAGCTGCCGTTTTGTTGTTTTTATTTCATTTTATGTCTTATTCTTTTGAGGTACGGTCTCGCTGTGAAACCTAACTGGGATTCTCAACTCAAATCCCCCTGACTTCCACATTCCGAGATTATAGACATGCACGCTCTTGAGATTACAAAGCCATGTCAGATATAAACAAGCAATACTCTTAATACAAGGATGCAAAGTATGCATTTACACACCAAGCAGCAGAGTTTATTGTCATAGCTGCTTCCTTCCACCAGTGAAAGCAAATAAAAAGTATTAAATTTTTTTAAGAGTAAATGTGATTAAAGCTAAAGTCCCCCCCCCAAAAAAAGCTGGAGAAAATAGCATGGATTATGGGAAATCTCTCTGAGTTGGCTTCTTTTCTTACATATGCTATTTCTAGAATACCTTTGCTTTGATGACCAGTTTTGACCAGTTCTTTGTTCTTACAAAGGATCAAGAATTTCCATCCTGACCTTTAAATGCAAGTTTTCTTAGGACAGATTAAACCTCGATGTTTTATGTTTTTGAAGATCACAGAATGGGGGAGAGATGGCTCAGGGGTTAAGCTTCTGCTAGAATGCAGAAGGACCTGAGTTCGGATCCCAAATCTCACATAAAAATTGCCAGAAAGAAATAGCAGCAGTTGCATTTCCAGCCCTGGAAAACAGAGCCTGGGAAATCCCAGAGCAGAGCACTAAGGAGGCAGAGCAACCCAGGATGATTCCTGCAGCCGCCCTTGAGTCTCCAGAGATACACATTGCCCTCGTACCCACAGACACACAAGATCATAGGACAGTAAATTCAGAACTGGAAAGACAGGAGAGAAGAGATCATTTGCCAAGACCGACTGGTATCTTGGTGACGTGGCTCAGACCAAAGCTTTGCCACGTGACTGTTGGTAAAAACATGTCTGGTGCTCGTTTCGGCAGCACATGTACTGAAATTGGAAGATACAGAGAAGATTAGCACGGCCCCTGCGCAAGGATGACATGCAGAGTCATGAAACATTTAAAGAGAGTAAAGAGAACATGTCTGAGATTAGAAACCTTGATCCCTGTCAGCATCATAAAGGCTCCCCAACTAGGCTCCCCCCATGAAAGGCAATGGGGGCTGGAGATGACTCAGTTGGGGGAGTGTTTGCTTGGAAGCATGAGGACCAGTTTCAAGACCCCAGTACAGATACTGGGGGCGATGCACCAGTGTGTAATCCCAGTGCTGAGAAGACAGGAGGATCCCCAAGAATCCCCAGGGTTTGGGGGTCAGCTAGTCTGGCCTACTTGGTAAGCCCCAGACCTACGAGAGACCATGTGTCAAAAAAAGTGGTTGGCATGTGAGATTGTCCTCCTGCCTGCACATGTGCCTACACACACACATGAACACACAGAAAGAGAGAGGGAAGAGGGGAGTAATTGGGTCAGAAGTTGTAAGTATGATGCATGTGATGTGCAAGTACTAAATATAGACATGCCTTATTTTAAGATAGTGCGCCCTGGATTCATAAAACCAAAAGTCCTTCTTCTCTGTAGCATAGTAGCATTCGCCTTCAAAGCAGTTTACTTAAGAGCAGGCAGAGGGGGCTCTCCAGAGCATTTGGGCCTGCGCGTGTCCCAGGGGAGGCGTGACTGTCGCCTAAATCAGTGTCGATGACGGCATCATATCCTGAAGTCAGCAGGTTGGAGACCCTGATTTAAAGTGCTGACAACGGAATACTTTTTATTTGCACAGACTCTCTTGACATCCAGACTTTCCTGAGCCCGCAGCCAGGTTCACATTCAAGCCTCAACTCCTCCAGATGTTCATGGCCACAGCGCCCTAGTCCGACACCCCAGAGCAGCCAGCCAAGCTTCTCTGATGAGAGGTCTTGTGAACTTTTATAAACACATCCTGCTGTATAAAGTGAGGCAAGTCATGTATTGATTCATCTATGTGTCTTCATTTTATTTTATTTTATTTTTTTTAACACAGAAAAGTCAGGCAAGTGGAGATCCATAAGTATAGAAAAAACTTCTAGAAACTCATTTAAGGTCAGAAGGAGTACATTTAGCATTCAGTACTCAGTGGGCAAGGAGCTCTGTGTGTGTGTACATATATGTGCAGGCCGGAAGGCAACTTTGGATGGTTGTGTGTCTGTCTGTCTGTCTGTCTGTGTACATGCACATATATGCAAACCAGAAGGCAACCTTGGATGATTTTGTGTGTGTGCGTGTGCGTGCACATATGTGCGTGCGTGTGTGTGCATCCGTGCGTGTGTGTGCGGTGTGTGTGCGCATGCGTGCGTGTGCATGTGTGTATGTGTGTGTGTGTACATGTATGTGGAGGCCAGAGGGCAACCTCTGGTCTCAGGTGCTGTCCACCTTGATTTTGAGACAGGGTCTCTTGCCGTCCTGCACCTTGAGAGGCAGGCTAGTCTGACTGGCCAGTGAGCCCCACTTGCCCGCCTGTCTGAACCTCCCCAGCGCTGACGTTAAAAGTATCCAATCACCATCTCCAGTTTCTTCTTATGGGTTCTGGGGAATCGAACCCAGACCCTCATGTGTGGCAGGTTGAGCCATCTTCCCAGCCCTGTTCAAGGGGTTTCACGATCCCATCCAAGAAGTCCGTAGGCAGTCAAGTTTAGTGTTTACCTGGAGGCGGACATGTCCTGCAGTTAGCTCGGAGGGATGTGGGCGTGAGATAAGTAAAATGCCCCTTCCCTGTGGTGGGAGACAGCTCTGGGAAGGAGTGTGGTGTCCACGTCCTGGGCCAGCTGGCCGCTGTTTCCTCTGCAACCATGGACCATTCTGGAACCTGCTGCAGCTCCCTGGACGGTGAGAAACATGCTTGAAGCACATCCACAAGCGCGGCCCCATGGGAAACCAGGGCATCAGGAGCCGCAGCCTTATCTCGGCACACAACAGCTAGTGTGTAAAAGACCCTGTAAACTCATGACTAGGGAATCACAGGCAGATCCACTTGATCTGGTCAGCTCCTCCTCCTGTGAGTGGTGACAGCGCTAACATGGCGCAGAGGTTTCTGGCTTCAGCCTAGAAGGCGGCCCTGTCCAATGCTGACCTTGTCAGTGCTACCGATCCTTGCTGCTTTCCTTGAGACGGCTGGCCGGGCATTGGCCCCAGAATCACAGAGGGGTTGAAGGGGGAGGAACAGGGCTAAGTGGGGCGCGTGCCCCCTTCCCCCGCATCATTCTGCCCTTCCTTGATCTTCCAGCTGGGAAGTCAGGTGTCTGATAAATGGGAGAATCGTCCATCTCCGCTCCTGGCAACAATTTCCCACCTTCAGGATCGAGCTCAACAGTCTTGTGTCGCTGAGTATGAGCCGACCATCCCCCGAGACCCATTTTCTGTTCCCCACATTTCCTCCCTGAGACAGAAAAGAAAGAAGAAAAGAAGGCAAGGAAGCATGATCCTGAAATTCTATTCCATTTCTGTATTTCCTCGTTCTTTCAAAACTACCAAGACAGAAGAAGAAAAACATCCTCTGGCGAAGGCGAAATGCAGCCGCTCAGGGCTGTCAGTTGGCTGTCAGGCTGACTTTCCCCTTGCTTTCATTGAAATGGTGGTGGTGTTTTTACATTTCAAAAGTGATACATGTTCAACTTCTTAGCGCATGTTAACATTGAAAGATCATGCAATAAGTAAAGTGTGCATTTTGCAAGCATGAAGACCAGAGTTCAATCTCAAGAACAAAAGCCGCGTGAGGCAGAGAGTCTTGTGATCCAGGGCTGGGAAAGCAGAGACAGTGGATCCCGGGCTCGGTGACCAGCCAGCTTGGCCAACGTGGTGAGTTCTGGGCCAGTGCAGAGAGATCCCATCTCAATGAAGAATAACATTGGCGATTGTCCACATACACACGCACGCGCACACTGCACATACACACTTGTATGTATACCTGCATACACAAGCACATCTGCACACACGAACATACTCACAATTTATTTCTTTACATTTATTTATTTGTCTGGGGGAGGCAGCATGTGGCACGGCCTGTGTGTGGATCAGGGAATAACTTGTGGAAGCACATCCTCTCCTTCCACCACCAGACAGCTGGGAATCAACTCTGGTTTGGCAGCAAGATGACCCTCAGAGTCATCTCACTGGCCCACACAATTTTTTTTTAATTTAATTGGCCTGTAACATCATTCGTTCCAAGCTCCTGATGGTATTTTGGTGCAATAACTTGAAGGGCTTTTTGGTCATACATAAACTTCTTTTTTCAAAAGTAGCTTTTCTTGATTAAGCTATTATTCCCGAGGTTTCCCTGTCACTAGAATGCTACATTTGTACTTTTAAAAAGATTCATAGCTGGCTGGGGAGGTAACTTAGCAGGTACATTGCACTTTTGATTTAATTTGTTCAGTGAAAGTAAGATTTTTTTTAAATTATTTTATTTATTTTAATTATTTAGTTGTTTGTTTGTTTGTTTAAGAGAGAAAGAAAAGAGAACAAGCAGGCCATGTGTGTACTTAGGCAGAGACCAGAGGACAGCTTTTGGAAGTTAGTTTTTGCCTTTCACCCTGTGGGTTTCTGGGTTACCAGGTTTGTCCCCTAAATAAATTATGAGTACAGCAATCATTGAATTGGAAGGCTCTGGGGCTTGGTTGAGAGAGAGAGAGAAAGAGAGAGAGAGAGAGAGAGAGAGAGAGAGAGAGAGAGAGAGAGAGAGATTTTCATGTTTCTTAAATCCAGGTTGAAATTTCTGCATCCTCAGGCTCGCGGGAGAGTTCTGATCTGTATTCCGATTTTCTCATCACGGCTGTGCTACACATTCTGAACTAAAATGTGAAATTATGTAAGAAATGCAAGCATGACAGTGTCCGCATGCCGTTCTCGCGGCATCCCTAGGGAGTCTGTTTCTTTCCCCAGTGCAAGATTGATACGGTCCAGCTTGAAGGGGACACAGACAGGGGCTGTGCTCAATGCATAAAATCATTAAAACTTTCTAGACTTCATCTCTCCTGTGAGCAGCTAGGGCGGCGCCCCGGGGGCTTTCTTACATTCTTATCAGTTTTGCTTTTTTTTTTGGAAAGTGCCTGAAGTCAAATCCCTGGAAGGATTATACCAAAAAAAAAAAAAAAAAAAAATTGTTGCCAGGAGCAGAGATGGACGATTAAAAAGCACTCAGGCATCCATGAAGCAGCTGGGAGCTGGAAATTTAAAGATAAATTGATCTACACGCTGGAGGAATCTGTACAGCCCAGATTGTGGGCAGAGGGGGATTAGGAATCAAATACTCAGGGGTTGCTTCATGCCAGAACATTTAGTGAATCTGGAGAAAGGAAATAATAAACACTTTCTTTTTCAGTGTTAGCAGTGAACCCAGGGCCTCCCGTATGGTAGGCAAGGGAGATTTCTACCAATGAGACACATCCGCACCTCCTGGCCCGTGTTGATTTGATCAAGAAAGTGTTTGGGTGGAGGATGGCTTAGTGGACAAGGCGCTTGCCCCGCAATGTGAGGACCAGAGTTTGAATCCCCAGCATCCTTGTCATATCTGGGCAGGTGTATCGGCTGCCTGTGACCCCAGCACTAGGAGGCAAAGACAGGGAATCCCCAGGGCAAAGATGGTTAGTGCACCTAGTTCTGTTAAGAGACCCCACCTTAATAGTGAAAACAAAAATCGAAGAAAGTAATAATAAAAGTGGGGAGAAATGGAAAACATCACCCAATGTTAACTCACAAATGTGCAACTCTCTCTCTCACACACACACACACACACGCAAATCATGCATATACACTTGCACTTTATTCTTTTGCGTGTGTGTATCAGAGGGCACTTTATGTCCCTGTGGAGGACCCAAGGATAACTTTGAGAATCATCCTGAATTGCTTCTACCTCCTTTTTGCTTCGCTCTGGGCTTTCCCAGACTCTGCCCACTAGGGCGGGAAGGTCAGCTCCACTATTTCTGCCTGGCATTTTTTACATGGAAACTTAGGATCCAAACTCTGCTTGTGAGGCAGTGTCTTAACCCCTGAGCCATCTCTCCAGCCCTACATGAGAAAAAAATCTAAAGTTATTTTATGAGAAACATACACACATGCATTAACTCCCCCACATAATGCCAAAAAAATTTTAAGTGACTTGATAAGAATAATTTTTTTTTCATTAGAGAATACTTTACTCGTTTCTGTAATCAAACCATGTAGAGAAGACCTTACATATTTAACATAGTGAAGAATTAACTTTTTCATGTTAATTTTGGCTTTGTTTATTTTCATTAAGCATCATATGTACATCTGTGTCACACCCAGATTAAGATGTAGAATTTTCTAGCTCTCCAAAGGCTTTTAACCCCAGCAAGTGACCCCCTGACCATTGTCACCCACCACAGGAACAGAATCTTACAGTGCTGGTTTTTGTGGGTCTGACACCTCTCCCCTCCCCTCCCCTCGCCTCCCCTCCCCTCGCCTCCCCTCCCCTCGCCTCCCCTCCCCTCGCCTCCCCTCCCCTCGCCTCCCCTCCCCTCCCCTCCTTCCTCCTTCTCTTCCTCCTTCTCTTCTCTCTCTCTCTCTTCTCTTCTCTTCTCTTCTCTTCTCTTCTCTTCTTTTTTCTCATTAGTCATAAAGAAGGAGAAATACTGTTGGAAAGGCTGAAGGAAATGAACACACAGGAGTACCCAGCTCTATTTAGGCTGTTTAGAAGAGTTTAAGTTCTAGGTCGCCTGGGCAAGAGCAGAGGTCCTGAGTCCACAACACAAGTGACTCAGATCACCAAACGTACAAAAGCCAAAACCAAACCAAACCACAGAAAATGCCTTTTCTTCTCCACCATAAGGCCTGCAAAGTTCAAGTTTATGGCAATCTGGACTTCCGGGCATTAAGGAAAAGTCCAGCTCACATTTTGCTGCTGCCTCAAATGGCAGTCAGAACACAGGGCATGTAAATTACACGTGAAATGAATTAAAATGCCTTAGCGTTAATTCAGAGGCTGGATGTGGTGACCCACACCTGTTATCCCAGCATTCCAGGAATGCTAAAACAGGAGGATCAGGAATTCAAGTATGGAGTTCGTAACACAGTGAGTTCAAAACCAGCCTGGGCTACAAGAGACCTTGTTGCAAAAAAAATAGAGCAATAGATGGGTGGGTAGATAGATGGATAGATGGATAGATAGTAGACAGGTAGGTAGATAAGTAGATATGTAGATAGATTAGAGAATATAGATGATAGGTAGATAGGTAGGTAGGTAGATGATAGATTAGTAGGTAAATGATGGTAGGTAGATGATAGATAAGTAGATAGATTATAGATAGAAAGGTAGATGATTGATAGATAAGTAGATGGATGATAGGTAGAGAGATACATAGATAGATAGGGTGGTAAGTAGATGGTAAATGAATAGGTAGATGACAGGTAGATAGATAACAGGTAGATGATTGATAGTTGTGTAGATAGAGGATAGATAGATGTATAGGTAGACAGGAAGGTAAGTAGATGATAGACAGATGCATGTAGGTGGAATATAAGTTCATTTCCTCAGTGGCACTTGCCAGCTGCGCCCAGCGGTGCCACCGTGAGCCACACTTGCTTCCTTAATGCAAAAGTTCCACCTGGCTGTCCAGCTGTTGGCTCCACATCCTCCTTTTTTCAGATTCCAGGATGTTGGATGGGGCTTGTTTTTTTTTCTTCCCATGGTTCGTTTGGTTCTGCACCTTCCCATCCACCCTCATGCAAATTTCTGCTTCCTGCCTTCTCGGCTTTGGGGTGCATTTTAGTGTCCTGAGGTACTGCTGCCACAAAATATCTGACCCAAACAACTTAGGGGAGAAAGAATTTGTTATGTTTACTGGTCCAGGGGATATAGTTTGAGCCCAGGGCCCAAACATTAGCACCAACTAAGGGTTGGTTAAAGTGTTAAAATACTCAGGCCAAGATGGTAGGGACACACCGGGTCAGTGTTTCTGGTTGCCACAGTCTGTCTGTTGCCTAGTACCAAGCCTTGCACTTGGGCGACGCTAATAATATCATGTGAGGAAGGAAGGAACTGTGGATTCCAGGAAGAGGTAGAACTGCAGAGCATAATGTTAGAGCTGGAGGAGGGGAGCCTCCCAGAAGGAGCTAGACAGACAGCTTTCTGTCTCCCCAACATCATGGACTTTTTTTTAACCACTCCCCACCCTGCCATCCCAAGCTCAGGCTTCTGGGAAGGTGGAAGGAACTTGGGGTTCATTCCTAGGAAAGTTCCAGGCACGTGTAAGACACTGTCTCAAAAAAAAAAAATCCAAGGTGGGTAGCATCCTGAGAATAACCCATAGTTTCTAAATGCATCGGCACATACATGTGCACCTGCACACATGTATGTATACATGTGCACCCACATGCATGTGTGTACATGCATGTGCACCCCCACGTGTGTGTGCATACATGTGCACCCACATGCATGTGTGTGCATACATGTGCATACCACATGTGTGCATACATGTGCACCCCGCAGGTATGTGTGTGCATGCATGTGCATCCCACATATGTGCATACATGTGCACCCCACAGGCATATGTGTGCATACATGTGCACCCCACAGGCATGTGTGCATATGCGTACACCCCCACATGTGTGTGCGCACATACACAAAGAAAAGAAAGGCAATATCTAAGAGGACCTATGCCAAGCTGAGAGCACTCACAAGACCCATTCTATTCCTTGCTCCAAAGGGTTAATTCCCACTTCCATGCCCAAGTTCCACTTAAGTTTAGCCATATCCATCTATTTACAGTTTACAGTGCAAATGGACGATGCTGTGTGAAATCTGGACTCTTTCAACTTCAGTTCCGCGGTAGTATTTCCCCCTTCGGTGTTAGAGCTGTGCCGAATGAGGTCACAGTCTAGCAACAGCATTGACCCTGCAAATCTGTTCATTTTTGCCTGAGCTCCTGGGGGCAGGAGACAGAATGTGCTCAAGTGAAAAGCTATTACAGACTGTGCAGATCAGTGACGGGATGGACTGCAACAAGGGTATGTGTGTGTCTGCGTGTATGTCTGTCTGTTTGTGTGCATATGTGTTTGTCAGTCTCTGTGTGCATGTGTGTGTATGTCTGTCTTTCTGTGTGCATGTGTATGTCTGTATGTACGTGTGTGTATGTGTGTGTATGTCTGTGTGCATGTGTGTGTCTGTATGTCTGTGTGTCTGTATGTCTGTGTGCATGTATGTGTCTGTATGTGTGTGTATGTCTGTCAGTCTCTCTGGGTGTAGTACATGGATGTGCATGTGGGGGATGAGTGCATATGTGCATGCAGAGATGTGTATACATGTGTTTTGTGCCTATATGTGTGTGTGTGGTTCCTGTGTGTGAATGTCCATGTAGGGGTGCATGTATGTGTGTGCACACATGACTGTGCACATGCGGAGATGTCAGGAAATCGCTATCTAATAGGATTTAGATAGGAGGTATTTCTTTTTTTAATCTTTTTAAAAACTATTTATTTTGTGTGCATGCACGTGTGTGTGTGTGTGTGTGTGTGTGTGTGTGTGTGTGTGTGTGTGTGTGTGGTGTGCGTGTATCAGTTGTATGCAGTGTTTTCTCAGTTTATTCCATTGTTGACTCTAAACACTTGGCCCTTCATGGCGCACCAGAGACCTGAAGCGACCTGTTTGTGTTCTGGGCTCCGATTTGAAAGCCGTCAGCCGTGGTGTGTGAAGTGTGAAACAAGATGGGGCTTTGCGTTCTCGGCGTACAGTCTTTGAGCAGGTCCTGGCTGCCGCCTGGTGCTCCTGCCCAGTCCTGTCTGCTCACATCGCACTGCGTCGCCGTGATGATGCGTGGCTACGACATCTGAGTCAGTGCCAAGTCAGGGACTTGATCTCACCCGCAGTCAGAAGCAGCAAGTTAGAGAGCAGCTGGCACGTTCCCCAGCACGCGTTTATCACTCAAGGATGCGGTCTCGTTGAAAGGGGAGACTCCCAGAAGAGAAATGGGGGCCAGAGCTGGGTGATCAACTGGCCATCGCCTCATGAGGTCGAGGTGCCTCTTTGGAGGGTGACAACTGTGTAAGTTGAGGGCTAGAACCCCAGAACTCTTCTTCCTGACTGAAAATGAGGGACTTAGGGAAACATCCCTCGTACATAACAATGAAGAATTGCCCCAAGAGGCCTGTCAATCAGGTGTGTCGCTCCAAGCATTGGTTATCTTTTCAGTTGGCTGACCAGCCACGTGCCATCCCAGCCGTATCATGGGAGAATCTGTCAGCACAGTAAGTCCTCGCCGTCCCCGGAAAGCTTAGAAACGAATCTTCCAGCGCGTGGCTCGTGACCCTGTCTTTGTGGCAGGGTTTGTTTGAAAGGTAATTGTGACTGTGGATCTGAGAGCAGCCACTGAGCTTCTGATTTTACTCCAGCGTGATCATGAACCCCACACGCTCGCTCTTTAGGTTCTGTGTATTTCCTTCCCTCAGAAACCGGAGACGGCGGCTAACCTTGCTTCTCTCTCTGCAGGACAGTCGGCCCAATATGTCAAGACCGCTCATCACTAGATCCCCCGCGTCGCCGCTGAACAACCAAGGCATTCCGACTCCAGCCCAGCTCACCAAATCCAACGCGCCCGTCCACATAGATGTGGGCGGCCACATGTACACCAGCAGTTTGGCCACCCTCACCAAGTACCCCGAGTCCAGGTAATCTCAAAGGGGGACAGAAGTCATGGGTTTGATGTACTCATGGTTTTTCCTTTGAGCAGCAGAACCATGTGGCTTGGCCAAAGGTGGGCTAAGACAGGAGCTAAAGAATGCTGTTGGGTGTGGCTGCGTCTTCTACAAGTCAGGGCTTGGTCTGTGCTGTAGCAGAGTATAACTCCTAATGTTACATTTGAAGAGCGGAGTGGCACATGCCTATAATCTCCTGGGAGGCTAAGACAGGAAGGTCATGAGGTGAAGGCCATTGGGTGCTACATAGTGAGCTTTAGGCCAATCAGGGATACAGAGTGAGAACCTGTTATGTGCACACAAATGCATGCATGTACACATACGTATGTGCACACATGCATATGTATATACACACCTAAAATCTAAATCAAAACTTTTTTAATGATGCAATTCCATCAGTTGACTGTTAGTATTTTCAGTCCCACCATCCCTAAGGAGCTACTGCAAAATCATGTCCTAATAGGTTTCAAGACTGTGGCTGTATCCATATAGTATTCTTTAAAAAAAAAAAAAATAGTGCTTTTTGTTACTTCCAAGAACAACCACAGGAAATAATCGCTGGGCTGAAGAGATGGCTCAAGGGTTAAGCCTCTGTCTCATAAGTAGAAGGACCTGAGTTCAGATCCCAGATCTCATGTAAAGACGCTGGGTGGAAATAGAGCCTGTACCTCCAGCCCCGGTAGGCAGAGCCTGGGGAAGCCTAAAGCAAAGCACTCTTGAGTCCTGAAGTCACTCTTGGGCCTCCACAGGCATGCGCAGTGCCCTCTGACACACGCAGAGAGAGACAGACAGATACACACATGCACGCATATGTGCAGAAAAAAAAAAAGAAAGAAAGAAAATCCCTGTTGGAGCTTGAACCCCAGCAATTCTCCTGCCTCCGCCTCCCGGGTGCTGAGAGCACAGGCTCAGGCAGCCATGCTCAGCCTATTTTTAATAATTTACACGTGAAACGAAGCTTCCTGATGTGGAATGTTCCCTCTGGGGTGCACATTGATTCTCCAAAAAGGGTTGCCTTTGGGAGCATTTTGGATTCGGGCTTTTTTGGACCTTTGGTCTAGGCTTCAAGCGGGTGGTCTGTTCTCAGTGCTTGCCGCAGCGAATGGGCCATTCCCCACAAGCTAAAGTCCTCCGGGTTAGACCCTTGTGAGACCGTCTGGCGGTGAGAGGAGGCTGAAGGTTGCGGCTTCTATTTCTTCCGCTGCAACCACGTTGGCCAATTAGATGCTGCAAATTTTAGGTCCAGTCCTCAGATGGTGTCTCCCTTGGGGACTTCGGTGCATCTCTCCATGAGCAACTCTGGAGTTCACCTTTAGTCTCTTTTCATCCTCACCTGAGGGGTGTGTCCAGTCCCTTCCATTCCATTCCTCTCTCTACCTTCTCGTCTTTTGATAGCCACGTGCATGTGGCCATTCCAACTGAAATGCCTCTTCGTGTACAGTATGCACTGAACTTTAAGATGCCGGACTAAAATACGTAAAACACATCAATCATTTAGGTTTCCTATTGGAATGATAGCATTTGAAATTAAGTAAAATACATTTTTCAAAGAAATTTTCTTTTTAGCTTTTCATTGTAGCTACTAGACAATGCAAATTTACCTATGCACCTTGATTTCTATGTCTATTAGGCAACACTAAAGTTCAAATGCATGTTTTTGTAAAAAAAAAAAAAAAAAAACCCTGGCTAAACCTTCCTCTCCCTCAGCCTGACACTTGTGTGCACAAAAGTTGAATTTCTGGGCCAGCAAAATGGCTCAGTGGGTAAAAGTACTTGCTGCCAAGCCTGACAGCCTGAGTTTGATCCCTGGGACCCTCCTCATAGTGGAGGAGAGAAGCAACTCCTACAGATTGGCCTTTAGTATGCACACACACACTGTGGCCTCATGTCATTTTTTAAAATTAGTTTCTTTCTCATCAACATCATTAGGAAAGGCAGAATTGTCCACTCTACTTCCCTAATCTATCTGACTACGTGTGAGCTATAGGGGCAATACTAAAGATATATATTAAGATCTCCCCCCTCCCCCCACTGAGCTAAATCTCCAGCCAGGGAAAAGTAATCGAGTTCATCCTCTCTATGCGTGAATGCTCTGGTCCGGCCTCCTACCTAGCAGTTATTGGGGGCTTGGTCCATCCAGTTACTGAACGCTGGTCTTTCCTGTTAAACACATCTTCTGATAAGTACACTGGGAGGAGAAAACGTGATAGGAAAAGCACTCTGTGGCCCTGTGTTCAGCGTGTAGGATTGCCTTTAAGTCCCTTCCTGATTCTTTCCTTCCTCTACCCAGGGAGCAGCCTGATGTGGGGGTCTTCATGCTTGTGCCTTCTTTTCTCTTGTAAACCCCACTATAAGCTCATCTTTACTGTTGGGGGAGGACCTTGAGCGTAGGTCAAGAATCCTGGAACAAGTCTCCAGCGGCTTCTATGTCCAAGGTTCTACCTACAGCAAAGGACACTGGTCGGTAACATGGCTTAGTGTGGAGGTGGCCGCTGTGTGTTGCTCCCTCTTGGGTCTTGAGGTATTTTGGTAAGTAATTACCCTCCATCTCAAAGCAGCAGTCAGCTTAAGGGACCCTCTACCCACATGTTAGCTCTTAAAGATAGTGCATCTTGCAGGGGTGGAGGAGGAGAGATGGAGCTATAGGAGAGAAGTTGACAGAAACAATGAGAATACTGTCATGAAACGGCCACCCTGAAGAAAGTGGCCAGCAACAGGGTGCGAGTAACGAGAAAGTCTAATCATGTAGGCTTAGGAAATTGCCACAAGAAAACCAGTTGCTTTGTATGTTAACCAAAAAAAATTAAAAATGCGGGCTGGAGAGATGGCTCAGGAGTTAAGACTCTGCCTCACAAGCAGAAGCACCTGAGTCCTAAGTAAAAACACAGGTAGAAATCGTGGCAACCTGCACTTCCTGCTCTGGAAGGCAGGGGCCTGGGAAATGCCAGAGCCAAGCAAAAAGGAGGGAGAAGCAATCCAGGATGGTTCCTGAGGTTATCCTTGGACCTCCTCAGGGACGCATGTTGCCCCCAGATAACACACACATACACATGCAAAAATTAATTAATTAATTAAAATCACTAACACATGAAAAAAGGCATAAATGCATAAAAGGCCATTTTCCCAGAAGATAATAACCTTTTCAACCTTTCTAAATGGTTTCTTAGTTATTTATCAACAAGATCTTCCTACATAGACTCACATGTGTGGGCTGTCAAACCTGGCTTTTTGCAGTGTTGGGGGTTGAAGCCCAGACTTCACACATGTGAGGCTGGCACTCTGCCAGCTGAGCCACACCCATCCTACCATCATTTCTTAATGCCAAGGTCACCATCCTTGGCTGGTGGTATTTGTTCTCTCTCTCTCTCTCTCTCTCTCTCTCCCCCTCCCTCCTAAAACAAGTGCTTGCCCCTGAGTCTCAGACTTGCAGCAATTCTCCTGCCTCTACCTTCAAATTCTGTGAGCTCTGAGCTTGGTGCACAGTGCCGCGGCATCTTTCCCATGTATTCTTGGCATGCAAATGTGCCCTGTTCCGGATCCATCCAGCGAGTGCTTAAGGAAGACCTGTCTGAGTTCAAAGTCACGTCTCCTGTTTCCCTCACCATGACCTGTGACAGACACAGAGTTGGTGGTGCTCTGTGGATCAGGTGGGGGGTCTGGGCAAGAAGTTCTCCCTGTCAGCCGGTGGTCCAGAGGTGGGAGGGCTCATCTCCAGTTCCCCAACCACGCAGGCTGATGCTTGACAGATTTTCATATACTTTAAACCAGTCTCTGAGCTGACGCCCCCACAAGTAGATTTTGCTCAGTGGGTGTACATGCGTGTGTGTATAGCGGCAGGTCCTACACACGGGGGGGGGGGGGAGGAGTGTAAAGTGGATGCTGCAAAAATGCAGCCTCGTGGTCGATGCCCAAGGTCCCCCTGGGCTGTGTCTTTTAGAGCTTGGGGTGTGCACGTGACCCCAATTGCAGGGTCGCTTCTGCACAGCCACCCTGGAGGGGAAGCCGGATTCCTGCTGTAGGAAAGGGATTGGGGGGGTCAGGACCACAAGTCCCAGGCCGACCCACACCACACAAGACCCTGTCTCGGAAATACCCAGACTGAAGGTTTTGAGGCTAGTGATCTGAGGACAGTCAAGGTTCAAATGTGTGGGTCTCTGGGTGGTGTTCATATGTCCGCCTAAGGTGCGTGTGAGCCTGCGTCAGGACTGGGGGATCTGGGATGCCACACGCTGCTGCCCAGACATGGGTCCTGCAGTGCCATCAAAAATACCCCCGAATGAATGCATCCAATTTTCAAGACATGACCTCACCCTGTCTTCCAGAATCATCCCCTGGAGGCAGGCACGGTGGTGCACACCTGTATCCTGCGTCTCAGGAGGGCGGGGCAGAAAGAGCCAAGTGTGAGACTGGACGGTAGAGGCGGAGCCTGTCTAAGGGCTGGGAGATGGCTCAGGGATTGAAGTGCTTACCAAGAAACCGTGCGGATCTGAGTTCGGATCCCCACGGCCCATATAAAAGGTTGAGTGGGCACAGCCTCTTTGAAGGTAGAAACAGGGGATCCCCTGGGCAAGACTAGCCGAACAGGCAAGTTCTGGGATCAGTGAGAATCGCTGCCTCTGTGAATAAAAGTCAAAAGCAAGTGAGGAGGGACATGTAACATTAACTTGGCCTCCACATGCATGTGCGCATGTGCAACATGTACCTACATGTATGTGAGCATGCACCTTCACACACGTGGACATGCTCCCACACGTATCAACATGCACTCACATCACCACACACGCATGTACTCTCACACATATGAACACACTCTCATATCACTCCCACATACATGCACCATATACCACATGTGCACAGGCACATGCACCCGAGTCACATATGAACAGGCACTCACACTACCCGCACGTGTGAAAATGCACTCGTACTACCATACATATGTGAACCTGAGCTCACACACTCCACACACATATGTGGACATGCACTTGTACTACCCACACATGTGAACATGCGCTCACACCTCCTCACACTTCCCACCCATGTGTAAACATGCGATCACACTACCCACGCATATGTGAACGTGCACTCGCCCCCACACACACCGAGAGAGAGACCCGTCTTTAAAAGCCAATGAACAAGCACGAAGCTGCCCGCCACTGGCCAGAGGACTCTTGGTTCCGGCTGCTGCAGAGCCACGTGCTGGCCGAGTCAGTCCCCGCATTGTCACAGTAATGGGACGGCGAGACGTGGAGTGGAGCAGAAAGGAGAAGGGGGTTCATTTTGCCGCCACGGCGGACATGCACAGAAGGCTCAGGGGCAGCTCTGCCGAGGACTGGCTGATCTTTTGACAAAGCAGATTCATTTTAAGGGGGATTTTAGGAGCAGCGCAGCCTGGGGAAATGGACTCACGGAGAGTTTCTTCAGGGAAGTGGAGAAACACCCACCTTCTCCGTCTCCCCTCTTCATCTCATAATGTTGCTTTCTCCCAAAATTATTCAGCTACTGAACTAGCAAAGAACAGATGAAATGGTTGACTTCAAAAGACTTGTTTCTAAACAATGACGCTAGATTTTCTATTCGGTGCTGAGAAGATAACCCTTTAGTAACATGCACTTCGACTGGCGGGGTTTCCTTTTCAAGGGGGAGCAAATCAGGCCTCTAATTAATTAATACCTTCTCCGTAATCCTGTCATGATCACTGCAAGACACGGGAAAATGCAGATTCCTGGGCTCTGCCTGCTATGTACTGAATCTGGAACTCTCAAAAAGTGAGGAGAATCTTCAGGGTGTGTGTGTGGGGGTGTGTGTGTGTGTGTACGCGCGCGCGCATGCACATATGTACTGATGCACATGCGAGTACATATGTACTGATGCACATGCGTGTACGTGCACGCATGTGTACTGATATACATACGCATGTATGTGCATGCATGTATACAGATGCACGTGTACATGTGTGTGTGAGACATGATCAGGGGCTGACCTCAGGTGTCTTCCTTCATCACCCCCCACCTTATCTTCTCCAGGAGGGTCTCACACTGAGCCCAGAGTTCTCCTACTGGACTAGATTGACCAGCCAATGAGCTTCAGGCATCCACCGGTCTCTGCCTGACCTGTACTGGAATTACAGGCAGGTGCCAAAACAGTCAACTGTCACCTGGGTATTAAAAATGTAAACCCCAGTGTTCACGCGTGTGCGGCAAGCACTTTACCAGTAAACCCAGCATCCACGCATGTGCAGCAAGTGCTTTACCAGTAAACCCAGCGTCCATGCGTGTGTGGCAAGCACTTACCAGTAAACCCAGCGTCCACGCGTGTGCAGCAAGCACTTTACCAGTAGAGCCCTCTCCTCAGCAGCTCCTGAAATTGTCATTTTAATAAACATCCACACAACCCTCATGCATTGCCAAGTTTCCACACCTGATGCACAAGCGCCCACGAGCTGGGCTGGCCCCCTCTGGTGTGTGGCCGTCCAGGTTGGTAAAGCCAGGCTTTCCTTGCTGATTCTGGATTGAGCGATATCACTTGGCACAAGAAGACTGAGGATTCTGTGTCTCGATTTGTTGCACTGAGTGCTGTCATTGAGCAGAGCCAATGTTGTTTACTATGTGCAATCACCTTTTCAAGTCTCTTCTTGTCATAGAAAAAATATTTCCAGTAATAAACTGTATGATCCATTCATGTATTTGAAAATTCCTTTAGGCAATTCATTCAGATAATTTCTCACAAAGTTCACATGTGAGAAATGTGTTCTTGGGAGGTTTCTTTACAGGAGCTTAATGTTCTAAATGGTCACTTTGCCCAGCTCTGCTCACAAATTTCCAACAACTCTTCTCAGGGGCTTGTGCAAACTGACAAATTGATCTGCCCTTTGGTCACTATCATAGTTAGGCACAAGTGTCAACTTGACAGTCGAGGTTTAGAGCTTTGGGCTCATTTTGGAGAATTAGAGGTTGAATTAAGCCCAGAGCAAACCTGCAGGAGATTGTCTAGTTGGTGGGGAAGGTCCACCACATGGTGGGTGGGATTAGGCCCTGGAATAAAAGACAGAGAGGGTTGAGAGAGTTGGCATCCTTGTGTACACTTGGCCAGACATGCTGGCCTGGCAAGTAAGGATTGTCCCTCTCTCAGCCATTAGTGGATGGTGGGGCCAGTTTCCTTGGCTCTGGTGTTGGTACGTGCTTTCCCGTCAAGCTGGACTATCACAAGAAAATAAACCTTGTTCCCTTAAGCCTTTTGATGTGATTTATCAGCACCCATGCAGGCTGACTGCAGCAGTCATGTCAGAACCTTCGAAGAAAGGATCTTCGCAGCCTGCAGCCCCATTCTTGCCTCTAGCAGGCGCTCTGGTGCACTCCTCCCAGGCTGTGCAGTAACTTCACACTTGGAGCCAGTGCCCAGTGTCACCCACATTGCCTGGCTGTGTGCTGCTATGACTGGGAGAAAGCCGTGTGTGTGTGTGGGGGGGTGTTTGGCTGGGTAAGTCAATGCATAAATAATAAACCCTTCCAAACAGAAGAGCCTGCTCCCAGGCAGACATTATGAAATGACCCAGTTCACTTGAAATCTGAACACATTTTCCAAGCTACGACACATGCATGGAGGCCCCAGCTTCTTGGGCGGCTGAGGCAAAAAGACTTTAGCCCAGGAGTTTAAGGCCAGTCTGGGTAGCATAGTAAGACTTGGTCTCATTAAATAAAATTAGCTAATCAGTCAATTCATTTTTTAATAAGTAATACAAAAGGAAAGTCACGTTGGAAAGAATCACAGAGCCACCAAGCACATGAGTGTTTTCAGGAGCATGTACATGCAGGAAACCGCCAGTCTCAGAACGACAAATTCATGTTTCTGTCATTTGTGCTTCCTAGGTTTTATATAAATAAGCAAAATCATATGTGTGCATGTGTGTGTGTGTGTGCGTGTGTGTGTATGAAGTGAAACTATCTAGGGAACAAAGGGGAGTCACAGGAGTGGATGGGGGTGGGGGACAGAAAGGAGAGTGTGGGGAAGTGTGTGCTCAGCGTACAATCCGCACACCTGTGGAAATGTCTTTGCATAGCACAATACCAGGTGCAATGAATATGTATGATGAAAATGTTTTTAAAAGAACTAAAGAAACTGAGGAGATAGTTCAATGGTCAAAACAGTTGTGGGGACCGTAGTTCAGATCCCCAGAATCTACATCAATGCCTGGTGGGCATGGTGGTCTGCCTGTAACTCCAGCCAGGGAAGGCAAAGACAGAGGACTCCCAAAGCAGACTGTCTAGCCAGACTAATCTATAGACAAGCCCTGGGTTGGGTTGGAAACTGTGTCAATGAATGAATGTGGAAAAGAAAGAGGGGCAGGTTCCTGATGGTGATTTTGGCCTCTGCATGCATCTGCACATATGCACATGTGCATTAGCACACACACGTATCCACACATATGGGAACATGCATGCATACGTACATATATACATACCACACATGGAAAAAAATAGAAGAGCTATGTGTACTTGACCTGATTGTGTGTCACCTGCTACATATCATTTAGCTAGGAAGGTAGGATGTGTGGCCTCGGTTAGGTGAATTGTCTGTGCTTCTGAAGGATCCCTCTTAGATGCCTGGACATAGAAGGCGGCAGTCTTTGTCCCAGCAGCTTGTGGGAGAGGTTGTACACTGCCATGCATGTCAACCTTCAGGAGGTGCCCAGCAGGTGGGTGTCAGCGAAGTCACACACACACACACACACACACACACACACACACACACACACACACGATGGCTTCCACTGCCTCCTCAAAGTCATTGCTGTCCAACTTCTTCAGTGTGCTGTCCCTGCTGAAGTTGGAGCTGCAGCTGAGTTTCACAAGAACCGTGACATTCCGTTCCAACACGTGGGGCTGGGAGCGCTTTCTCTCACCCAAAGGTGAACCTGAACTGGCCCTAACTTGTTTCTGTGGTTTGAACCCAGTGAGCTCCAGGATTCCCACCCAGACACCTGAAGCTCGGTGAGGCCCCCACCCTCCAAAATCGATCTTTGAAAAACAACTTAGAAGGTCCCGAGGGCTCGAGAGCTTTCCTGGAAACTAGAGACTCTTTCAACTTCACCCTGGCTTGGCGAGTGCAAAAGGGAAAAAAGAAAGGCCCACCTCCTCTCTCTCAACTTTGTATGTAGCCAAGGATAACTCTCTCCATAGCTGAGAATAGCTCTCTCCATAGCCGAGGATAACTCTTTCCATAGCTGAGACTAATAGTCAACTTCTGATTCTACAGATTTCACACACACACACACACACACACACACACACACACACACACACACACACATATGCACCAGTGCTGGAATACTGCAGTGCACCAAGTTCATGGGGTGCTGAGGATCAAACCCACTGCATGTTGGGCAAACTCTACCAGCTAAACTTCATCCCTGTATCCTTTCCCTCCCTTCCCTCCCTCTCTTCCTTCCTTCTTTCTTTCCTTCTTTCTTTCCTTCTTTCTTTCTTTCTTTCCTTCTCTCTTTCTTTCTTTCTTTCTTTCCTTCTTTCTTTCCTTCTTTCTTTCTTTCTTTCCTTCTCTCTTTCCTTCTTTCTTTCTTTCTTTCTTTCTTTCCTTCTCTCTTTCCTTCTTTCTTTCTTTCTTTCTTTCTTTCTCTCTCTCTCTCTCTCTCTCTCTCTCTCTCTCTCTCTCTCTCTCTCTCTCTCTCTCATTCTGGAATAATCATCCTTTAAGCACAAACCTCTGATCTACAATGATAGGACCCTCGAGGAAGGCACCCTCTTAAGACACCCCATTTCCAGGAAGAATCTGGCCTGAGCACGGAGTTCAGAGAGAAGTACTGCCTGTGTTAGAATAGGCTGGAGTAAGGTTGTAACAGCGGAGCACACTCGGGAAGCTGTGGTCTAGTAAATGAAGTTCCTTTCCCCACCCTGGGAGGTGCGAGTGATGATTTCAAAGCCAGACAGCAGCGCTGTGCTTTGTAATTTCAAGTGTCCAGTGTGCTGTGGCTGCTACGGAACCCGTCTGTAATGTTAAAAGATTTTCAAGCTTGGCCAAAGCATTGCTTTCTCACCCAGGACTTCTGAGCGAAACATTAGAAACAAGTTGAGCAAAGCCACGGTATCGACCGACTGCTGAAGTTTTCCAACCCCTGCGTGGGTCACCTTAAACAGCAGAGGAGACCGAATCCTCAGTCCAGCTGGGAAATGTTTGTTTCTTGAGAGGATTTGTGTGCAGGTTGGGGCCTGGCGCTGGCTTTGGCTGGAAGGGGTCAAGAGGACCCACTAAAGACACCTCTATTGTCCCTTGTGCCTCAGGACGCTGTGGTGCCTCTGGGGAAATTCTTCAACTCTGATCAACCAAGCTTAAGCCAAGCAGGGTGGGGACGATTGCCCAAGACACACACCCACTGAGCATGCTCGGTCTGCCAGGCTGCCAAGGGTAAATCATTGGCCTCCTTGGATGTCTCCCAAGTACACAGAACGAAGATGTTATCTTTGAATCATGAGCAGATACGGGGTTTTTATTTTTAGGGGGCTGGGATGTTTTTAACACAGGGACTCGTTTCTAGCCCACACCAGCCTGGAACTCACTAGGTGGCTCAGACTGGCCTTGAACTTGCAGCGAGTCTTCCCCCTCAGCCTCCTGAGTGCTGGCATCACAGGCATGAGCCACCGCAGCTGGCTGGAAATGTCTGTCTTCCACACTGTTTTGGTCTGATGACTGTTAAGCAATGTGCAATGTGGGTTAGAAATATTCAACTTTGCGTGGTAGAGAACCGACCAGGCACATTGTCCATTGAAACAGCAGCTAGAACTAGACATTCTGAACGGGCTGCCGGCCACAGAGATGTTTGACAGGTTCTTCAAAGTGTCCATGCACAACTGAGGCTGTGGAAGGACCGTTAGCTTTCAGCTTCCTTCCCCCCTCTTCTGAGGACAGCTCTCAGGCCTGAGCACCGTGAAACCACAGCGATAGAAAAAGGGCTTTGGTTTTCATTCATCCAATCGAAAGGCGACACACATGAATGAAACTGTTGCTGTGTATTGGTGCTAGCAATGAAGTTGTGTGAGTGCATGTGTGAATATACATGTGTGCATATGTGTGAGTGTATGTCAGTACATGTGTGTGTATGTGTGTGTATGAGTGTGTGCGTATGTGAATGTATGTGTATATGTGAGTGTACGTGTGTATGAGAGTGAGTGTATGTGAATGTATGTGTATATGTGAGTGTATGTGTGTGTATGTGAGTGTATGTGTGTATATGAGAGTGTATGTGTGTGTATGAGAGTGTGAGTGTATGTGAATGCATGTGTGTATGAGAGTGCATATGTGTGAGTGTATGTCAGCACATGTGTGTATGAGAGTGCATGTGTATGTGTGTGAGTATATGAGTATATGCGTGTGTGTTGTGAGCATGAGTGCATGTATATTTGTGAGTATGTGTGTATAAGAATATATGCATGTGAGTGCATGTGTGTGCATTTGCGCCTGAATATGGAGGAGTAAAAAGAAACACGGATGAGTCAGTGGATTCAGTTATTTCTCATCTTCCGTGAGGTATTCAAAAACACCCACCCGGTCCTCAGGTGAACAGTGTGTGTGTTCTAGTTCTTTCCATTGAACACTGTCAAGCCTCTGGATTTTCACTGGCATGCCAAGCATATGATTTCAGTACTTTCATTGTAAGATACTGTTTTGTTGGCATGGTTACAAGTGGGACAAACTGTCGAGTTGAAAATAGAAATGGCTGGCTCGGCCACCATGCTCTCATATGATCAATACGGTGTTTTTCTGCAAAGTGACAGCAGTAACATATTGCCAGTGATTTCCAACAATCTGGAGTGGTGAACCAACCGAGGCGTGTGGGCCCACTCCATCCTACAGTGTGTCCACACTGACATGTGTGGAGGAGACAGGGGTTCTGGGGAGAAGCAATTGAGGGGATGGCTGGGTCTGTATATTTGTTAGACACAGGGGTGGGTGGGGAAGACCGGGAAAGTTCCATGACACAGGACTAGGTTTGCCATTACTGAGACGCTCATGCTTGAAGCAGGAATCAGCCACAGATCAAATTCATGGACACATGTGCCAACAAGTTTCCTGTCACAAGAAATGGAAAGCAAAGGGCTGGGAACGTAGCTCAGTGGTGAGTGCTTGCCTAGCATGCAGGAGCCCCCTGGTTTTGACCCCCCAAATCACCAAAGATTAAAAAAAAAAACAGAAGAAAAGAAAAAGTAAAGTCAGGCACCACTGCAAGGTGAAGTGAGGTTGCCAGGAGATGCTTAAGTTTCTGTTCTTGTCTTTTGGTTTTTGGTTTTGTAGTGCTGAGGTTCGAACCCAGGTCTTCCATGTACCTACAAGCCAAGCTCTTGACCACTGAGCCATATCCCTAGCTTTACTGAATGCTTTGAGGGGGGTGGGGTAGCTCTTGGATGGACTATTTCTCATTCCTCAGAGGAAGCAAACCGACTTGCTTGGAACCCTTGGCAAGCTACTTGACATCGCTGTGCCCCAATTCCCTCATTGGTACCCTCGAAATATTTCTTGTAGTAAGTTTGCTCCAACACCAACCAAGCAGGAGCGAGGATTCCAGCAGATCCCCTTGCAAGATTTAGCAGAGTGGAACACAAACTCTCAATGAATGTGAGCTGTTAGAGCAGTTTTGTTTGCTGAATAGGAATTATTACTGTAAAATGGAAAACATATTCTAGAGGTTTTAAGTCAAGAGAGACGCCTAAAGAGTGTGTCAAAAATGTCTCCAAATATAGAACAGACTGTTGGGAGGAGGGGGCGGCCGCGGGAGCAGCACCTCATATGTTCATGCCTGCCCCAAACAGAAAGCAAGACAGAAGCCTAAACACACCGAGTTTGCTGAAGTTAGACTTACTTCTAGGGAAGGGATGGTGCTTCCAATCTGCACTCTTCAGAGACAGACAGCCATTTGTTCTAGAAATAATCTTCCAAACAGACATTTTTTCAAACCAAAGAGCAGGCTCAGGTAGTCTTGAAAGTTTCCTTCCAACTCGGTGAAATTTTCTATCCAGGGAGAATGCTATTGGGGGCATCCAGCTTGAGCTCTTCAGCATCAACTGCTGCCAACAGCTGTGGAGTCCATGCCAAGGAAGCTCCGTGCTCCACAGCCCCCTCGGCAGCAAGGGAGGGTGCAGCCGGGTTCTGTGGCACAGACACTCCTGAGGATCTCAGACATCATCCTTTATTAGCTAGTCACAATGTCTAAGAGTGTGTCAAAAATGTCTCAAATATAGAATAGAAAGATCAGAAGTTCAAGACCAGCCTCAGTTATAAATGTCTCCAAATATAGAACAGAGGATCAGAATATATAAAATACAAATATATATAATATATATAAATATATATAAAATATATATTGTAATATATAAATATATATAAAATATAGAACAGAGGATCAGAAGTTCGAGACCAGTCTCAGTTATATATTCTGACCTGGACTACGTAAGAGCCTGTCAATCAATCAATCAGAATTTTTGCTAGGCCAGGATTCCCAGGGAGGACTCATAAGATTCTTGAGGCGGGGCTGGGGGGATGGCTTAGTCAGCAAAGTGATCCTTCTGCAAGCCTGAGGATCTGAGTTTGGATCCCCAGCACCCACATAAAATCCAGGCAAAGCACCGGGTGCTTATTATCCCAGCACTGAGGAGACACAGCCAGCCAGATACTGGTGGGGCTCCCAGGTCAGCAGCATCACTGAATCTGTGGGATCCGTAGATCAGATGCTGACTCAAAAAATAAAGTGAAGAGTGACTGAGGAAGACTCCCAACATTGACCTCTGACTTACACACACACACACACACACACACACACACACACACACACACCATCATCATCATCATCATCATCGTAGATAAAAGATCCCTGAGTGATAAGTCCTCCACACGCTGAGCTCCTGCATTGCTGCTATGCATAGGTTTGGATTTGGTTTTCTTTCAACATTGTCTATGTGTCTTTCTTTCTCCCCAATTGTCCTCCATCTGCTTATCCATGATGCTGCCTCCGGTGCAGGCGCTGCAAACTCTGCTGCCCACAAGGAGAAACAATTTGCTTTGTTTTTGCTTAGGAATTATTTTCTTCCTTCCCTTAAATTACTTCCATCCATTTCTGTAACAAGCTCTGAATGATGAGATTGTCGCACATCTGGAGACCTTGAAGAATGATTCCTAGAACCGTATTTTGAACTTGGAGTGAATTAAATGCTGCTTAATCATTAAGAGTTTTCACTTGAGACGGTGTCACACTGGACAGCCCCGCCACACTCACAAGCCGACAAACTCACACGCTTCCTGCCTCAGTCCACGTGCTGGGATCACAAGTATATATACCACACTCGACGTCTAGGGCAATCAGTGATTTACATTCTGATCATATCCTGCACAACTGTTCCTTTGTGTCAAGGAGGAAAAATTTTATCTAGATGTTTAAAATTATGTGAGACAAAAGGAAAAATAAAATCTTGAACCCTGTCTATCTCCAACTCACTGTGCAGACAAAGCCAACCTCGACCCCTGCTGAGCTCACAGGGTATATGCTGCCACAGTAAGTTTGACCCTGTGTTTCAAAACCCTCAAGTGTTAAAGCGACGTTTCTTTTCATGTCTTCTCTCTTCTTTCCTCACCCATCTCAGCAGAAAAGAGGGGAAGCCGTCCTTTGATCGTAATGTCTCCTCTGTTCATTTTCGAGTCTCTCCCCGAGAGCCCAGATCTCCTGTACGTCCTGTTCCCATGCATGCTCAGTGTCCATGCACGTGCACCCACCACACAGTTCTCAACCAAGGTTTGTTATGTGTCTCAGGTTTCTGTTACTAGTAAAGAAAACTAGTCGGGAAGCCAAGTGCTTTAGTTACTATTGCTGTAATAAAATGCTCTGACAAAAAACGACTTTAGGGCAGACCGATTTATTTGGCTCACAGTTTGATGGTATGTCCGTCATAGCAGGGGAATCACAGAAGCAAGAGCCTGAGGCAGTGGTCCCTGCATCCACAGGTAAGCGCAGAGCAGGTACTGGGTTCCTTTTCTCAGTCCAGGGAATTGCGCCCCCTGGTGGGCAGATCTCTCCACCTCAGCTATTTTTTTCCCATTTTTAATTTTTTTCTACTTTAACAAACATATTGAATATTCATCCCAGCTTCACTCTCGCCCTCTCCCTCCCATCCTCTCCCCTCCCTTCATCATTCCCTCCCTCTTTTCCTCTTGTATGATTCTATGAACCCCAGGGTTCACTGTGGTTCCTGTGGGGGCCCAGGCCTCCATGACATATCAAGTTACCTCTCTTCAGGTATGTGCATTTCCCTTCACTCATCCAGCTTTAGACCCAAACTTCCCATTCTATGATATAACAACAGCTATCTACAGAGCAATTTGCTGTACTGTTTTCCTACCTATAGGTTTATTGGTTATCTTCCCTATTGATCTATTTTCTTACCTCTTTCTTGGGAAGGGGTTTGTTCTAGTTTACAGTAACAGTCATGTGTACCATTCTAACTAGTGGGTCTTGAGTCCAATCAAAAGGCTGTTGTTTTTCTCCTTGATATTCATGCCACTATTGCACCAGTAGTCCTACCTGTTGCCATGGTGATTTATATTGCAACTCACAGATCTCATGCTGTTGATGGGGCTGATGAATATTTCTCTCCCCCGGGAGCTTCTACAGTATTCCTTGGTACTGTGTAAGCTATCCAGCAAGGAGAAGTCCTCAGACCAGTTCCAGTTGACATATTTGCACATGTTCTGTGATCCATTTGTGTCGCACCTTCAGTAACAGGGTCTCACTGATAGTTTTTGGAGAGCAACCAAGAGCCATGGCAAAAGCCTATGATGTTTGGGGCACCTCAACTAATTTTTGAGTTAACCCCACAGGCTAGGCCTGTCTCCCGGGTGATTATGGACCTCTCATCAAGTTGTCAGTAGAGATCAACCATCACACCAAGTTGGAAATCAACAAAAGAAAAGATGAAATCGTATGGACTCTGTGTCTACCAGCTTTCCGCGCCCAGCTCAGAATGTCTGACAGTCATCCTTCAGGAGGAAAGGGTCACAGCCTCTGGTCAACTGAGTCCACTGCTTCTGGGCTGTAGACAGACAGAACATCACAGCAGGAAGCCTGTCACCTCTTTTCAGGAAGAAGGGCCCACCCCCCAACACCCACTCAGCTGGGCATTCATTAGCGGGTTGCTGAGGTTGGCACCTGGCGACTCAGTCACCTCCTGAGTGCACCTCAACTGGGACCCCTCAGCACGTGAGCCTGTGGAGGGAGACATTTGCCATCCAGAGCATAACCCACTTCAAATGAGATTTTTTTTTAATGCCCCATTAGGTGGTGGACTCATGGTAGATTTTCTGTGTGGCTGCATCTCTGCCCTCTATTTACAGTTTTCAACAAAGTAGGTCTCGCGTGTAACTAAAAAATATCTCCACATGCTGAAGAGGCCCTTAGAAGTAACCTCTGACTCTGGTAGCCAGAAAAAGAAATGTGGACCAGGAAGTAAATAAAATCTTCTCTCCAAGTCCAAACCATGTTTTCCACGGCTCAGAAGCCCAGAGGGAGGATGGGGGCGACGAGGGCTGTCTTGGCAGGGAGAGCTACGTGGGTGTAAAGCCCAGCGACCAGGGTTCTGCTCTTTGCTTGCCCTTTGTCCCTCGTCAGTCTTTGTGTTTATTTCTCTGGGGTCTTGCTCGTCCTTTTGGGTCGTGGCTATTCCAAAGCAAGTGCAGAAGTCTCTCGTGGTGGCCAGGGCTGGAAGAGCTGAAGGACTGTCCCGTTTGCCCCATAGACAGATGGAGCCTGGCATAGAACAGTTTCTGGAGCAGGATGTGACCAGATGTGCCACCCTACAGCGGGGGAGGGATGGGGCGTGTGAGACTGAAAGTGGCCCCCGAAGTTGGAAACCATCCCAAGCTGAAGTTCCTCAGCTGCGAAAGCAGGAATCTCACGGGAGGTTTTCCAGATTAAAGTAAGGAGACGGCGGGACTACAGCTGCCGAGCATGTGGGGGCAGCTGTGCCGTGCTCCTCCCGCGAGCAGTGTTCATTGCCCTGGCAATCCTTATATTCTGTCCCTTCTTCTACATCTCCACAGTTGAAAGTAACCTCACAATTCTTGGGGTGTTTCATTTTGAAATTTTGGTTTGACTTGCTTTAGAATTATCTTCTTAGCATGTCAATTCGTTCCCCAACATCAACTAGACCAAACCCCACAGTGAATATTTTTGACAAAATATTCCTGTTATTAAGTAAATCATATTTCTTGCACAACTGATAACAAAATAATATGGCATTATCTTGACATTTCCAGTTTTATCAAACTTAGTGATTATATACCCCCTGCAAAAAAAAACGAAGTTAAGTTTTTAAAATGCAATGTATTTAGGGTCAAGGAAAGCTTTCCAGCCAGATGGAGCTTACCCAACATGACAACTTGAGAGGGTCTAAAATCACCAGATTCAAGCCTCTGCGCGTGTCTGCGAGGGATTCTACGGATGAGGCTAACTGAGGTGGGAAACCCACCCTACAGGTGGACACGCTGGTCCCTGTGCAGGGATTCTGGCTGCATAGAAAGGGGAAAACTAGGTGGGCTCCATCATGTGTCAGTGTGTCAGTGTCCTGTGTCCTGACTTTGGTTGTAATGGGACCAGCAGCCTCAAGCTCCAGATGGACTGTCCCCTCTCTCCCTTACACTGATCTTGTGGGGTTATTTCTTGTAGCAAGGAGACAAGCACTACTGGGTCCTTCGCTTCTCCTAGTGTAAGTGACTTAGAGGCTCCGTGAGGCTGCAAAGCGACAGCAGAATGAGAGAAAGTGTTGCGTTGCGATCGATGACGACTTACTGGCTCTTCTCATCTCTCTGCTCGTCCTTCTTTCAACTAGTTCTCAAATAAGTTCAGATTAACTCAGGCACGGTGGCACTTGGGAGGTAGAGGTTCAGGAGTTCAATGTTATCCTCAGCCACACCGCAAGTTTAAAGCCAGACTAGACTAGACAACATAAGATCCTGTTTCAAACAGAACAAAAAGACTAACTTAGCTTGAAAAATACTGATGCATGGGCTGGAGAGGTGGCTCAGGGGTTAAGACTCTGTCTGGCAAGCAGAAGGTCCTGAGTTGGGATTCCAGGTCCCACGTAAAAACACCAGGCAGAAATGGCAGCTTCCTGCACTTCCGACCCTGGTGGGCAGAACCTGGGAAATCTCAAAACAAAACAAGGAGGTAGAAACAATCCAGGATGATTCCTGAAGTCACCCGTGGTTCTCTACAGGGACACACCACACACACACACACACACACACACTAAATAAATTAAAATTTAAAAAAATATTGATCCCTAGCTCTCGTCCCTCGTCAGCTGTGTCAGGATTGCTGGGGTACAGCCCCTGATATCTGTAGTATTTTTTAAAAGCTCTCCAAGTAATTTCACTGTTGACCAGGTTAAGAACCACTACGCTATGCAAATGATAAAGTGAAAACAGGTAATTGAGAGAAGACTTGGGTCTCCACGCCTGTGAGATGTGATTTCAGACATGGTGTCTCACCTCTCATTTCTACATTGGTTCTTAAGATCCCTGGGAGCATCAATCCCTATGATCACAAGGCCAAACCCCAATTCCTTGGCCTCTCTTCCAAGACCTCAAGTATCTGCTTTCAGTCAGCCTGACTCAACGTCATCACGTGATAGGCCTTCCCAGTTCAAGTCTTCCAATCTCCTCACCACATCTCCTTTCTTACCTAACCTTGCCTTATCCCTGTATTTGGCCAGCTTCTTTGTCCTCCAGTGAACTTTGTTTTTTTGCTGCCAACCACACAGATGAACCAGGTGTACCCCTGTCCTGACACACACAGTGATTCACCAGTCATGCTGCATCTGACTTGTGCGTCCACCTCCACACCGTTAAACTCCCCCAAAGTAAGGACTGTGGCATATCTACCACACATCCCCTGTACCTGGTCTTAGGCCCGGTGGGTGTTGAATGAATCATGCAAGAAAGAAGGAAAGGCAATTTGTTAAGGAACTGAGTCAGTAAATTACTGGTCCCATAAATGAATGGCTGCAAAAGAAGGTGTTAATGAACGATTCATATTATGTAGGTGAATCAGATCCTAGCCGTACACTTTCACTTGAGGTCGGTTTTTCAAATGAGCAGTGTAACACAGCTGTGTCAAGGAAAGGGGGAGCCAACGGTGGCCAGAAGCCAACCCCTCTTCCTCAGAGGAGGTTCAAGCCATAAACCAGAGGAATCTGCGGTGATATTAAAAAACACCAAAGAACGTTATCCAATATCAGTTACGGCATGTTAGTGAACCTTTATAATTTTCATAGTTAATGAAATTAGTAAAACAATGTGTCGAGATTCACTTCAGGAATCCCAGCGAGTCATAAGGTGGGTGCAACGTATTAGCCAAGAGGTGGCAGCCGCCGGGACCTGTTGATGCTCACTCAGAAATAGAGGGTCATTTTGTGCTATTTTCCTTGTCTTAGGATAAGTTTGAATTGTCCAAAATAAAATACAGAGAGAGAGGAAAGAGAGAGGGGAGGGAGAAAGAAGGAAGAATGAAAGAATGTTAACAGTAATGATTAGCTTTTTAAAATGTGGAAATCTTTGTGGGCGCCCTATTTAGTTCAACGAGCATGAGAACAAGAGCGCCCCAGCCAGACATCTCTGGAGGCCTTGGTCTTGGTCAGTTGGAAACAGGAATGTTCTCCAAGGTCAGTAAACTCTACTCAGTTCCACATAGCTTGGGGAGCAGAGCTGACACGTCCCCGCGGCTTGATTATAACTCCATCCCTGTGCCCACGAGCCGCTCGCTTGTGCTGTTTCCCCTTTATTTGCTTGGCCGGACAAAACCTCCGCGCACAATCTACCGACCCAAAGACCACCCGGGATGCTGTCACGATTCCTGGCGGCGCCTGCCGCCCTCCGCGATGTTTTCACGACTCCAAACGCCCCCTTAAGCTGGCAGCGCGGCTACCCGTCCCTCGACTGCCCCCGACACTCGTCGCTCCAGCAGGGAACTTGTCCCAGGCCTGTCGCTCCGTCGGGAACGGGCACCGGCAGCCGAAGCTGCCCCTTGTGCCCCAGCACCTGCGCCCCGAGACCCCACAGCCTTCCCTGTCCTGCGTCTAATGGGGGCACTCCCTGCTTCCTGCTGGGGGCACTTCCTACCTCCCATTGGGGGCACTTCCTACATCCCACTGGAGGCACTTCCTACTTCCCACTGGAGGCACTTCCTACTTCCCACTGGGGGCACTTCCTACATCCCACTGGGGGCACTTCCTACTTCCCACTGGGGGCACTTCCTACTTCCCACTGGGGGCACTTCCTACATCCCACTGGGGGCACTTCCTACTTCCCACTGGGGGCACTTCCTACATCCCACTGGGGGCACTTCCTACCTCCCACTGGGGGCACTTCCTACATCCCACTGGGGGCACTTCCTACTTCCCACTGGGGGCACTTCCTACATCCCACTGGGGGCACTTCCTACTTCCCACTGGGGGCACTTCCTACTTCCCTTTGGGGGGCCCTTCCTACCTCTCACTGGGGAACACTTCCTACATCACACTGGGGCACTTCCTACTTCCCACTGGGGGCACTTCCGACATCACACTGGGGGGCACTTCCGACATCACACTGGGGGGCACTTCCGACATCACTCTGGGGGCACTTCCTACTTCCCACTGGGGGGCATTTCCTACCTCCCACGGGGGGTGGATTTCCTACTTCCCACTGGAGGAAACTTCCTACTTCTCCCTGGGGGAGCACTTCCTACTTCCTGCTGGGGGGCACTTCTGCCTAGCTTAGCCTTTCCCTCATTGGGGTCCTGCTGATGCCAGAGCCATGCCGTCCCCTCCCTTCCGGTTCCGGTTGCACAGGGCGCCTCCCGCCCACCCTGCTGGAGGTAGTGAAGAAGCTTCGGAGCAGGAATGCTGGCAGGTTCCTGAGAAGCCAGCTTCCGGGCAAAGGACCGGGGTCTTCCTTGTTGCCCTGTGTGGTCCTGCCTGGGTTTCCTCTTCTGCCAGGGCAGCCCCGTGTCCCTTCTGGTCCAGAGTGAATCCCTCTAGAGACCCGCCTCTCGCCACCAGAGGCAGAAGCTATGTGCACGTCCCCATGATGGGCAACGTTTTCTGTGGCTCAGTTTCCTTATTCTTTCTGAGATTTATCAAAATTCCCAAGGAAAGATATTTCGGGCTGTATCCATGGCATGGGTTCATCTTCTGGTCGGTTTTGATTGTTGCGTCCTGAAAAGTATTTCAATGGTACTTCTCTTTTAAAGATGTCTAAAGCAATGGTTTTCTGCAAGGTTGTTCTTTCCTTCAAAGATCCTGTTTCTTGTTGCTTACAGTCTTCTAAAAGCTGATTTCATTGAAGATTTCATTGTGTCACTTAGAATACCTTTTATCCCTGTGCACTTTTTGAGTTCCTTAAAGTTTTGCTCATCAACTGCTATAATTTGATTCAAAGAAATAGGGCTACAGAGAAATTCATTCATCCACATTATAGCTAGAGACTGGCTAGGTCACATTCCCATTTCACACTCCTCATTTAGTAATGAGGAGTTCTTTGCACGTGCACTCAATAGAAATGTATTAATCATCCATCTATGCACATGTGCATCTAAGTCTAGACTTGAAAAATGAGTACTTAAAGAGAGAACACAGGAACTATTTAATAAAACACTTTTCATCTCTTTGTAAAATGACTTAAGATGGTTCATATTGATGTTTCAACCCCTAAAATAATCAGAATAGGGGCTTGGATTTCATTATAAAGTTCTTGTTCAACATACATATAGATACAAACAAAAACAATAAACCAAAAGGTTTCATTCGATCATGGTAATTCTTTTCATTCCCATGAGCACAGGGAGAGAGGCCCTTTACAATCAGTGGCCAAATCCCTCAATGCTGCCTAACTGGTTGGACGACGAGTTATTCATCTTTGCAAGATGATTTCTTCATCTTAAAACGTGGATAATGGATTTGCCCATGTAGAAAGTGCTGAGAAAAGTGAAAGGCGTCTAGAAAGCACTTAATTAATATAGTTCCCATTTCTTCCCCTGTCAAGTGTCTATTTATCATGTTATTAGCAAGGAAGAGTAAAATGTTTCAATAATAGGCAAACCGGTCTCGTTCTTTCCCATCCTGCATGACACTGTCTGGAAAGATGAAGTGTAAGTGACTCAGTGCCGTTTAGTTTCAAGTCTACTGTCTATTTGATTGACATGTCAAAGAAGAATGATGACTAGGTGTTAGGCAGTAAAAGAATCCCAGGATCTTAATCTTCACCCTAAATGAGCACGTTCAGTTCGAGGAAAGTCAGACACATCAGCTGAGAAATATTTGTCAAATTTTAGAAACACAGTACTGCTGTTGTTTTCTTCCTGGAAAGATGGGGTTTAATTTTTAAAAATTATTAGAAGATATAGTTGTTTTAAAACAAAAATTTATATGATCTACCTTTTAGGCAAAGTAAAATATGACTTGTTTTTCCCATTTTAAGAGGGCTGGAACTATTGATTTACTGTTTCCTTTGTCCCCATTTCAAAATAAGATTTAGGAGATGTATTCCTTCAAAATCATGTATGGAACAATAAAATGAACTTCCAAGTTAGAGATTATTAGCTCAGTAAAAGATTTTTATTAAAAAAAAAAAATGGAGCTACCTGCTCACTTGCTCTGTTAATAATGAAAGGTAAAATGAGTCTAGTTTGGGATTCACAAGTGGGGAAAATACAGAAAGCAAATTTCTTTTTAAAAAAATAAATAAATAAAGCGCTTTTTTGGGTAGAATCTTTCTAGAAGGCGCTTTGGAGAAGTAACATTTTTCAGGTGGCAGAGAAGGTCGTTTTAAATAACACTGGAGAAGAGACAGGCTCTTCCATTGCGGTGCCAGCCCCTCGCCACAGTTGTCATAGGCACATTTTCTTTGCAGGTGAGAGACAGAGGGCAGAAGAGTGCACTTGAGAGAGGCTGAGACTAATTTGAATGAACTGATCCTGAGCTATTTATCACGCAGGAACCAGTACTCAGAGAAGCCTATCTAGGAGCAGACAATTGTCCCTGGCTGTCATCTGTAAAGTGTTACTTACCATTGACCATGACACGAAACGGAAGCTCTTAGTCAGTGGCCAAAGGATTGATCTAACTGTTTTCACTGTTGCCTCTTTCTTATCGCAGAATCGGAAGACTTTTTGATGGTACAGAGCCCATTGTTTTGGACAGTCTCAAACAGCACTATTTCATTGACAGAGATGGACAGATGTTCAGATATATCTTGAATTTTCTACGAACCTCAAAACTCCTCATTCCTGATGATTTCAAGGTGAGGGAATCCATGGTAAATGAATAGTAAATATGTGATGTGCTTTTCTGTGCTCCAGAGTCTATTTCTAGTTCTACCTCTTTAACACGCTGACTCCAATAACAGCAGAAGTCGCTCTGACATGGTTCCGCAGTCTCTTTGAAACACAGTATGTGGGCGATGACGTTTTAAGTGACCAGAAGAGAATCGCTTTGACTTAAAGGGAGTCGGGGCAAGGACATAAACTCATTTTGTTTGTATATGAAAAAGTCTCAGCAAAAAATAATAATGATAAGGACTTGTAGGATAAAGAACCAGTTGTGATTAAGGCCAAAGTCACAGCTCAGGAAGTGACAGACTCATCGCTTCGTGCAGACCTTGTCAACTTCACGTGGCTAGCTCTCTCCCCGAGCATTCAGGCGTGGCACTGGAATAGCTGCGCTTGCTCACGGTTAAAGAGGAGATCAAACAGCTGCATGCAGAGTCCCAGAGGATAGACCCCCACAGTCTCAGAGTCGTTGGAGATTGCCAGATTTTTGCTTCATTTCTGATCAAACATGAAAGGACCACCGTGCACAATCTTACTTTCCTCCTGCCTGTCCCCTGCTCTGCAGATGTCCACTTGCAAATGACTTCTGGGGTTCATTCAACCCAACCAGGATAGTCCATAGTTACAAGATTCCAAAAGCCCCTAAAGGGAAGCGAGGGTCTGCCATGGGCTTCCCTCACTGAATTTTCAAGTTGAAGTTCATCCCCACCAGCACTGTTTATCTGAAAACTGGCAAATCAATAAAAATATGATACTCCAAAAAAAATAAAGTTTTTGGAGGACAATTTAACAGTAGTTATTAAAATTTCAAATTGGCATGCTATCCAGCAATTTTTATCAATTTTATTAATGTCCAGCATGTTTATTAATTTATTTTCTATAAGCATTCACATTAGCACATAAGTGTATGTGCAGGATATCTACTGCAGTCATATTTGTAGTGGCAAAAAATTTTGCATAACTAAAGGAGAGTCCCACAGTGACAGGTGGTTGGAAAGAGTGGAAAATCTGTTTTGGGGCGTAGTTTAAAGGAATGTTGATCCATCTGCATCTGTTGACATATGGGGCAAAAGATCATTGATATTTTATTATTCAGTGATGATAGCAAGTTGTAAATGATATATGCATTGTGTTTCCATTTATGTAAACTACCTCGTGTGTTTACATATTCAAGGAAGCTTTTCAGCATGCTTCCCTTCCTGGTTTGGAAGAGAGAGCCCTAATGGAGAAGGTCACTGATATAAGAGCTGTGTGCTCTGTCTTTAGATCCCTGAATCCCAGCACAGAGAGGCGAGCACTGTTGAGGACTCCTTGGGGCTAATACTGACCAGTAAGCATCACTTCCATAGATTTCCCCCCACCTCCTCCCCACCGGGCTCACTCGAGGGGACCTCTCTCATTTAACCCCCTATCCTCTCTTATCCTCTTACTGTTACTGTTACTCCCCCTTATTCTCTTTTTGAATGCACGTAGATGTTTTTGTCAAATACATGTGCATGTGATATAATACTATGTATGCTCTCTCCTATTTGGTTGAAAATCTTTAGCATGCTCAAACTGATCAGAATTCAAGAGATGATAAATGACAGGTCCTTATTAACTTGGAATCTGCTGGTTCATAAAGGCTCACCTAAAATCATCATATGCTCTCCATGTCTAACTCTGGGTATATCATGCATGTAACTTGACTTAACTTGCTGTATTGTAGTGTTCTTACAGACAGAGACACTTTGATTTCTCTGGAGGACATCGCAGGCCAAGCCCACAATAATTGCCTAGCATTAATTAATTTAAACATTACTGAAAAGCATCAAAGAGTCGTAGGAGGCCAGAGGCTAAATATAAGTAGACAATTCGCTGCTCTTAAAATCCTGCAGTACAAACCTGGATGCACAAAACAGGCATCTGTAGAATGTCATCATCTTCAGCTGTTTTTCAGGGCGACATGCTAATTTACAGTTCTCGTTATTAATAAGGAGACAGACTCCAGGGAACCATAAAACAGTAAATTGGGAATTACGGTTAGAAAATGAACACGGCCATTGTTTTTAGTTGCAGCACGTTCCAGAAAGTGAGGTAGGCATTTTAAATATGTGCTCTGGCTTAACCCCCCAGCACATAAGCGATCATGGTTGGCATTGGTTTCTTCTCTGAGAACGTTTGGACAGATGCTGATGGGGCTGATTCCAAAGGTCTCTGCCCCGGGGGACTCAGCCAGCGACTGGGCCAGCTGCTTCTGTGCCCCTTTTGCATGCTCTCTGAGGATTCCAGGGCCCCAAAGATCTGCTATTCATCAACTCTGAGTACAGAACACGCCCTTTACTTGACTCAGGACTTTAGCTGGAGCCCACGCCTGGGGAAAAAAGCCAAAGTGTGTCAAAAGAAACTCACATATCCCAAGGCCTTGACACGTTTCCCACGGAACTTCGGGTGACAGGCCATAAATTACAGGGCGTTCTGGAGCCTGGGAGGAGCAGGGGGTGGAAGGTAGGTGGAGGCCGAGGTGGTCGGTCCGCTCTGTGGCCCAGGATGGAATGATTCAGTTCATGGGATTCAGTTCATGGGAAACAAATTCAGGTGCTCATGGGAGCGGCCAGGCTTCCAGAGCCCAGCAGGGGCACCAGGTCTTTGTGTGTGGAGAGAAGCGCTTGAATCAGGCGTGCCTGGGAGAGTGGTTATTGACTTCTTAACACTGGGTGACAGGAGTATGAAATCCAAACATCCTGCATGCAGCAAGGACAAATTCCACGAGCTCTCTGCACAGTAACCCCTTAGCAGCACAGATGACTTCATATTTCAGAAGAACATTGAATTTGGGCAGCTGTTTGTGTCCCGGCTTTCATTGCTACTTTATTCCCTGTATGTAAACGTGGATGTGCATAGCACACACACACACACACACACACACACACACACACACACACAATCATAATTCTCAATACTCTGGGAGTTTGAACATTTGGTCTTGTTCTTTAAAGGAAACCATAAAATCTCTCTCTCTCTCTCTCTCTCTCTCTCTCTCTCTCTCTCTCTCTCTCTCTCTCCTCTTTGGTGAAGCTCACACCATCTGTGGCTATCTGCCATTCCTGGATTTAGACAAACCTGCTGTCAGACACTCCCTAGCTTACCTATCCCCCAACTATGTTCAAAAGACTAATAACTTTTTAATATTATAGAAGAAATCTGTGTATGCTATAGAATATTTGAAAGTGTCGAAAAACAAAAGGTAAAATAAAATATTCACACCATTCCAATTGGCAATGTTAAAACCTTAATGCGTGGGTCTCTTCCTATGCTTATTTTGATAATCCTCTATGTTTCCTCTTCACTGCTAAATTTTATTTTAGTTAACACTGTGACCACATTAAAACATTCCTGGTGGTGACCAAAATGTGCTTCGCGGATGGTGCTACGGTGGCCTCTGACCACGCGAAGAATCAGGTTATGACCCGCAGAGCTGTTGCTGCCTAGCTTGACTTCTGTTCACTCACAGTGATACCAGACCAGCTGCCCCACAGAACGTCTTGCTGTCTAAATTTGCCTGGTTGCCTGGTGGTCTGTAGCGCATTCATCTGTCTTCTGATTTCCTGAGAGCTGGAAGTTTTGTCTAAGGACTTCTTAGGCTCATCATGGTGGCGAGAAAACATCCAGGAAGGGCGATGTTGTATACTTCATGTTGCATCCCCTGGGCAAAGACATGGCCCGCCCGCGTCCATGGGCTAAGACAGACCACGTAGTCAGGGCGAGTTACAGGGTCCGTAGGCTGCAGCCAAAATGTCACATCCAGTTTCCCAGTCTCTGTGCAATTAGTTTTGGGAGCCAAGGGACTGTTTGGGGTTGGAATGTCTTCAAGCATGGCTGAGTGCCCTCAGGTATCAAAGTCACTCCAGCCAAGAACCAACAGTCCAGCCTGAGGAAAGGAGAAGGGGACGGGGACTTTTGCTGATTAGTCTCACAGAATGAATGGAAGGCCCCTTTCGAGGACAGAAACACCAGGGCAGTTCTGAGGACCTCAGTCATGGGAATTGTGTGGCCTCTTCTGGATCGCTTCTAGATCGATCCACCCCAGCAATGCCTGGGCTCTCTCCTTCCTTGGTTCTATAGAGAGACTCTGGCCAGTCAGCTGCGGGAATACAACCACGAGTTCTGGTCAGACCGTGACGGAGCCACAGGGGACATCTTTGATCTCAGCGGCTGCTGTCTAGGATTGTCCTCCCTGGCCCAGAGGCGTGGCTGTGGTATTCCTGCCCATGCCCACTTCTCTCCTCCCAAGGAGGCCCCTCAGAGGCGGAACCTGCCATGGCCCCAAGCAGCCAGCCTCTGAGCCCCTCCCTCGCCACAGCCTGGCATCAGGCTGACTCCCAGAGCGCCCTGCCCTGTCCCCGTGTCTTGCCAAGCTGTCTGTAGCTCGTGCGTGGCATCGTTACCATCATCAGCTTGCATGTGCCCGGCCATTTCCAGATTGTCTGCTGTGTGTGTGTGGTGGGGACAGGACGCGACACGGGCGGCTTCTGCTTCCTTTCATAGCGACTGAGAGCAATTCAAAGTTGGGGGACCGCTGGTAGTCAGCAGAAGCTGGAAGCCTTGTTACACTGGCCAGGGGGAGAGACCCATCACTCAGAAGTAGCAGATGGGAGGCTGAAGAGACGGCTCAGGGGTTAAGACTCTGCCTTGCAAGCATGAAGGTCCTGAGTTCAGATCCCAGGTCCTATGGCAAAACTCCTGGCAGAAATTGCTGTGGCCTGCACTTCCGGCTCTGGTGGAAACAAGACAGAGGTAGAAGCAATCCAGGATGATTCCCAAAGTCACTCTTGGTCCTCCCCAGGGACACATGTGCCCAATGAATGAAGTTTAAAAAGAAAAGAAGTAGCAGGTGGGGACAGAGGGACAGGAGCACGTGGACCTCAGCCCCTGCAGGCTTTGAGGACAAGGAGTGTAACCCTCAGACTGGGGAGCTTGTGCCACACAAGTGAGGACCCAAGTTCTTGGTCCAGAACTGTCTGGAGGGACCCGGTGGCCCCCCATTCACGTTACCAGCGCAGCACTGGGGGACAGACGGGACTCGCCAGCCCAGCTGAAGAGCAGGTTCTGGAGGCTGCGTTCCTCTCTGCTGACCGGTCCCTTGCCCATGCAGAAGCCTGGACAGGCATGCCATCCCACCCCGCGAGCCCAGGCCCTCTCCATGGAAGTGTCTGCCTGTGTTCTCCGGTCACAAGTCAGGTCTTCCCTTAAAAGTTTTCTGATGCATTTCTAATTACAGTTTTTAGTGCAAAGTAATATATATACTCTTTCTAAAGGCGCTCTGCATCCTTGGCCATCAGGGAAATGCAATTAGGAATTGCTCTGAGATGCCATCTCACCCCGGTCAGGACGGCTATCGTCAAGAAGACAAACGACAGCAAATGCTGGCGAGGGTGTGAGTGAAGGGGAGCCGTGTCTGGTGGGAGTGCACATTGGTGCAGATACGCTGGAAATCAATTCAGAGGCACCTTGAAGAACTAAAAATAGAACTAAAGTGTGACCTAGCTGTGCGGCTGCTGGGAATGAACAGGAAGGGCTTTGAGTCAGCACATCACAGAGGTCCCTGCACGGCTGGTTTGCTGCTGTCCTGTCGCAGCAGCCCAGATGTGCAGCCGGGCAGGTCCACTGAAGAGCAGAAAAAGCAAAGGTGGGCCAGTGAACAACGCGCATGAAAAGAATAATGGAATTAGTTGATTTGCAGGAGAATGGAGGTCACTATGTTAAGCAAAATAAGCAGGATTTGAGAAGACAGATATTACATGTTTTCTCTAATGTACAGAGGCGTGTGTGTGTGTGTAAAGTAGACATAGAACTGAGGACTAGTAAGGATCTGAACACAGTGGGGATTCAAAGGTACAGGAATACCTCGAGTATTGAAGGGGGGCATTGTTAGTAGGGAGGAAGGGACCAGCAAGAGGGGGCAGAAGGTGGGGAGAAGCAGGGCAGGGGGCTCTAAGGACACAGTGTAAGGACAGGGGTAGATGATAGGTCACAATGAAGCCCGTTCCTTTATATGCTAGCTAGATTTATAAAAATGAAAGAAGAATTGTTACAACTCCAGAGAGAAGAATCCAAATAAATGAGCTTGTGTGAAAGGACAATTCAGATTTTTTTTTCAATGCAAATGTAACAATAATAATCTGCACTACCAAAAACAAAACAAAAGAAAAAGCAAATGAGCAAATGTCGTGCCTCATTAGAGAGTAAGCTTGCATCTGGCTAGAGAGCACTGTGTTGTGATGTGGAGAGCTGCTCCTGGAGTCCAGGTTGGCAGAAGACTGGTAAACAGCTTCACCTAGGATGCCAACGTGCCTGATTCTGGGAAGACCATGTGGCTTTGGGACCTTTCTGGAGGTCAAGTTTGTACTGAGACCTCTGGGAGAATCCAGACTGCAATGACCATTCTCCCTTCTGCTGCCTCAGTTCCCATGCTGGAGTTGAGGGTGCTGTTTGGTTTGCATTTTCTGTTTATTTGCTTGTTTGTTGCCATGGGAGGCCTCCAGCCAGCGCCTCGCACACGCTAGACAAGCACGGCTGGGCCACACGCTCAGCCATTTAAATTTTTTTTTTTAATTTTCTTTTTTATTTGAGGAGGGTGGGTAAGTGTTACTAAATAGTCAAAGCTGACTGTGAACTCACTTTGTAGCTCAAGCAGGCTTTGAACTTGAGACCCTCCTGGCTTAGCCTCCAAGTAGCTGGAATTAGCAGCCTGAAGCCTCAGGTGCAGCTAGTGCTGTTTTCAAATCTCCTTACGAGCTCTCCTCTTCAGTCTTCAGGTCATTACTGCAGACTGGGGAGTCCCAGGTCGGCGGGAAGGAGCTGCAGATCTCCCAACTCCCGCCCCCTGGGCTGACTTGCATTTATTTATTTTTGGACTTTGGGCTGGGAATCTGGTTTTCGTTTTCTGAGGTGGGGGGTCTCAGGTTACCCCAGGCTGGCCTCCAGCTCGCCGTATGTCTGACCTTCAGCTCCTGATCCCCTTGGCTGCTTGTCCCACCAGGGGCTGGATTACAGCGTGAGTCACCCAGCCCACTGCGTTCTGCCGGCATTGGACAGCAGCCATACCTCGGCTTAACTGGCAACTCCTTAAACCCAAGCCTGTGCGTCTCAGGGTTAGGGGGTCAGGCAGGTAGAAACGTGCGAGGAAGAGGATGGAAACAGAGGGTTCCTTCCTGCAGGGGGCAGCACTCCCGTGTTTGGCAGGGGCTGGGAAACAGGTGATACTAATGACTGTGCCTGCCCAGGCTCCTCCAGATGGACGGGGGTCCCGGGTACACTTGCCTCCCCCGTTCTCGTGAAAGACTCGAGGGACACAGTGGCCGCTGCCCTTGGCTTCCCAGCATAGTCACATGAAGGTGTCAACTTGCACCTGAAGGCTGAGCTCGAGGCACACTTGTGAAGAACTGGTGGAGTTGAGCCCTGGAAACCTGCAGTAGTGTCTGATTGATGGGGAAAGCCCCGCCCACGGTGGACGTGGCCAGTCCCTGGGTAGGTGGCTAAGATGGAGGGAGCTGGTTAAGGAAGTTGGCATCCTTCCGTATCCTTGGCCAGACGGGGTGGACTGGCAGATGAAGACTGTCCCTCGCTCAGTGGTCCTGTGGCTACGAGGTGGCCAGTCCCCTCGGCTCCTCGTGTTGCTGTGGACTCTCCCGCCTGGCCAGATTCAGAATGTACCCAGGCAGTCATATAAGCCCCCGAGCCCCCCACCCCCAGCCGTTTTGTCGTGAACATATTGGCAGCACCAGGAGCGGCTGCAACACTTGCCAAGAGAAAGCGAAGCGCAGCGCCCAGCAGCGCTGCCACCTCCTGCGCCCCTCGCTGTGGGGCGCAGAGGCCACGTGTTGCGGGCGCTGGCATCGGGCACCTCCTGCCAGCCCCTGGGAGGAGGACAGGAACGCCCGTGTCAGCTGATGAAAGCGATCTCGGTCAGCGTGTCTGGACAAGTACGCGCTTCTCTCACCCCCAGAAATGATTGTGACCATAGCTACGTGTAGACAACATTGACCTGCCGGTAACCCAGAAATGACTGTGGCCGTGGCTACATGTAGACACATCGCCGATCAGCTGGTTATGCTTGCTCTGGGCGCCACCTCCTCACCCCACCCCCAGCCCTTCCTCCCACCCCCTTTCACAGGCTGGGGGCTTTAATTCAGCTAGGAAAACAAAGCGGAGTAACAACACACAAGTCCTGTTCTTTGCACCCAGCTTGCGGGAGTCAGTTGAAGGTTGTTTACATCTGCGCTTTGTGACAGCACCAACAGGTGGTCAGAGATGGGGTGACAGCCTTCCAATGGCCACCAGCTCCCCAGCCATCCCAGATCAGCACCTAAGTGTAAGCCATACTCCCTCCCTGCAGACTGCATCCACAGCCATATAAGACCCTGTCTATAAAAAAAAAAAGATAGGTGTTTTCAGGCTTTGTGTCTGTGTGTTCCTCTGTGAAATGCCTTCTTATTTCCTCCCTCCAGGACTATACTTTATTATATGAAGAGGCAAAATATTTTCAACTGCAGCCAATGCTGCTGGAGATGGAGCGGTGGAAGCAGGACAGAGAAACGGGCCGCTTCTCACGGCCCTGCGAGTGCCTGGTGGTGCGGGTGGCCCCTGACCTCGGAGAGAGGATCACGCTCAGTGGGGACAAGTCCTTGATAGAGGGCGTGTTTCCAGAGATTGGAGACGTGATGTGCAACTCCGTCAACGCTGGCTGGAATCATGACTCCACGCATGTCATCAGGTTCCCACTAAACGGCTACTGTCACCTCAACTCCGTGCAGGTATGTGGGTGGTGGGTGGCATCAAGTGACACTCAACGTGCTGCCAACTAACCTCGCCTTCTAGTGTCCAGCTGAGGGACAGTCGCATTGGGTAGGTGACCATTCGTAATGCACAGGTCTTTATTGAGCGCCTACTGTGTTCTCTGGGTTTGTGGAAGCTGCATTCTGGGACCAGAGTGGGACAGATATCAACTCATGTAAGCACTGCCCACACGGTATGGAGAGGATAATCGGGGCCATAGTGCTTCTCAGTGACCCATCCCAAGAGAAAGAGCCTGACAGGAGGATTTCTTTGGACTCCCAGTCTCAAAGATCTCTGTGCTGATTCAGCTCTGTGTCTGGGGGGCTGTGGTGAGACAGCACAGCTAAAGGATGTAGGGGAGCAAAGCTACTTAACTTCTGGTAGCCAGAAAGAAGAGAGTAAGAAATGGCAGGGGACCAAGGCAAGATGTACCCCTCAAAGGCACACTCTCCTGGGATCAACGTCCTCCCACCCAGCCACACTTCCGAATAGTCCATTCAGTGTGAATTCACCCATTTCATAGCCCAGTCTCCGCACAATGATCCAGTCGGCCAGCTGAGGATCAGCCCTCAGTAACTGAGGCTTTGGGATTGAGGGGCTGGGGGAGAGGTACTTCATACATGAACTGCTCGTACATTCCAGGCACAGAGATCGCATTCTAAGGAACCCATGGGCCGAACTTGCTAGACATGCTGAGCGATACCAGGAAAGGCATTCAAAGAAAGTGGAGGAGAGAGAATGGGTGTGTGCTAGGGTGTGAGACTGGGCAGAGTGGAGAGTTTAGAGAGAGCAGGAGAGCCGCGATGTTTTTCTGTTTGTGTTTCTTTTGCTCTGGGTTCCTTGCTTGTGTGAGACAACTGGAAGCCCTCAGAGGATTTCGGCAGAAGATGGGCTTCTATCTGAAGATGAACATTCTGGTGCTAAGAATGTAGCTCAGCTGGCATACCCCCCATGCACGTGGCACTGGGTTCAGTCCCAAGCAGTGTCTACAAAGTGGCACATGCCTGTAATCCCAGCACCTGGAAGGTGGCGGTGGGAGAAACAGAAATTCAGAGTCATCCTCAGCTACATTCAAGCTTGAGGCCGGCCTTGGCCGCATGAGACCCTGGCTATAAATAAATGAACGGAAAAGAATACACTGTGGGTGAAAAACAGAGAGACAAACAGGCTGGGCAGAAAACATGGTCCCAGGGTGTTGAGAAGCGCCTGAGTGTTTGAATGTCAACCCCATGGCTGTCTGATTGCGGCCGTGGAGTGTAAGAAGTCCCAAGGGGTCCAGATTCTGACCAGGAACTGAAGGAGTAGAAGAACCACAGGCTACGAGACATCTTGGGAAGGAGGAGACGTGGGGTGGGGTTTGGAACCCTGATTTATGGCATGTGAGGTGCGGTCTGCCTTAGATGCTGGTGCTGCCTTCATCTTCGCTCACTGGGAGCGCTGAGCCCTGTGCCTCCTCTAGGCTGGGGTGGGCATTGTCCTCTGGTGACAACCTTAGAGGTGCCATTACCTGTCATGCTCCTGGACAGACTACCCGAGTCTTGCCTGCAAATCCAAATGACGCTGAACTATGAACTACAGAAGACACTGGAGTGGGGTTTGGTTCTCTCTCTTTCTCTTTCTCTCTCTCATTCTCTCTCCCTCTCTCCTCCCTCTTCCTTTCCCTCTCTTTTTCTTTAACTGGATCGGGTCCACGACTTTGTTCAATATTCATTCAACAATGGGCTGGGGTACAGCTCAGTGACAAAGCGCTTTCTTAGCAAGTACAAGACCCCACGTTCCACCTCCAGCACCAACAGAACCGCTTTCCCCCAAAAGAAATGCTCCAAGAGCCAAAGGCTGGAGACACTCCTGGGACCACACTGCCACAGGAGTGTTCCGCCTTCTTTATAATTTTTAAAATTCGTGAGTGGTTATCTGAAAGCAGAACAGCAGAATAGGGCTTCTCAGCCCCTAGAGAAAAGGGCAACCGGCTCAGGCTGTGGGCTGGCGCCCTCTGGAGGCGGCAGGTGGTCCTGCACAGCCACGCACTGTGTCCTGGGTAGTTCTGAACGCCTGGGGGATCCCCAGAGCCTCTTTCCCCTCCCAGCACAGCCTGCCAGGTGCTCACAGCCGGCCGCAACACGCAGACTAGACTAGAAAGACCTCGACCGCGCCCCTGGGCCGGCGAACACCTTCCATCTGTTCACACGCCTGACGCACAGCCCCGACCAGATGTGGAAATGTTCACCCGGATTACCATTGTCACGCAACACGGCCGTGACCCACTCGTGCTTCCTGCCCCGCCCACCAGGTCACCACACAGACCCCTTGAGGATTGCCTTGTCCAGCAACTCAGGGTAGTGCCTATCACCCCCAACCCACCCCCAAGCATCAGAATATGGTTTGCTCTTGAGCGCCTGCGCCCTCCTGCGCTTGTCCTGGAGGGCTCCTGCTGGCAGATGCATCCCCCGAGCCTGCTGGGGAGTGCGTTTTGATTCACTTGCCAGCAAAGCACGGGGCTGGAACTTAGGCACTGTTTTCCTCGACCTGCCCTTGGGCTGTCCAGCAAGCACCTCCAGGGAATGTTCTTCCTCCTCATAGAGACTTGTGATTCTTCTGCTCAAGTTGAGGCTCCGACTTCTAAAGACATGCCCTCGATGCCAACCTCTGCTAGCACGCTAATATGCATCTGTATTTTACGTAGAAATAGGGGATCCAAAGTATCAATTAAAAGGCTGGAGGTGTAACTCAGTAGAAGAGCGCTTGCCCAGGGTCCTTCCCAGTAATGCAAACATATAGTGACGATTAGAAAGAACCAGGAAGAGTCGCTGTGTGTGTTTGAGGGTTGGTTTTCAGCTGGGTCTCGCCAAGTGTTGGGGAATGGTATGCACCACCACACACAGTCCACTGCGTTACTGACTACATTTTGGGAGTGCTTAGAAATATCTCCCTTTGTCTGTTTTTAAACTTTGAAGGTTAATTTTCAAGTATGAGCATGTCTTTTCTTCTTTAGCATGGTGTAGAAGTCACCTAGTTACACTTGGAACGCTGGCGGGGAGCATTTGCAGATCTATTTGTGGGATCACTAAAAAAACCGTAACTCTCTGGGAAGAGGGAGTTGTCCCGTATGTCACCTGTCTACGAGTTGCACATATCCTTGCTTGAGTCAGATAATGCAGGACCGGTAGGGCATTAGGCCTTTGCTTCGAATTCAACAAGTGATCATGTGGCTCATGCTCCTGTGAGAAGCTTAGAACATCTTGTTTGTTCATTTGTGGTACCGTTTAACCCAAAGCCTCGTTTAACCCAAATCCTTCCCTCATAGGGAAGGATTGTACCACTGAGCTGTGGGTTCAGCCAAAGTATACATATTATGAATATATTTATCCAGATACATATTCTGAATATATTTATCCAGATACATAATCTGAATATATTTATCCAGATACATAATCTGAATATATTTATCCAGATATATATTTATCTAGATACATTTTCTGAATATATTTATCCAGATGTATATATGGATATATTCTGGATATATTTTCTAATAAAAAACCACTGCATTCACTCTTCTGTGCTTGGATGTCTGCAAAGCAGTCCGTTCATTTGAAAACCATTATAATAAACCCTGATTGTCTTCAGAGATCTGTTTGTTCTGCTGTGAGATACATCAGCCTTCATTACTGAAGTATAAATAGTAATTCAGTAGAGGGAATCGCAGTGAGCGTCTGGCTATGTATGTTTGCACACTACTGCCTTTCCATGTTTCTTGTCACCCACAGAGTATATTTTAGTGAGTAATGAGTTTTTAAATGTGAAGTCTCCTTTTGTTTTATCTGTTTGTTTGTTTGTTTTGTTTTGTTTTTTGCAAAGAAGGCAACTAGTTACTCTTACCTGGTTGCTGTGAGCAGCACCCAAAGTCAAACAATTAAGGGAGAAAGAGATTTATTCAGCTTGCAGTTTCAGAGGGGAGATACAGTCTTTCATGGTGGATGTGGTATGGCTGGCTGGTAGAAGCGGGAGACTGGCTATGTCACATCTCTACGGGAGGCTGAGACTCATTTCTGCAGAAACAGACTTCTCCAGGAGGTAGGGTGGAGTAATGCACCTCAAGGCCCACCCTCTGTGACCACTTTCCTCCAGCAAGGCTCCACCTCTCAAGAGAGCCATGACCTTCCCAAACACATGAGACTGTAGGGGACACATTTCAAACCATGACAACCGCATCTCCAGAAATCATAGGATTTGAGGCCAAACTAACGAGTCCTTCCCTCGCCCCTCACCATCCATGAGTTCAGATTCCACGTCTATGACCCCTTACCACTGGGGTCACAGCTGGTTTGTGGAAGGGGCATGCTATAGGTGTCACACAGGCCCCCGGCCTCATTCTTGTCCTTCAAGTCCTCCAAGGCAGGGTCTTCTTGCTAGAGAAGCTCAGACGGCCTTATGCTTTGGAAGGAGTCCTTGGGGGGGCTCCTGTGGTCGACAAGCCTGTCCTTGCTCCTGACTTGCCCTTTGTCTTGCTTCTTGCAGGTCCTCGAGAGGTTGCAGCAAAGAGGATTTGAAATCGTGGGGTCCTGCGGGGGAGGCGTGGACTCGTCCCAATTCAGCGAATATGTCCTTCGACGGGAACTGAGACGAACACCGCGGGTCCCCTCCGTCATCCGGATAAAACAGGAGCCACTGGATTAAATGGACATGTTTCTTATGCAAAAAAAAAAGAAAGAAAGAAAAAAAGGAGGAGGAAAGAAAGAAAGAAAAACATATACAACCAGTAGCGCAATCTGAAAAGGGACATTTATGTGCAGCTGGGAACGCAATCCAAGTTCCGGACCTACGAATGAATAAAAGACACATCTGTCCACTAGAGATCACACCTGTATTCATATGGGAGCAATTTGGATTAGTGATATCCTTGAGGTGTAAAAAATATATAAATATATACATATATATATGTCAAAAGTAGGAAACACACACACAAAAAAAAAGAAAAAGAAAAAGAGGCGATAGCTACAGTGGGCTCTGTTGTGGCCATAACTGACCCAGGCGCCCGTGGTCTCTGCCACAGACCAGCCGTGCGCAGGGCGACAGAGCGTCCTTACACGGTCCCTCGGGTCCCTTGCCAACAGCCAGCCACTGTTTCTTTTTTCCTTTTGTCTTTTTTTTTTTAAAACAAGACACCTGGAATGGCGTTTCTCTGCATCAGGAGGGTCCCGTCTGTGGAAGAGGGGACCCGGCGGCACTTTGGAAGAATTCACAAGAGCGCACCACCCGGATGGCACGTGCCATTCGAAGGGGAGCTGGTGCAGACGTGACATTTTCCGATGGCTTCACAGACTCGACCTTTGCTTAGGTTTTGAGCCGATGCATTCAGCAGACGGGCCAGAGTCGATACAGAGCTCCACTTTCAGTCTGCTGCTTTCCTACAGTTTTTTCAAATTTTATAATGTATTAAATACAATAAACTGTTTAAAATATAATGTTTGAAACACACCTGTTGGGTGAGGATGGAGTAAAATAAAGTTTTTCCTTTTTTTTTTCTCCTGTGTCGAGCATCAAAAAGAGATCTTCACAGCTGGGGCCAGTGTTACTGTCAGAACCCACTGAAAGATTAGGATGACGTCATCTGTTCCAGATGGTTCTCTTCCACCTCAGCCAAGGTTTTCCTGTGCTCTGTTATTCTGTCTTGATGAGCAATATAAATCGTTTTCTTTCTGGTGCCGGGGATGGAAATCAGGGTGTCATCCAATTTGAATAAGAGCTATAAGCTCGCAGTCCCATCTCTTCCTCCTGCCCCCTTCTCTCTCCCCTCTCCTTTTCCCTCCCCACTCCCACCCCCAAAAGTTAGTTTTCTCCTTCCGCCATGTGGGGAGCAAACTCAGGTCCCAAGGTTTGCAAGCCGGTGCGTTACCCTATCTCGCCCTCTCCTCTATTCTTGAGACAAGGCCTTGTATATTCCAGGCTGACCTCAAATTTGCTATGTGGCCCCACAATGTCTCTTTCTTCTGTCCCTAGATCCACTGCTGGGATTGCAAGTCCTCCCCTCCCCCCACCGGATCCCCCTGCCCGGTCTCCAGTCTTTCTTCCTACAAACTTCAGTATTCTGCAGCAAAGCAAACCACATCCAAACAGAGCAGCTTAAGACACTTTCTTCTCCCCTGTGATTCTAGAAGCTTCAGGGCTCAGTGGACTTGCCTGGGCTTTCTCTGCTCTGCGACATCATCTGAGGGGGATGACGGGGCGGCCCGTCCAAGGCATCTCGCCCACACGTCTGTCTGTCTTGAAGCTGTTAGCACCCTGTGACTTGGGGCCCCAGTATCTCCGGCAAACGTTCTCCAGGAATGAGGGTGTGGGAAGCGCAGGCCTGTGAAAAGCTGAACTTGGGCAGTGATGGCTGCACTCTGTTGAATGAGCAGCACAGGCTGAGAGAGGGGACGCCAAGGCCACCTGCCAGGGACAGCAGTGCTGAGTTTGTGACCAGCCTGATTGTACCGGTTACTCTTAACTATTGCTGTGAGAGAACACCCAAAGTCAAACAACTTAAGGGAGAAAGGGAGATTTATTCAACTTACAGTGACAGTGACATGGCTGGTGGCCAAAGCTGTAAGCTAAGTCACAGCAGATGTCCACATGGCTAGAGGATTCCTGGAGTCAGTCTCTGTCTGTCTGTCTCTCTCTCTCTGTCTCTCTGTCTCTGTATGTCTCTGTGTCTCTGTCTGTCTCTCTATCTCTCTTTCTCTTTCGATTGATCTTAGCCAAAAGGCCGAGAAGCGATCTCTCTCTCTTTCTCTTTCTATCTCTCTCTGATCTATGGAGGTTCTGATGGGATCTAGGGCTGGTCTTTGTATTTCCAGATAATCTCTTCAGGTGGTCTCAGTTGATCTTGCCAGGTATGATCTCAGCCAATCTTAGTTAACACCAGGTGTGTCAAGTTGACCCCTAAGATTAACTATCACACAGATCATCCCAACAAGCCTCAGAGTAGGGCCTTGGGACTTTGCAAGAAATAACAGACATGGGGGCAAGACAAGCACTCTCCTGCCAGCCGCAAAGGCACGGCATGCGAGAGCACCACGTCTCCGTGGAACCAAGTCCTCGCCCCTTCTGGAACATGTGTGGTTCGGTTCTGTTCACTCAGCTTGCGTCCTCTTCCTGATTGCAGACTGGCTTCTAAGATGGGCAGTTAAGTCCAATGCGTCTGTGTGTATGCTCCTGTGGCGATGGGCTGTTCCCACCCTGAACTTACTTTCCAGGTTTAAAAAGAGAAGGTCTATGCCTGCTGGGCCCCAGGAATGAATTATCTCTGGCTTCTGAAGCTAAAAGTTAGCTGTAATGGCTGTGCTCCCTCCCTGCCATACAAGGTGACCCGAACACTGACTTCCCACCATTTCCCCTTAGCTGAGACGGATCTACTGCTGAATTAGTCAGCTACCCACAACCTACGAAAGGAGAAACCTCTCCGTGGTTGGTGATAGCAGTCTCTTCTCATTGGGTGACACGTCCCCAGCTCCACTGTTTGGTAGATTGTTGCACATTTGGATTTGTCTGACTGGCCCTTGCAGGTAGTACAAAATGAATTCTCTTCTGTTTTGCAACAATCCTGCACAGCTAAGCATGACCCTCATAAGATCACACCACACGGGTCAACTTGGCCTGCATTGGTGTTAAAAGCAGCTTCGGCCTCTACGGTGAAGGATCACCAAAATTCTTTGCTTCAAAAACAGTGCTTTCTCTGTCAGTGCTAAGGACTTTAGGGAACGAAAGTGTAAGACCATGTCAATATCCTTCTCTGTCAATCCTCCTGGCTTATCACCCATTGTTGGTATTTTCCTTGATTAATTACCTCCCTTGTTGGTTATTGTTTTAGTTTCGTTACACTATCGCAATAAAGCACCAACTTTAGGGGCTTCGTTGGCTCACAATCCGCAGCCCATCGCTGCAGGGAGGTTCAGGGGCTCAAAGCGGCCAGTCACATCCCATCCACAGTGCGAGCCGAGGGCAGGGATCATGCTGCCATGTGTGCTGGCCTGTGCTCAGAGAGCTCGCCCCATCTTTGGTCCCACCCACAAGGACTGGGTCTTCTTGCAGCCCTCACGGCATGTCTAGAGCCCGACCCTCATCTGCAGAATCCCTCTTGAGTGTGCATCACAATGAATGATTCTTGACATTACTTCTTTAAATAAGCAAAATATGTTTGTCTAGGCCAGGGCAGACAAATAACAATCTTTAAACTGCTCTTCCTTAAGAAGCACTTCGAAAAAATAGAGCAAACCTAAATTGGCTTCTACCTACTAATGAATTTCTACAGGGTAGCAAGAGTCATCCAAAATTTAGCATGAGCTGTGTGCTGGGCACTGTATTGACCATCTTACCTGCATTAGCATTTAATCTACATGAGCACACCAGATATATTGTCTCTCCTCACATAACTAAAACTCTGAAACATCAAGTAAATGTTAGAACAAAAGTTACTATTCACTTAAGGTTTTAAAGGAGGGCCCTGAGAAAACCATAATATTTGAGAAAAATAAGTTTTCATGGCGTAATAGGAACGGGTAAAGTAGACTGCTAACAGTCTCTCCTTCAGTTTAAAAAATATCACACACAGCTGACTGAAGTCCAGGAACGTGGAGCTATGTATCACTTCGACTTAACGAACCCACTGCCCTGGAGAAAGACCACGGGGCTACTACACAAGGAAAGCAGAATCCGCTGGAGCAGGGAGCGGGGGAGTTGATTCTGACTTGCGGGGGAGGGGGGTGGATTTCATTCAGAAGCCACTGAAGCATTGCAGGAGGTGGAGAACAGCTACTCATTTAGGGGTCTGCAGGCTTGAATGTCTTGTAATATTCTGCTTGGTGGGTGGGGGAAAACAACTGAGTGGCTGTTTTCTCCACCCATGATCGACAAAGCCGGCTAAGAGGTGACAACTATTAAGGCGTGTGAGAAAAAAAAACATTGCATTGTGTATCTGGGTGACAAACTCAATGCCTACAGGGACTCGGCAAGTCACATAAGTTGTCAGCAAGAGGCAGAAGTCTGCGGCATGTGTTCCCGGGTTCACAACCTCTAGGGACCACAGCTGTAAGGGGCCGGGGGTTGGGCTGGAGAGATGGTGCAGAGGTTAAAGCCTTTGCCTTGCAAGCAGAAGGACCTGAGTTCAGATCCCAGACCCCATATAAAAATGCCAGAAGGAAATGGTGACGGCCTGCAGGACTGGCCCTGGAGGGTGGAACCTGGGAAACCTCAGAGCAAAGCAATGAGGGGGTCCAGCAAGCCAGAGTGATTCTCGATGTCACCCTGGGTCATACACTCAAGTGCCCTCTGGCACACACACACACACACACACACACACACACACACACACAGTAATTTAAAAAAGGGAACAGAGGTCTTTTGACTTAAAAACATTTTTCTACAAAACTTGGAAGTCCAGATTTTTGTGTGAAATATCTAAATAGCTAAATGTAGGAACTCTTTTTTGAAATAGTGAGGCCCAAGCAAGACATTTGCAGACTACCAGTTTGTAACTCAGAGTTATGAAATAATGAAGCAATTTTAGATGTACTAGAAAAGTTCCATTTGGGTTGAATCTCACAGCAAGAGCCTAAGAACTAACTTGTCCAAATTTTTACAAGAAGATGAGAAGCTGATGCTAATCTTCCCTTGCATTATTTAATCATAAAGACCTGAATACCAGACTCTAAATGAAGGGAATAACGTGCCCCACTGAATGTTTGCGTGCTGGGACGGCTGCACCTTACTCCTTCCTCAGAGGAATCCTGTGGAGTTGGCATTATTATCTCGGTTTTACACATGAGAACACTGGTATGTGAAAGAAAATTGCCAAAGTTCACAGAAACTCGAAACAATACACACACACGCACGCACACACACATGCACACGCACACGCTGAGTAATACTGTGGACGACTCTGGTTTCCTAACTGGCATGAAAAAGCATGTTGTTTTCTTAATGGTAGCTGCAGCACCCACGAGTATTAGACAAACAGGTTACTGCACTAACAGTATTTGTATACATATATAATTTATAAATATATATATTTATATATATGGGAAGTACATCCATGACCAAGAGATATGAACATATGGACTGACGGCCCGAGAAGACGCGTCCGTTTGGGCGCTCTCCTCTTTGGTGGTTTCCTGTGGGTTATATCGGTGAACCCCAAGCTCCCTGTTCTTGACATGCAGAAGGAATCTGCTAGAGATTCCAGCCCAGCACCCCCTCTCCCCATGGACAGTCTCAGCCTTAAGGAAACAGCTTGACGTGGTTTGACCAGCACACACAGGTGATGTTGGATCTGACCAGCAGGGGATCTACCAACACTGGGAGGAAACCGCTGAGCGTCCTCCCAGGGGACTTTTGTGATGCGCCCTTTCCTGGATTCCTGGATGTTTATTAAACAATACTTTGTGCGCTAGCCTTTCATGATTGTAACAAAACACCTGAGATAACCAACTTAGTAAGGAGAAAAGAATCCATCTCATGCCACAGTTTTAGAGCTTTTCATCACGGCGCCTGGCTCTGCCGCTTTGGGTCAGTGGCGAGACAGGACATCGCAGCAGAAGCACGAAGCACAAGAGGGCTTGTTGTCCCTCGGGGATAAAGAGGAGGGGCTCATGTCCTGCTTCTTCTTCAGGTGGATGGACGCCCTGTGCCCTAACTTCCTCCTACTCCATCCCACCTCTCAAATGGGCCACCATCTCCCCAAAGCCACAGACCAGCGAACAAGTGGCAACACACGGCCAATGGGGACATTCAAGATCAGCTAGTATCTCTATTGTTTTCTCTCACAGATGTATGTATGGCATGTGTGTGTGTGTATGTGTGTATGAGGTGTCTTTGTATGTTATGAAGTGTCTGTGTATGTCTGTGTATGTGTGTGTGGTGTGTGTGTATATGGTGTGTGTGTATGTTTATGAGGTGTGTGTATATGGTGTGTGTATGAGTGTGTATGTATGTGTGTAGAGATGTGTGTATGCATGTATGAGGTGTGTGTATATGTATGTATGAGGATGTGTATGTATGTGTGTGTATATGGTGTATGTATGTATGAGGTGTGTGCATGTATGTGTGTAAGGTGTATATGTGTATAGTGTGTGTGTGTGTGTGTGCATGTGTGTGTGTGTTTGCATGTGGATGGGTGATTCCTTTGAGACTGTGTGACTGAGGAGGACCTAGGGTGATTATACCCATTGTTGTGAGCCTCCGTCTCAAATTAAATCCTAACCAGCTTGCTCTGGGGATTCCCAGGCTATGTCTTCCAGGACTATTACAGACAAGCGGACATACTTCTACACTTTTTTGTGGGTTCTGGGGACCTGTATTCAGGTACTTTTGCTTTCAGGCAAAGGCTGTAACCATGGATTTACCCCCCGCCCCAGCCCATCTCTCATTTAAAGGTTGTATTAAAGATTTTTTTTTCAGGTAGAGTTGAGTGGAAAACAGGTGTTGGCAGAGGTGGGGGGAAGAGCATGATTTCAGGAAGTGCTCCCCTGAAATTTAACCCCAGCACCTTCATCCTTTCCTAACCAGGCACAAGAGTTTAGGGCCACAGGGGCTTACAGAAGTCTGCCGCCCCCTGGAGGCCAGCACAGGAAGTAATCCCAGCAGCATCTGTCACGTGACAGGAGGCAACCAGGAGCCCAGGTGCTCCCCTTCTGAGGTTCTTGGAAAGGAAAAGCTACTTCGGGCACCCAGCAGTGCAGGGGCGAGTGAGAGAAGCCCCTCTGCTGTGCTTATGGGTCGGGGTCTGAAGACACCAAATTCCAAATGCCTCCCTTTCTCCGCCTCTCCTTCCCCTTCACACTTAGTGTGACTCATGCTCTGTCATTCCCCATCTGCTTGTCGGGAGAAGCACCGGAGAACTTAGGTATGAAGTCACACTGTTGAGAGGGGCTGGAAAAAATAAACAGAAAACTCACCGTGTGCTCTGTCTAAACTTGAGAGCTGTAGCAGTTCATCTGCATGTTGCTGATAAAATCACCTAAGGGAATAAGGGGTTTATTCTTACAATAATCCAGTTACAGTTAGTCCAGCTTGGCAGGAAAGCATGCACACTCACCAAAGGGTCGAGGGAACTGGCGGCACCATATCCACACAGCAGTTGAGAGAGACGATCCTTACTTGCCAGACCAGCATGTCTGGCCAAGTGAACACAAGGATGATCTAAAAATGAATGACACTTGCGGAGTGGACTCCACAGCAAGTCAACACAAGATAAGGGAAGAGCAAGTCCTTTCTTCTTGCACCTCCTATTATCCGGTCCACCACTGGAAAGTACCACCCACTATGGGCTGGGTTCTCCAGCATTCATTCAAGTACCTGCAGACTTGTTCAGGGGCCATTCCAACCATTAACCTTCCACAGCTGCCCCCAAACAGTCTGCAACTGTCAAGTTGACACTAAAATGTAATCATAACAGGAGAAGCTGGAAACCAAGTTCTCGCCACAGGAAAAGAGGCAAGGAAGGCAGGAGAGCCCACTCCAGCCCAGTCCGAAGAGGGCCGAAAGAGCATCGAAGTCGGAGCCACGTGATGCAGCTGTTCCTTTAATTAGTCAGTGTCAGTGAGCAGCTGGATCGTGAGAGGAAGCGCGGGAGACGCACAGATCCAGGGAACTAAAAGTTAATTTTCTTCAGCCACTGTAGTTCTTCAACTAAAATGTGTCATTATCTAAGACTGTGTTCTCGTGCTTGGCCCCCGAAGTATGTAAAACCCCAAAAATGTGAAATTCTAAGCTGCTCATAGTGATGAAAATGAGTTTGTTACAGTGCTTACTTAAGCAGAGCAAGGGAACTGCTGAAATACATACTGACCTGCTCATCTTGGCCTTACTGCCATTATAATTTCAAAATAGGGTATTTTCTCTTAGTTCCTAGGTGGGAGGGAGAAAAATTTAATGTACACATGTACACACACACACACACACACACACACACACACATGTGTGCGCCATAAACTCTGCCAGGGATTTTGCCTCCTTCCAGACTATCACAAACCCACCTGTACAACCCACTCCCCACTTTTCTTCCAAGAAGTCAGTCAAGTGATAGACAGACATTATTTCCAGCAGGACGCCTCTGCAGGTGAAGGCTCTTGTACACAAACTTGGCGATCTGAGTTCAATCCTTAGAGATCACACGGTGGAAGGAGAGAACCAACTTCTGAGCGTTGTCTCCTGATCGCTACGTGCTTGTTATAGCTCTCACACACCTCTCTTCTCCTCTCCTTTCCTCTCTCTCCTCTACAGTAAATAAAAATTAAAAAAGAAAAGGCTGAGCACCACAGAGGGGTGAGCTGGGCAGACGCCAGGCATCTGAGTGAAGAGCCGCAGCCAGGAGTCTAGAAAAGCCAAAGCAGCTGGAGTTCCCAGGACAGCCGTAGTGATGCTTGATCCGTGGCTGTGACCAAATGCCTGAATAGAAGCAAAGTTTGGCCTTTTCGCCCCACCCCGCTCCGCCGGTCGGGACGCGCACGCGAGATCCAGCCGGGCCTCACCGCGCGCTCTAGGACCCCAGGTCAGCCCACAGGGACCTGGCTCCGACTCCCACCATCCAGCCGGAGCCGCGCGGGGGCCAAGGGACGAGGAGGACCTCCCCCTACACCCGGGCCCCGCCCCAGCTGCCATCCGGTTAAATAGCTCCACGCCGACGGGCCCATCGTTCCTTTTCACCCCACCCCGCTCCGCCCGTCGGGACACGCGCGCTGTCCACCCGGGCCTCACCCCGCGCCCTAGGTAAGTCCCCGTTCGGGCCCCGCCCACCAGTACCCCAGGCCAAATAATTCAGTTTAGTGAAATTGAGAGATCTTAAGAGTTAAAATGACAATGCCAAAGTCAAAGTGCAAATCCATGAGAAGCAACACTCAAGTAAACAAATTTCCCACTGAAGAAATTAATCCCATAATGTTAGACTCCAACAAGAACAAACCCACGGAAAAAGGCCAAGAAAGCCTGACCCAGAATAACGACTTTCAAAATATGATCATTACCATGTTCAATACTATGAAAGAGGAAATCAGGGAGGAATTACATAATCGAATCAATCGCTTTGAAGAGGAACACAACAGACATCTGGAGGAGTTGAGAAAAACAGTGCAAGAAACAAAAAGTGGCATAGAGCAGTTAAAACAAACTCAAGCAGAGTTTAAAACTGAGCTAAAAGACAGGTTATCTTCAACCCAGAACGCCACAGAGAGTCTTATCAACAGAACTAATGAAGCAGAAAACAGAATTTCAGACCTTGAAGATAAAGTGGGAGTACTAACCAGCTCAATGGAAGAGGTTGTTAAAGCCAAAAAGATACTTGAGAGAAATATCCAAGAGATATGGGACACCCTGAAGAAGCCTAACATGCGTACTCATGGAATACCGGAGCAAGAATCTCAAAATACCACCCCTGAGGAAATTTTTCAAACGATCATCAAGGAAAACTTTCCTCATCTAAAAAAAGAGAGGCCCATCCAAATACAAGAGGCATTCCGCACCCCAAACAGATACGACCAAAATAGAAGCACACCGGGGCAAATAATAGTTAAAACACTCCACATTCAAGATAAAGAACTGGTGCTGAGAGCTTCAAGGGAGAAAAAACAAGTCACTTTTAAAGGCAAACCTATTAAAATAACAAATGACTTCTCAGTCGAAACAGTAAAAGCAAGAAGAGCTTGGAGAGACATACTTCAAGTATTGAATGAGCAAAAATGTCAACCCAGGCTGATTTACCCTGCAAAACTATCAGTCATGATCGAGGGAGAAAGAAAAATTTTCAAGCACAAAGACAACTTTAAGGGATACATGGCCACCGAACCAGGCCTTCAAAAACTGCTAGAAATGATACTCAAGCGTGAAGAAAAAAACAGGCATATCCAGGAGAACAGAAGGCAAATATAACACCATTAAAAGCGAAGCAATATACTTATAAAAGCTACTAAACATAATAAATGTCTGGAATTAACAATAGTTTCTCCATTATAACACTAAATGTTAATGGACTTAATTCACCGATCAAGAGACACAGATTACAAACTTGGATTAAACATCACAATCCATCAATCTGTTGCCTGCAGGAAACCCATCTCACCACAAAAGATAGGCACGCTCTAAAAATAAAAGGCTGGTCAACAATTCTACAAGCAAATGGAAGCAGAAAACAGGCAGGGGTAGCCATTATGCTATCAGACAAAGTGGATTTCAAACCAAAAAAAATTATAAGAGACACGGATGGATACTACATTTTAGTCACAGGTACAATTCACCAGGAAGATTTCACAATACTGAACATATATGCACCCAATACGGGCCCCTCCACATTCATTAAGAAAACCCTACAGCGTCTAAAGCAAGAAATCAACCCCCAAACGATAATTCTTGGGGACTTCAACACCGCCCTCTCTACATGGGATAGATCAACAGGTCAAAAGCTTAACAGAGACACTTTGGAACTTAATCAAACCCTGAAAGAAATGGACCTCACAGATCTCTATCGAACTTTTCACCCACGCACCAAAGAATACACATTTTTCTCAGCAGCACACGGAACTTTCTCCAAAATAGATCACATATTGGGCCACAAAATGAATATACACATATACAAGAAAGTTGAAATTCTAACCTGTGCCCTATCAGACCACCACGGCCTAAAGCTGGACATCCACAACACATCAAACAAGAGAAAATACACTAACTCCTGGAAACTTAACACTATGATGCTGAATGAGAACTGGATTCAGGAAGAAATTAAAAAGGAAATTCAAGATTTCCTGAAAGTGAATGATAACGAAAATACAACTTACCAAAATCTCTGGGACACAATGAAAGCTGTTCTAAGAGGTAAGTTCATAGCTCTTAATGCCCACGTCAAAAAAATGGAAACATCAGAAATAAACAACTTAACAATGCAGCTTAAAGCTTTAGAGAAACTAGAGCAATCTGATCCCAAAAGTAGAAGAGAAGAGATTAGCAAAATAAGGGGAGAAATATCTGAAATCGAGACTAAGAAAACGATAGAAAAAATCAACCAATCAAAAAGCTGGTTCTTTGAAAAAATCAACAAGATTGATACACCCCTAGCTAAACTAACCAAAAGCAAGAGAGAGAAAACCCAAATTAACAAAATTAGAAATGAACATGGAGTTATCACTACTGATACCCAAGAAATCCAGAGAATTATAACATCATATTTCAAAAACTTATACTCTGTGAAGTTTGACAACACAAAAGAGATGGATGAATTTCTAAGTAAACACAACTTACCTAAATTGAATCAGGAAGTTGTGAATTATTTAAATAGTCCTATAACATATAAGGAAATTGAGGAAGTAATCTCCAATCTTCCCACCAAAAAATGTCCTGGACCAGATGGATTCAGCACAGAGTTCTACCAGACATTTAAGGAGTTAATAACACCAATACTCCTTAAACTGTTCCATCAAATAGCAAAGGAAGGAACACTACCAAATTCCTTCTATGAAGCTAATATCGTTTTAATCCCAAAACCTAATAAAGATTCACTTAAAAAAGAAAACTATAGGCCGATCTCCCTGATGAACACAGACGCAAAGATTCTCAACAAAGTCTTAGCAAATCGGATTCAAAAACATATTAAAAAGATCATTCATGGGGACCAAGTAGGCTTCATCCCCGGCACACAAGGTTGGTTCAACATACGCAAATCAATAAATGTAATTCATCATGTAAACCAGTCCAAAGTCCAAGACCACATGATACTCTCGATAGATGCAGAAAAAGCTTTTGACAAGATCCAACAGCCTTTTATGATCAAAACGCTAGAGACAGTAGGAATGGAAGGAACCTTTATCAATATAATAAAAGCTGTATACAACAAGCCCACAGCAAGGATTATGCTCAATGGGGAACAATTGGAAGCATTCCCACTTCGATCAGGAACTAGACAAGGCTGTCCACTCTCACCACTTCTATTCAATATTGTACTTGAAGTCTTAGCTGAAGCCATAAGACAAGAAAGGGACATAAGAGGGATTCAAATCGGCAAGGAAGAAATCAAGCTATCACTATTTGCAGATGACATGATCTTATACCGGAGGGATCCCAAAAACTCCACCAGGAAGATCCTGGAACTAATTGAGAAGTTCAGCAGGGTGGCAGGATACAAAATAAATGTGCAAAAATCAGAGGCCTTCCTATATGCCCAGAATGAAAGAAGTGAAAAAGCCTTGAGAGAAACCATGCCATTTACTATAACCCCTAAAAAAATGAAATACCTTGGTATAAACCTAACTAAGGAGGTAAAAGACCTTTACAATGAAAACTTTAAAACCCTAAAGAAAGAAATTGCAGAAGACACCAGAAGGTGGAAAGACCTCCCTTGTTCCTGGATTGGCAGAATCAACATTGTAAAAATGACCATCCTACCAAAGGCAATATACAGATTCAATGCTATACCAATCAAAATCCCAAAGCAATTCTTCAAAGAAGTTGACCAAACAATCTCAAAGTTCATATGGAGGCACAAAAGACCCAGGATAGCAAAAACAATCCTGAGTAACAAAAACACAGCTGGAGGTATTACCATACCAAACCTAAGTCTATACTACAAATCCATAATTATAAAGACAGCCTGGTACTGGCTCCAAAATAGACACACAGATCAATGGATAAGGATTGAAGACCCAGATATAAGCCCACAAAGTTACAGCCATTTGGTCTTTGACAAAGGGGCCCAAAGAATCCAATGGAAAAAGAACAGCATCTTCAACAAATGGTGCTGGCAAAACTGGATCTCCACATGCAGAAGATTAAAGCTGGACCCGTACTTGTCACCATGTACAAGACTTAATTCCAAATGGATCAAGGACCTTGATATCAGGCCAGAGACTTTAAAAACCATAGTTGAAAGGATAGGGAACTCCCTCGAGCTGATTGGGCTAGGCCAACACTTCCTAAACAGACATCCAATGGCACAGTCACTGCTACCAACTCTCAACAGTTGGGATCTTGTGAAATTAAAGAGCTTCTGTTCAGATAAAGAGATTGTCACACGAGCTCAAAGGCAACCCACAGAATGGGAGAAAATCTTCACTAACCACATATCTGACAGAGCTCTACTGTCCAGAGTGCACAAAGAACTTAGAAAATTAAACTCCAAGGAAAACACTGGCCCAATTAAAAAATGGGCCCTGGAACTTCAAAGAAACTTTACCAGGGATGAAATTAAAATGTCTAACAATTATCTTAGAAAATGCTCCACTTCCTTCGCCATCAGGGAAATGCAAATCAAAACTTCCCTGAGATATCATCTCACCCCGGTCAGGATGGCAAAAATCCACAATACAAACAACGACAAATGCTGGAGAGGATGTGGAGAGAGGCGAACTCTCCTACATTGTTGGTGGGAATGCAGGCTCATACAGCCACTCTGGCGAGCCGTCTGGAGATTCTTAAAGAAATTAAAGATTGAAATGCCGTATGACCCTGCTATCCCACTTTTGGGAATAACCCCCCATGCAGCAGAGGTTCGCCTCGATAGCACAAGCTCGACCATGTTCATAGCAGCACTGTTTACAATAGCAAAGTCATGGAATCAACCTAAATGTCCAACAGTTGACGAGTGGATAAGGAAACTGTGGTACATCTATACAATGGAGTACTACTCAGCCATCAAAAATGATGAATTACTGGAATTTGCTGGGAAATGGATGTCATTAGAAAGAATTATATTAAGTGAAGTATCCCAAACCCAGAAAATTAAGCGCCGTATGTACTCCCTAATAGGTGGCTCCTAGTACCAAACTCACCCAGCCCACATTGAGACACTCAAAAGTAAACCTATGTAACACAGTAATTGCAAGGATTATGAACAAGAGAGATGGGTTAGGAAGGCCACACCAGAAACAAGGAGAGAGGAGACCATGTTACAGCAGAGAAAATAGGCCTCCATCAAGGTCTGCAAGTAAGTAATGAGAAACCTGGTTAAGTTCACAGACGTTCTTTCCTGATCTCACCAGAAGGGGAGGGCATATAGTCTAGCAGATAAAAAGTAATCATTTTGCAAATGGGTGATGGACCCCTCCCTCAGTGAGGTTTCCTACTCTTATTACATCTACCCTTGAATGTGCTATTACAACAAGACTCCAGTTTAACAGCTTTTTGTCTCTGGCCAGGGGGTGACATACAGTGCCCAGCAGAATGGAGTGAAGGGAATTGCAGGAGCAGAAAAACTGCAAAAGAAAATCAACAAACCACAATCCAGAACTTCAGAGACTCTATATCAATCACATAGAACTAGGACAGCCTAATCTCTCCCCATCCTGGAGCTCAGGGACATTTGCGGAAGAGGGGGCGGTAAGATTGTAAGAGCAAAAGGATGGGAGGAGCAACGATTTGCAAGATTCTCAACAATAGTTGGGGCCAAAGCAATCATAATGGGACTTTGCATGCCCTGCGCAATGTCCAGCGCACTGTTGCCCTCATAAAGTCTAGCATCTGTTAAGGGCACCTGAGACCCCTGGAGGCAAGGGATTGACAGCCATAGTAGTGATCTTATGCTTAAGGGGAACAAGAGAAAGGGCTTATGGAAATGCCACTGGGTCCTTATATGTCATTGGAGAGGAGGACCCAGAGGAGAGTTAGGCGTACACAATAAAGGACTCTCTGGGAATTGGGGGGGAGGCACTGGGGGAAGGGGAGGGGGAGGAGGGGGGAGGGAGGGAACTGGTAAAAAATTTTAAAATGTATAATTAAATTTTATTAAAAAAAAAAGAAAAAAAAAAGAAGCAAAGTTTGGGGGCTCGCCATTTGAGACTGTCGTCTAGGATGGCAGCAAGAGTGTGGGGCCGTGTGCTCACATCCGGGCAGATCGGGGACACAGAGCCACGCCCACACCAAACTTCTCCACCACGAAACAAAATGCACAGGCCCACCCTTAGTTGTAACAATGTGGGGGGAGAAAAAGAACCAACACAGATCTTTGGACTGGGTTTGCGGGATGAGACCCGTTGCTGGGTGTGGCCTTGGGACTTGGTGCAGCTCTCTACTTTCCACTACTTTGCTGTTATGGTTTAAGTGAGAACTGCGCTTCTCTGGCTCAGTGTTTGAATGTTTGTTCCCATCTAGTGTGCTGGGCTGGAAAGCTGTAAAAGCTTTACGAGGTGGGCCCAGATGCAGGAAGCAGAATGCGACAAGAAGCTAGGCAGGAATCTAAGACAGAGGGCACAAGAGCTTGGAAGAGGGTCCCCCAGGCATGAAGATAAGAATGGCCATCTCCATATTGGTCTTGTTCCCACCAGGCTGAATGGGCACCACCAAGAGTACCCGGAAAGCCACAGTGATAGAAATATCCCCAGGCTAAGCACAGCTCTGGGCTCACCTAGTGAAGCTGAACGCCTTGCTTCAGAGGAACCCAGCGTCATGCCAACTACGGCTTAAGAAGATTTATAGGGCCGCACAAATATCCGGGACTAAATAAGACAGGGTAGCAGATCACTGAGGGCAACAAGCAAGGGTCACAGGTGGCCTCTGGCAGGAAACAGTCAGGTTGTCAGTGGTGGCGTCCAGACTATAACCTGGTCCTGGCCCGCAGTCAGAGGCGTGTGAGCTCCTGGGAGTTCAGGAAGGCCCCGCAGACGGACAAGCAGCCAGGCTGGTGCAGGGCCACAGAGTGGCATGCAGAGTGCCAGCTGAGCCACCTTCACGGTGCACCTTTGCCACCAAGTGTTTCCCACATGCATCTTTCACTTAGTTATTTGGTAAGTGAAATTTTGTAATGTGCTTTTTTTAAGTGATGCTTTTATTTGAAAAGTTAAAGGATTTTCAACATCAGAATAATTTAAAATATAGATTCTTAGAGTCTGGGCTTTGTATGCAGTTGAGGTTTTGAGACATATGGCTTTGAGATCAGCCATAGCCTGGGCTGATCTGGACTTGTTCCATGGCTCAGAATGGCCTCAAAGTCACGCAAGCCCTCGGCCTCCAGCACAGTGCTAGGACCACAGCATGAGTCACCATGCCCGGCGCTGTACTTCTTTCCAAAGAAAAGAGTTTGCAAAAAAGGGGAAGGAAAGAAGGAAAGGGACGGGGGGAGGGAGGGAGAAAAAAGGGAGGGAGGAAAAAGGGAGGGAGGAAAGGAGGAAGGGAGGGAGGGAGGGAGGAAGGGAGGAAGGGAGGAAGGAGGGAAGGAAGGAAGGGAGGAAGGAAGGAAGGAAGGAGAGAAGGAGGAAGAGAGGGAAGGAAGGAAGGAAGGAATTCTGCTGTTACAGTTTCAGATTGGGCTGTCTCTTGGTAAGAATTGGGATGCAACTCTAGGGTTAATCTGATTGGTGGTAGAAACATTAACAAGCTGATCTCTCCTGTGGCCTCTCGGGTCTGCAGTGTAGCTGATAAATGAGTTCATCTCCCAAGAAAATCGCCCGTGCTTCTTTCTCTAGCTGGCTGACTGCAGTTACGAGCAGACACGAAGCACTACTATGGGTGCCTCCACTTGCCTTGAAAGCTTCTCACTGTCACACTGACCACACAAGAACAGCACATCCTGGATGTGGTGGGGCGATATGGTGGGACCCTACTGACCCCCAGTGTTGACTCGGCTGACCTGATTGGCTAGGCGGGTGTCCCCTTTCCCCTCACAGCTCCCAAAGCTGCACACTTGGCCGAGGAGTACGGCCTTCCCCAATGCAAGAGGTCTGTTCTTTGGTTAAGGTCACGAGTGACGGTGCTCTCCTGCTAAAACCTCCAAATAAGTTCTCAAGAAAAATCCTTCCTGAAATTCAGCTGTGACTCAGGATGAACCACCTTCCCCCAAACTGCCAGTTGAAAACATTAAAACCTACAGAAGAGACGAATTGTCAATCCAGGGACGGGCACGTCGCCTCATCCCAACCTATGGTTTGGCACGCTGCCATGTTTTCTTTCTCTTTTCTCTGTGGGTTGATTTTGCTGAGCTACTGAAAAGTAAATTACATTCATTGTGACGATCTAGCCTGAGACACTTGCACATAACATCACCTAAGCGCAAGAATGTAAGAATGTGCTCCTAAAATATTGACAAGAAGTTTAATAGCAGCATGACAGTACGTGGCACACACACGCATGTATATGCACATGGCCGATACTCAGATTTCTACACTGTACAACTGCTTTGCTTTCTTTGCTAATTCTGGACCCACAAGGACCACATGTGACATCAGTAGGTTGGCAGACACCAAGTGTGAGTCTGGATTGCTGCTTCCAGTGGACTGATAAATGCCAGGTACACGAAAGCTTGATTCTGCATTTAACCTAAAAGTAACAACCCCTGAAGTAAAATCCTGAATCACACACATGCAAGAGATGCAAACAGCTACTCCCTAGAACATCCTTCTGAACAGAGGACAAATTCGTTCTAAGCCGGTGCAGGGCAGAAAGTCAGGAGCCCTGTATCTTCCAGCATTTCCTGCACAAGGGGTAGGCGTATTTGTTAGGTGACTATTGGAACACAGCCAGCTACTTGCAGGTTATTATTTGCACAGGCACAAGACAGTAATTAACTGAGGGGGAGAGCTGACCTGAATGTGGGCAGGAGCGTACCATGGGGTGGGATCCTGGACTGAATGAAAAGATGAAAAGAGAGCAGAGGTGCATGTTGGTCTTCCTGTCTCTCTGCTTCCTGGTCCACTGACATCTGAACCAGCAGCCCACGCTCCTACTGCCACTACCTCCAGCAGCATTGGTCTCATGCCTATTGCCTCTCGCATGCTTTGAAGCCATGCATCTGTCCTCTTTGAAGCCGTCAGTCCCTTTGAGTCTCGAATCGCCTGGGCATTCTGTGGCATCCATCTGGCCTCACCCCACGGATGAACAGAAGCACTTCGTGAACATTTTAGTTACTAAGCAGCACAAGTATTCCCCGCAGCTGTGAACCCACAGGACTCAGCTGTCACTTAACACTTCTATGCGTTCATTCGTGCGTTCAGTGTCCCTGAGCATCTATGACCAGTAATGCACTCTGACGCCAGCCAATCAAAGATGAAGCTGGTGTCTTCATTGTTTTTCCACTGCAAGAGCCCATGATTAGATAACATAGCAACTCTCTCAACTTGATGAGATTAAGAAACACCTAGGATGTTGAGCCCCTTTGGGATATGTCTGTGAAGGCATACCCCGAGAGGACTGATGGACAGGGAAAGACCTGACCGGACGGTGAGCAACCCCGATCCATGAGTTGGAGTCTGTCTCAGACTGAGTAAGAAGAGGAAAGAGGAGCAAGTGAGCTGGGCACAAGCCTCCCCTTTCCTGGCCTGTTGGTCTGCTGAGCTGTGAGCATGCAGCCCCACACTCCTGCTGCCACGGCTGCCAGCGGCTCCCTCCACAGTGCACTCTCCCCAGCCACGATGGGCGGTACCCCCAAATCGTGAGTCCAGAGGAACGCTTCCTTTCCCTGAGCGCTTCTTGTCTGGTGTTTGGTGGCAGTAATGTGAAAAAGACCTAAAACAGACGCCCGAGCCAGTCTCCTTCCTTCAGCTCAGCAGGGAAGGAAACAGCTTCTTCTAAGGGCCCAGGGCATCTGCATTCGTGGGCAACCCAAAGTTCAGCAAACTCACTGGATTGTTACACTACTCAGGATTCCTTCCCTTGCGTACATGAGCAGTCGACAACTGCTGGGGGAGCAGACTTCTTAGATGAGCTGCCTGTGAGCTGCAGTAGGGAACTAACTCCAGCGATTCGCTGTCTAGAAGTGTCACTCATTGCATTCGCCTGCATGGTTGCTGACACATCACCATCAAACAGCTGAAGAGAACAAGGGTTTATTCTCTTACGATAGTCTGGTTACAGTTCCTTGTCCAACTTTGCAGGAGAGCTCACACCAATACCAGAGCCGAGGGAACTGGCCACACCATGTCCACATAATGGTTGAGAGAGGGACAATCCTTTCTTGCCATATCAGCATGTCTGGCCAAGTGTGCACAATGATACCAACTTTCTCAACCATCTCTCTGTATTTTATTCCGGGGCCTAGTCCCACCCACCACGGGCTGGGCCTTCCCCATCAGCCAGACAATCTCCTGCAAGTTTGCTCTGGGCTTAACTCAACCACTGAGTCTCTACAAATGTGCCCAGAGCTCAAACCCTCAACCGTCAAACTGACACCTGTGCCTAACCATGATGCTCATACTACCTGAGCAGGCTTCGTCGTCACACAGTGCACTTGGTTTACTTGCAGAGTTGCCATGTTTCTGCAGATAAATCCTCACCCATTCTCCTATGAGGAACCCTAAGAAACTCACTGGCTCATCAATCTAGATCTGGGGGAGGGAATTGTTTCTCTGGTAACCTACTTGGGGTGACATCTCACCCCCCTGAAATGCCAGTGGAACTTTAACGGTGGCATGTTGATTCAGGAAAAAGGAGAGAACCATGCATGGATACTAGGAAGTCAGATGAGACCTTGCAGGAATGACCCACAGGGAATATGAAGGGAAGGGGGGAGGAAGGAAAAGGTCAGGGAGCTACAAGAGTGCATGTGAAGAAAACAGAAGCAAAACACCCAGCACGCCAACAGCGAGCTGCCACTGGCGGGAGCAGAGAAAGGAGACCGACATGAGAAGGAAGGAAGGGAGGCTGACTTGTAGTCACGATGCTCCTGCCTCAGCTCCTAGTGCTGAGCTTAGCGTGCGCCACCAAGTCAGCCTGAGGAAGCGCTTCTGAATGCAGATGTCCAGGCCCCACCCACTGACTTGGAACCCTGGGGTGAAGCCCAGAAAGCCAGACTCAGATGACTCCAGAGGCACAGGCAGAGACTCGGGACTCCTGATGCGGTCTTTAAGCAGGAGAAGGATACAACTAGATTGGCTTTTAAGGAATGCTACTTTGTGGTAGAGGAGAAGGAAGTGGAGCAGGCGGAGGCTGCGGAAGAGATAAATCTGGAGATTACTGCAGCTGTCTTGTAGCGCGATGATAAATGAAAGCAATTGGGAGGGAGGAGAGGGGTGAACACAAGAGATGCTTCCAAGGTAGAAACAACAGTGGGCGAGCAATTAGATGGGGGGGGGGTAGCAGAGAGATAGGAGTCAGGAATGAATCCAAAGTTGTTCCCTTGGGCTCTCTCCGGGTAAGAAGAGAAAACAGCTGCGAGAAGCACCGAGCACTTTGAGGGCTGGTAAAGACGATTCGCAACTGGATGTCTGGTTGGAAAAGCACGAGGCTGAGGACAACCAGACATCCGGGGAGGAGAGTCGTTCATGGGTGCTGAAAGGAGGAACCACTGTCCATTATGGGGATTTAGAGGGGCTGATTGACACCCAGCTCTGGAGAATTGTATGGAAGGGGACAAGTCAGGGCCCGGGGAGGCAGCTGGCATCAAAGCTGCAGAAACAGAAAGAACAGCCGAGAAGGACATGTAAAAGGGTGAGTGTGATGGAGGGAGTCTCAAAGAGTGAAGGAGCGTGTCCAGTATATAAGGGGAGCAAATGGGGGCTAGGACATGGCTTAGTGATGGGGTGCTTACCGTCCAAGCATGAGGACCTAGGCTTGGTCCCTAGAACCCACATTAAAAGTCAGGTGCAGACGCACACCTGGAATCTCGGAGGCACAGACAAGCGGACTGCGGGCCCTTGGTGGGCACCAGTGTAGCGGAACCAGCGAGCTCAAGGTACAGTGGGAATAATAATAATAACAAGGTGCTAGCGGCCGAAGGCGATATTCATGGCCGACCTCTGGCCTCCGGACACAGTTCTGTATTCAGTGGACACGTGCTTGGTCACCAGGGGCTGAAGCAGGCTGTTGTTGGGGGCCTGTTCAAGGCCACAGCCGCCTAGGCAGACATTTGTGCTCGGATCTGGCCTTCGACGGGGTCAGAAGTAGACGCCAGGCCAGGAAGTAAAGGCAGCAACTGCTTTAACAGCCCAGAAAGGGCCAGAACAATCGCCAGAGAAAATAGCACCGGGTGATAGAGAGGGCTTGTTTCTTGCTTCATCGGAAGAGCATGCCTCGCATGAGTCATTGAGTACGGTTATTTCTCTCTCTGTTCTGTACTTCAAGAAGCCTTGGAAAGACTCCCCTCTGGTGATGTCTGACAACGTATTTGCACAGGGTGTGTGGCCTCAGCAAGTCAGGGCGAACGTGTCTTTTCGACTTGAAGATTTGAGAATAATCTTATCTAGGAATACATCTGAGATTCTTATCAGCAAAACAAATACCAAGACCTCAAGAGAGCTCACGTCATAATTATGAGAAAAGATGTATTGTTGAGGGAACAGTAAGAAGAAAAGCAAGTTTTCGCACGCTGGAAGCTGGACCGCATTGGGAATCACCGAGGAGACACATCTGTGGACGTGTCTGTGAGCAGATTTCCTGCGAGGTTTGCGTGAGGAGGAAAGACCCAGGCTGACCGTGGGCTGGGTGCTCAGGCGGAATGAGGGAGCAGGAAAATAAAGGGGGGAGGAAAAGTACCAATACTTGGCTCTATCTGCTTCCCGATTACAGATGCCAAGGATCTGCTGGCCTGCAGTCCTCCCACCATGCCTTCCAGCCCTGTATCCCCACAACTATGAGGCAAAATATACCCTTCCATACACTTTTCCTTGCGCATTTTGTCAGCAACAGGAAAGGTAACTAATACAGGCACACATACCAATTCTTTTTGAGCATATTTGATCTGCAGTTGGTTGAGTCTATGGATACAGAAACCATGTTACAGAATCTGAGGCCTCAGGGGCTGAAGGTGGGCGCTTCATGTTTGTGAGACGGTCAACAGCCATAAGGCCCTTGTCCAATGCCAGGCCCTGCCTCGTGCCCCGCCCACCAGTCAGGGCTGCTAATGAAGGCTCTGATTCTTGCATTCACACACACGTGCGCACGCACACACACACACACACAAATACACATACACACAAATACACACATACACACAAATACACACACACACACACACACACACAATCTTGTTAGTTTCAGGAACTTCCTGAGACTAACAAATTGTTCACTTTCCTGAACCTTCCTCCGAGATGGAATGCTTTGTATTGCGACACAATACCCTTCTGTACTTAGACACAGGGCAGAGTACGAGATGCTGACCTGGAGGGAAAATGTCAAATAACAGACTTCAAGGCCCGGAGGCCCAAGTTGATCCCTCGTTGAACTCTGGCCAAGGGAACCCCATAGAAGCTCAGCATGCGCTTTTCCTTCAAAATCCACAACAGGATAAGCAATGGGACGCGCTCAGTGCAAACATGTTTGAAAGCACATTTTAACTAACCCAGAGAGGGTAAGACAGTCACCTAAACTGTCCCGCAGGCCACATTTTCTCCCTCATCCCAGTTAAGTTGGGAGATATGGCTTGACCCTCTTGTCAGTTTATTACTGGGGAAAGAGAAACTAAATCAGCACTTTGGGAAGCATTATGAAATTCTCAAAGGTTCTCAAAACTATTAGGAGACAATTTATCCAGGAAGTTCATTCTGCAAGCTATCCTCTTTTCCAGGTGTGTCTATCCCTGGTTTATAGGTTTTTAATTGTTTTGGAGGAAAAAAAAGATTTTGCAGATTTGTGTGTGTTTGTGTGTGTAAAAGAGGGCACCTGAGTGTGTGTGCCTGTGGAAGTCCAGGGTAGCATTAGGAATCATCCTAGATTGACCTACCATCTTATTATTTGTTCTGGGGTTTTCCAAGCTCCACCTTCCAGGGCCAGAATTGCTGAAGACAAAGGCTTTAACCCCTGAACTATCTTCCCAGCTCAGATTTTGCAGACTTTTTAAGTGCCTTAAAATACTGGAGTGGCTCATTTTCAAAGTCTAGGAATGAATCATAAGGAAGACTTCTGAGCTTGGATGAGTGGGCGAGTGATCTCACTTGGTGGGGCTCCCTAGTGCGCTGCCCAGGCTTCCTTCCAGACTCCCTAAGGAAGGTGTCCTGTCATCTCTGGCCAGCGGCTCATGTCCCCAACAGGTGGGTGCTTCGACACCAGCCTCCTGAGTGAAACATCCACCGCCGTCTGCGGTCACTCATCGCTCTGGCTCTGAGAAGAGGAGGAGAGAGCTCCCCGGAGCCCCGGGAGGATTGCTGTCTCTCATCTTCCTCATCCAAGTTCAGTCCCAGGCAAGGACTTAAAATGTCATTATCTTGGGCTAGAGAGAGGGCTCGGGGGTTACGACTCTGCCTCACAAGCAGAAGGTCCTGAGTTCGGATCCCAGGCCCCACATAAAAATGCCAGGTGGAAAACAGCTGAACTTCCAAGCCGTGGTGGGCAGCACCTGGGAATTCCCAGAGCAAAACAAGGAGGAGGTAGAAACAATCCAAGATGATTCCTGAAGTCACCCTTGGTCTTCCACAGGGACACATGTGCCCTCTAATACACACACACACACACACACACACACACACACACACACACACACAAATAAAATAAAATAAAATAAAATAAAATAAAATAAAATAAAATAAAATAAAATAAAATAAAATAAAATAGAGTTTAAAAAAAGTCATTGTCCTGGAGCTGATCACCCCATGGCAGATAAGGTCACACCGTCCTTTGGGGTCACAGGCAGGCCTGGAACATTTTCTATGGGCTGCAGCACTCAGGGGGTGCTGGAAACGGGCAGACCCAGCTACTTAATTTGTTGGTCAGGAGCCTGGGGCAGAGCTCATATTCTTCCCTAAGCCCCGGCCGGCTCCCATCTCTGACAAGTGAAAACGAACGGGTCCAACTCCACCTCCCAGGACCATGGTGCAGAGCTCTTGCAAGAGAGGATGCTGGGAACAAGAACCGAGGTCCAAAGGTCTTAAAGACCTTGGGTTGCCTTGCACCAAGAGGACTTGGGCTAGTTGGGAGCAGCCCCTCTCTAGACACACCCATGGCGTTCCCAGCATGATATCATCTGAGAAGGTGAGACTTCGAGGTGACCCATCCTCACATTGCTCCCCGACATTCGCTTACAGTCTGCCTGAGGCCAAGCCGGTTGGGCTAAAACAAATTTTCCTGACTGAGACTCCATCCAAATCCCACTGGCTCTTCTGCCACGACGCAGACCGTGGCTCTCGCTCCCAAGGCTTCTTAAAGGCGTGGCTGGTTTTGGGCTTGCTGGGGTCTCAGGCAGGATGGAGGCGCCCCTTCTTGCTGTTCTTCCATCGTCCCTGGGGGTGGGGGTGTGATCTGCAAACAGAGCCACTTATGGGGATACCTAAGGTGCAGAGAGCCAGGGAGAGCAGGTGGCAGAGAAGTGGCCATGCCAGGGGACAGGAGTGGCTACACTGCCCCTGTGGCTGCTCCGACCTCTTGCGCATGTGCAGCTGTGACTTGGCACCCCTATGATTGAGGGCAGCACAGAGCCAATGCTGGTCCAGTACCGAGGACATTCACAGCCCTACCCATTGTCCTGGCTGGAGCCTGAAGACCTGACGATCATCCCAAGTCTGGGTGGCCAAGTCCCCACCTTCTCAGGCTTCTATAAAACCATGTGTTGGTGGAGTGAGCCAGAGGTCAGCGTCTCCAAATGAGCTCATTTAACTCCAGCTTCCTCAGTGGCAAAAAACTGTCCATTACTTATCTTGGAATGCTTGGTTTATTTGAAGGTTGGGAGAAACCGTTTTTCATTTTTTAAAAACAGCTTTATGAGATGTAATTCACATCCCCACACAATCTATCCACTTAAACACACAATTAACTGGTGTAGGCAAGCACCCCACAATTGGTTTTAGATATCGATGCCATTACGCCCCGAAGAAAGAATCCTTGTGCCCTCAGCCAGCACCTCCCAGTCCCCCCTCCCTCCCCACTCCCAGCCTCTGGCAACCACTAATCTCCTTTTTGTCTCCATAGATGTAGTCCTTCTGCACATTTCATACAAATAGAGTCATACATATGTGGTCTTGGAGGGACGACTTTTATATTAAAACAAACAGCTCTGTTATGAAAAGCACGAAGAATATTGCATCCATTCTAAATCACAGAAAATGTATTCCAAAGAAATGATCCTGGAGTCTGGCAGCACTGTACTAACTTTAAACCTCCTGTAGGGACAATAATTCCTTCTCTTCTGCCCCAAAGGCCACTTTGGGGGAATTTGGGGAAGCAAGGGTCTTAATATCTTTCATTCCCGTTTCACCCCAATCCTGCTTGATGAACCCAGAGACTGTTTCTAGAATCTGTTCCCATCATCACCCTCTACCCCTTAGGTTCCCTTCTTACCACGTGTCTGCACAGTCTGCACATAGCTAGGAGATAATATAATGTCAGTGTTTCAGACTTTTCAAAAATATTCATTCACTTATTTAGGAGAGATATAGGAGGAAGATATATATATATATGTTATAGTTAAGCACAAGTGTCAACTTGACTATTGAGGGTTTGAGCTCTGAGCACATTTGTGGAGAATTAGTAGCTGAGTTAAGCTCAGAGCGAACCTGCAGGAGACTGTCTAGCTGATGGGGAAGGCCCAGCCCATGGAGAGTGGGACTAGGCCCTGGAATAAAACATGGAAAGCTGGTTGAGAAAGTCAGCATCCTTCTGTTCACTTGGCCAGACATGCTGGTCTGGCAAGTAAGGATTGTCCGTCTCTTAGCCGTTATGTGGTGATGGTGTGGCCAGTTCCCTCGGCCCTGGTGTTGGTGCATGCTCTCCCGTCAAGCTGGACTGAGAACTGTAACCAGGAATCTAAGAGAGAATAAACCCTTGTTCCCTTAAGCTGTTTGACGGTCATTTATCAACAACCATGCAGGCAGACTGCAACAATATATATATTATATTATATATATATATATATATATAAAATGACTGAGCTCAGCTATATATATCTTCCTTCTATATCTCTCCCAAATAATCGTTTATACACACACACACACACACACACACACACACACACACACTAAATAATGTTTAAAATGCAGGGCAGATGTGACAGCACCTGTAACTCCAACCCTGGGAGTCAGAGTCTGGGAAATCAGAGAGCAAAGCAAAAGGCAGAAGAGCAACACAGGGTGGTTCCCAGTGCCACCTTTAGACCCACAGGCACACATACTCAAGTGCCCAGTTATGCACATGCCTGCACATACACACACACACACACACACACACACACACACACACACACACACGTGCACACATGCATGCACAAACACACTCAAACAAAAGCGCTTTGAACTTGCACACGTCAGTAACTTTGCTTTTTCAGAAATTCCTATCGCTGTGAATGAAGATGAGAAACCAAAGACTTTGGGGCTGTAGAATCAAGGTGGGGAGTGGGGGGAGGGGGAGTGTTAGCAGAAATCTGCTGACTCAGGACGGGCGTCTGCACCTGATCGCTCTGTGCACTTGTCCCGGAGCCAGATGCAAATTCTTCAGGGGCTTCTGATGAAGAAACGCTCAGATGCAGCGCCCGTGGGATGTCAGCTGACATCCTGGCTCTCGCTGTGACCTTCTCAGGCTGCCTGAGGGCCTCACAGGGTGAAGGGTCAGTATAGCATCTCTCCGGCATTGCCTGGCAGAATACCATGGTGTGTCAGACAGGGGGACCACCTCCTGTCACTCTGCTTTTTATTGCGCATAAAAGGCCAAGTGGATGAGATAGAATCGGAGTATCTGGAGCTAGATGTGGGCTCCTCCCCAAGGGCGGGGCAGCCCTGCCCTGGATCCCACTGCCAGTCAACGGGAGGGTCATCATTGAACAATGAGCTCCAGAGGCTACAGTGTGGCAACGTGGAGTCTTCCTAGAAGCTGGCATGCAGCCACCGCATGCACCTGCAGCTAGATGCGCACCAGGACCTTTAGCCGCAGCCTGGGGCTCACCTGGTGCATGCAGGGACACAAAGTTGTCTTGCTATGCCCACTGCATTGTTGGCTCAGCGCACGTGACCTCGAGGGGTGGGCATCCCGTGGACACCTGTCTCCAGGGACCCGCAGCCTGGGGATGAGTGGAGCTAATGAGTTCACCCACGGGAAAGAGCCCTCTCTGTCCAGCACCTACTTCTCGCTGCTTTAATATTTCAGGGGCTAGAAGGAAATGTCCTAAAAGAACATGCGCCTGGGGACATTGGCGTGGCACGCATGCGCTCCCGCCGGGACTGCTGGAAGCTACAGGGGAGCCCAGCATGCAGACAGCTTTTGTTCCCAGGAGGAGAAGCATTCCTCACTCATGCAGAGGCCTGGGGGCTCAGAAGTCAGCACCCAAGGGCAGCAGTGACCAGTCACTGTCCCACACTGTGGGAAACCACCTGTGAAGAGGCTCTGGTACCACTAACCGTGTTCCCATGAGGTTGGTTTGGGATGAGGGTCTCAGACACGATCCACTCCTGCTTCCAAACTTTCAACACTGGTGGGGTTAACCTTGTGCTACTTGATTCTGAACATGCACGCAGGTAGCGTTGAACACACAGTCCCCATGTGCATTGCTGGGAGCTCCGGATGTCTTGGGAGGTTGAGGGGTGTAGCTCAGTAGTGCAAACACTTGCTCCACAAAGCAAAAGATCGGAGTTTGGAGCCATGAAACACCGCATGGGCGTGGCGGCTGGCCTGGGAGTCTAGCCTTGGAAGGCAGAGACGGGGCAACTCCAGAGCAAGCTGATTAGTCAGACTATTGGTGAGCCCTGGGTTCGATTAGAGACTGTCTCAAAAAGAAAGAAGTTGAAGAAAGATTGAGGACTGTTACGGTTTGAACGTGCTTGGCCTCCACAGGTTCATGTGGGTGAATCTTTAGCTGATGTTGGGAAGGTGTGCGACTTTAGGAGTTGGAGCCTTGCTGGAGGAAGGCGAGTCACAGGGGGCAGGCCTTCAGGATTAGTAGCCCCGCCTTGCTTCGTCTTGCACTTTTGCTCTCTGCCTCCGTGTTGACTTCTGTGACTCGAGCCAGCCTTCCTGCTTCTGCCGTCAGTCATGTTTTCTGCTACACAGCTCCTGGACTGTATTCCCTCTCCCTCTCAGGGTGGACCTCGGGTCTTTACATTCATGTGCCCACACATGCACCTGCACCTACTTACACACACACATGCAAGACCACACTCGCTAACACACATATGCATGTACCCCCCATGTACACATAAAAATGGAAAAGGGAAAAAAGAAACATCTTTGCTTTAGAATATTTTCATTAACACTTCCACAAACGTGAAGTGAATTATATTTTTTGTGCTAACACTGGTAGAAAAGCAAATGTCATTCAGGCTGGGCTTGTAGGTTACATTTTTAGATGTAAGACCATATCTAATGGATGCTATATGATGAACAGGAGTGCATGGGATGTCCATATTGAGTATGTAATCGATGTGTGATTCAGCCATTTTCTTTTGCGAATTTAAGAAAGTGAAACAACTTCACGGGCCTGAGGCCCGTGCCTGCTAATGCTGGAGATCTTGGTCCTGGCACAGGGGGTCTTTTGAGACTTGAGCCAACCGCTTGTCCTGGGGTGTCTGGTTGTTCAATTAAAAGAAACCTTCCATGCAAAAGTCTGCAAGGGCTGAAATAGTACATGAGGCAAGTTCTTGGGGCAACAACCGCAGCTCCACTGTTGAGAACGATGTGGAGAAAAGTGAAGGATGATGTGAGGTGGGGACACCACTGGTTTTCAATCCACCCACAAAGGGAACACGCGGAGCAAGAGCCCCTTCTCTGAGGTAGGAGCCTGGTTTGAGAAGGGGGTCGTGGCTCCAGGGTGGGGTGGGTGACGGTGGCAGCCCTGTAAGTGCTGGAAAGAGGCGCAAAGAAGGTGATGCTATGGGCAGACTTACCACAGAGCGCCCCAAAGCAGAGATTTGTGCTCAGTGTACCAGTTCAACATCACATCTGAGGGCTGGAGACCAGTTTGATTCTGAGCGCCAACTGAGTGTAGGGTGGGGGGCAGCTGATAAACCCCCTGGGACTGATGTCGCAGAGGCCTTGAAGACGTGCCTGGTCAGTGAGCATCCGGGAAGGAGCCGACCTCGTACCTCATGCCCGCCCACATTCCTCACGTGAACTGCACAGGTCCACGCGAAAGGATACACTGTGCATGTTCCAGGCACCTCATGCCAGACATTGTACCTGGTATTAGTCTCCAGCGTGGCAGATGGGCACAGCCCTCTGAGGCCATTCATTCTTCCCTGGGCTTGGGGTGGGCAGAGAAGTGATGCGTGACGTACCCCAGGGGGGCAGCCTGCCAAGCAGGCCTGGCTTCTCCCAGGGCAGGGCCTGAATCAAAGAGCGCGGGAGCAAATTCCAGCCCCACCAGGGCTCTCCGCACAACGCCAGCTGTTTGGGCTCTTTGTCTTTTATTACACGAGTCTTTGGGAAGGAAAAAAAAAAGTTTTTAATCAGCAAGAATCAGTGAAGCAGGCTTTATGGGGCAATAATTCTGCATGTTTTGTTATAAATATCTGCAGGCAAAGTTAAGGTTATTTCCTAGGACTATCGAAGAAGCTAATACACCCACTTGGGTTGCAACAGAAACCCGAGCTGAGCGGTGGGCAGGAAGCACAGTCTACACGCCACGGGCTGTTGTTTAAATAAGCTGGGCACTTGCTCACTTAAGAAAGAACAGGAATCAACTGGGCACATCCCAAGCTCCTGGCCGTAAAGACCCAGAAAGAAGCTACGGTTGTTTCCAGGGTTGAAAAAGAAAAAAGAAAAAGACCCACCCACCCACTTCTACTAACAGCACCAAACTGGCTTTTGGCGACACCGATGTTTATAATAAATTCTCAGCCCGAGGCCAGGACTGGAGGCCTTGCTGGGAAGACACTGTAGAAAACACTGATCTGTCATGGTCTCTCCTCTTTCCCTTTCTCTCCTTCTCTTCTCTCTTCTTCTCTCTCTTTCCCTCACCTCTCCTCCTTCCTCTTTCTCCCCATTTCCCCCACCTTTCTCTCTCTTTTCTTTTCTCTCTTCTCATCTTTCTTCTTTCTCAATCTCTGTCTTCTCTTCTTTTTCTCCTTCCTCTTCCATTTCTCCTCCTTTCCCCTCTTCTGCTTCTCTGATTAAGATTATACTCCTCCCTCCCATGAAGAAATCTTGAGATTGTTAAAAAAAAAAAAAAAAAAAAAAAAAAAACAAAACAGGATGAAGAGCTGGAGAGATGGTCCAGGGGCTAAGATTCCGCCTCACAAGAAGAAGGTCCTGAGTTTGGTCCCCGTGTAAAACATGCCAGGTAGAAATGGCAGCAGCCTGCACTTCTAGCCTTGGGGCAGAGCCTGGGAAATTCCAGAGTGAAGCAAAAAGGAAGCAATACAGGATGAGGTGGGTGGCTGCCTGTCACAGTTAAGCACAGGTGTCAACTTGACTCTTGAGGGTTTGAGCTCTGGGCACAGGTGTAGAGAGTTGATGGTTGAGTTAAGCCCAGAGCAAACCTGAAGGAGAATGTCTGGCTGCTGGGGAAGACCCAGCCCATCGTGGGTGGGATTAGGCCCTGGATAAATCAGAGAGACCTGGTTGAGAAAGTTGGCATTCTTCTGTATACTTGGCCAGACATGCTGGTCTGGCAAGTAAGGATTGTCCATCTCTCAGCCGTTATGGTGGCCAGTTCCCTCGGCCCTGGTGTTGGTGTGTGCTCTCCTGTCAAGCTGGACTATGAGTTGTAACCGGACTATTGCAAGAAAGTAAACTCCTTGTTCCCTTAAGCTGTGTTCTGGTCATTTATCAGCAACCATGTAGGCTGACTACAGTACTGCCCTTCCCTTAGTTTCTGCTCTCTGTGGAATGACCCAAGGCCTGGACACGATGGAGGGGCCGTGGAGGTACGGGGAAGGACCATCACCCCTCATCCCCCCCAAATGCACAGATGGAGCTCCTAGGGGCTCAGCCAGAGACCTGGGGTGCACTTGGAAGGGATGCCTTCCCTCAGGCCCCCTCTCATGATAGAAAGATGGGGATCCCGGAGCTTGTTCGTCTCGCTGCCCAGCAGCAAACTACTGTTGATGCTGGAACATCGATCTGGAAGCTTCTGTTTAAGGTGAGGTTTAGGGGAAAACAAGTCTGTCCATCTCGATGTGGTGCCTGAGGCTTTGCTCAGAGAATGATGGGAGAATCCTTCCACCTCCGTGGGGGGAGGCTGGGGCACTGCCTTCAGGGTGAGGAAGTGCAGTCTGCTTCTGGGTCTTGTGGGGCCTTTGTTCACTGCAGCACCCACTGGGGAGGACTTCACCAGGGCGCCTGGCATAACCGGCATAAGCGAGCTGCTGGCTGTGGGGTTTATGAAGCAAATAAAAGAGAGGTTCTGCACCCGGAGTTTCCACCCCGCCCCTGAGGAACAGGCCTGCGACTCAAAAAAGGTGACCTGTGCTTCCAACTGTCAGGGACAGCTGCCAGCATCCTCCCGCCAGGCAGCGTCCTCCCGCCCCATCCTCCCTCCAGTGTCCTCCCTCCAGTGTCCTCCCTCCAGCGTCCTCCCTCCCGGCCAGCGTCCTCCCTCCTGGCCAGCGTCCTCCAGCTAGTGTCCTCCAGCCAGCGTCCTCCCGCCAGTGTCCTCCCACCTACTCCAAATGAGCGGCCGTCAGGTCCTTGGCAGCACCTCCTCCCCAGCCACGGCAGGCGGCCTGGCAGCGAGGGGCCCTACTGGCCCTCTGGTCCTGCAGGGACACAGCCCCTCCCCCTGCCCACCAGCCCTGGGTAGGGCTGTCTCAAAGGGGCAGCTGAAGGCTTACTGGCCCAATCCACGTGAGGTTGTCCCCGCCCCAGCCTCCGCCCCACACGGGAGGAGAGGATGACTAAGGGGTGTGCTAGAACAGCTTCAGATGAAGGCTAAGGGTCCCGAGACACCGAGCAGGGTGTCCCTTCTTATAGGGACCCACTGGGAACAAAACATGAGGGATGCGGACTGTGGAAGCAAGCACGTCACTTAAAAGACCCACCAACACAGCTGTGACGCGACGCTTCCGAAGGAGAGGACTCCCAGAGAACTGGTATCCAGGACCCCCGCAAGGACAGACTGGCCCCCCCACGGGCCAGGGACAGAGGGAGCGGAGAGGAGACACAGAGACAGGTCACGACATGGCCACAGCGGTGTTCTTAAAGAGCTCCTGGATAAGAAATACGATCTTACCCCGACCTACGCAGAGAAAACACAAAAGAACTGCAGCAACTATCAGCTTGCTATTCCTTTCAAACTTGGTTCAAGAAACGACTGCGTATCTTTTCTCACTGCTATGACGATTCTGAATTTAACGGTCTGAATTTCAGCCTTTGTCAAGGGCTTGACATTTCTTGATACGAGGGAAGGAAGGGGGAGGGAAGAAGGGGGGATGGAGGGAGGGAGGGGAGAGGGAGGGGAGAGAGGAGGGAGGCGAGAAAGGGAGGGAGGAGGGAGGCGAGAAAGGGAGGGAGGAGAGAGGGGAGAAAGGGAGGAAGGAAGGAGGTAGGGAGGAAGGGAAGGAGAGAGGGAGAAGGGAGGAAGGGAAGGAAGGAATGAGAGAGGGAGGGAGGGAAGGGAGGGAGGGTAGGAGGGAGGGAGGGAAGAAAAGAATGAGAGAAGGAGGGAGGGAAAAGAGGGAGGGAAAAGAGGGAGGGAAGGAGGGAGGGAAGGAAGGAGAGAGGGAGGGAGAGAAAAGAAGGGGGAAGGAAAAAGAGAGGAAGGGGAGAAAGAAAGAGAGGAAGGGAGGAAGGAAGGAAGGAGGAAGGGAGAGAGGAAAAGAGGGAGGGTGGGCTCTGACTCAGGTAGCCGGGCAGTGTCCTCTCACGGCCATTTGTGGCAGGTGTCCAGGCCTGTTAGGAACTATCTTGTCATGGTTACCTCGACCTACCAAAACCAAAAGAAGGCATGCCAGTGGGTGGGTGTGGCATGAACAGTAGGGAGCAGAGACCGTAGATAAGAGGGGATGCCTGTGTCCAAGCAGACACTGTTCCTCTTGAATAACTGAACATTTGTGGGTGCCGTCCACATGCTACAAAGCAAAGAGTCTCCCCTGGGAATTGGGAGACGTGTCCTGTGTAAGTCCCTCCACAAGACAATCAAACCAACTTGGATCGCCCTCAGCTTGGCTTACAAAAGCTGCCAGGCATACCACACTGCACCAGACACTCTTAGCCTGTGTAAACTAGCAACGCCCCAAGGAAGACACGCCATGGCACCTTCCTCTGCGTGGAAATCCCCGCACAGCCCAAGTGGCTCCTGAGGGCCTAGGCAGACTGGCATCCAGGTTTTGTCCTTTCCAGCAGTCCAGCGCAGCGCCTGTCAGAGCGCTTCTAGTGAGGCGTGTGTCCCTCTGGTTCATCTCATAATGTATTTCATCTCACATTATGAGATGAAATAAGAGAGAGACAGAGACAGAGAGAGAGAGATTGCTGACCAGAGCTATGAGATCAATAATCATAAACGGAAAGGAATGGCAGAAGATGCAAGGAATCAGAGCCCAGGCAAGCCCACATCTACAGCACCTGGTTCATAGTTTTACTTTGGCAAAGTAGGTTCTAATCGCTTGCCCGTGCATTTCATCCGTGGCCCCAGGAAGAGGCAAAGCTTCTGCCTTCTTTATCTGGAATCTGTTGCGTGAGCTGCGTCATGCATTAATATCAACTACAGCTGCATTAACATCAGTTGCACAGTCAGCATGACTTACACCATGCGTCAAAGCCAGTGACCCTCAGCCAGGGAAGAAAGGCGTCACACAAAGGACTAACGGAAGAACACTGTGTCCAGCATCCACACAAATGTCCCACGGACTTGGAGGGAAAAGCCATATAAGCTCCACTGTTGGGGAGCAAGGTCAGCATTTAAGACCCGCCCCCTGCCTTGTGCCTTTCTCCCCCAAGGCTTCGGTTCCTAAAATTGCCAGATTGTCACAGACATTAACATCAGCTAAGATGCAAACACATGAGTCTGTGCAGAACAACTCACGTCCAAACCACGATGTTCTGCCCCTTGAGCCCTGTAGGCTGGTGGCCACCTTGTAAATATCGACCAACTTTAAAAATCCCCAAAGACTCTTTTTGGAAGTCCCTGGAATATGTGACTTAAAAAATGTCACCCGGGCTTTCTTGCTCCAGACGTGGAGTCCCTGAGTTCCTTTTCCGTCTTTCCCCCAGCCTCTAGGACTCCACATCTGGAATCCAGCTCCTTGCCCCTCCTGGACTCCATGAGTTCTCCAGGCTCTCTTGCCTCTCACGGATTCACATCCATGAATTCTGTTTTTTCTCTCCTCTAATAACTCTGCCTTAATCCTCAAAAATGTGACCCGTTCTTTTTCTAAAGCTGAGATCAATTTTTTTCACTTAACATGATTAATCTACTTAGAAGTAATGTATATATATATATTTTCCCTACTAATGATTCCATGAAAACTTAGTCTTTTTGTCATTTCTTAGGAAAAGACTGCATGCCGTTCTGCATACATTACATTTTTCTGGCCAGAGTCACTTCCAAGGGCGTACCCTGCATCTTGAACATCTTTGTTCTGCACAGGACAGATGACGGTTACACATGCTGAGCATTCTGGGAAGCAATACCATTCTGTCAGTGATCACGCAACGTTTCACTTCTCTGTCACCAAACCACCACCATTTCCTATTCCCATTGCTGTAACCAATACATGAGCCGAACAATTTAGGGGAATGTCATGGCTTGAATATGCGTTGTTCCCCTATAGGCTCATGTGCTTGACTCTTCAGTGTTTCGGAAGGTCAAGGCATCTTTACGAGGTGGAGCCTTGCTGGAGGAAGGCAGTCACAGGGGGTGGGCCTTGAGGTTGGTTAGCCCTTTCTGGGAGATGTCTGCATCTGTGCTTACACTTTGCAGTGTAGTCTTGCAGCTCTCAGTCCCCATGAAGGGCGTGACTTAGGCCAACTCCAGCCTCTGCCAGCCAGCCATGCCTTTCCCACCATAATGGACTCTATCTCCTATCTCCTTTCAGGAACCATAAGCTGAATAAATCTCCCTTCAAGTTGCTTGACTTCAAATGTGACTCCCAGCAGCAGCAGAGAAGAGTAACCAGGACAGGGAGCCAGATCTTCCTCGTGGTCACCCCTCCAGGTTCCAGCTGATAAAGGAGGAAAAAGAAAGCACCGGCCATGCCGTATTCATGGTGGAGAGCTGAGAGGATGGGCAAAGACCCATACTGCCTTCTGGTTTGCCAGCTGCCAACTTGCCAAGGCTGCTTCAGCCGTCTCCATCAGATGCACCTGTCCCACCATGGGCTGGGGCCTCCCAGTGGCGGCCTTAAGTGGATAACTCCTCCTAGGTGTGCCCACAGGCTCGGCTCTCTAAGTGTCAAGCTGACATCTGAGATCAACTGGCACACAGCAAGTTACAGCATGATTCTGATCTGCTTGTGTGTGTGTGTGTGTGTGTGTGTGTGTGTGTGTGTGTGTGCACGCGTGTGCATCAGAGGGCACTGTGTTTGCCTGTAGAAGCCCAAGGGTGACATTGGGAATCACACTGGATTGCTGTATTCTAGGGTTTCCCAGGTTCCATTTTCCAGGGCTGGAAGTGCAGGCCATTTCCACCTAGTGTTTTACATAGGGTCTAGAATCCAACTCAGGTCCTTCTGCTTGCAAGGCAGAGGCTGAAGCCCCGAGCCATCTCTCCAGCTATCATAATTCTTTCTAATGAAGAGAATGAGTCGTACAGAAGAGGCTGGAGGAGCCTAAACTCAGGCTGACTCGCATAGTTCTCTACAGGAGGATGCAGGTGGGGGACGTGACAATTCCAGCTAGAGCCTCGTCTCCCTTAGATGATGCCCCTTCTGTCTTCCCTTCCCCCTCCCCTGGGGGCCTCTGGTAGAGAAATCTGCCGCCAGACTGTCCAGACTGTCGGATTCTTTTTCTAATGAAACAGTAAAACTTACAAAATAGTAAGTCTTTAACTAAATCCCCCAAGGGGAAAAAACATGTGCTGTTTTCCCAAGGTAACAGTAAGATGCCGCCAGCATTCCTGGGCTGGAACCTGGACAACTGAATAAAAAAGTAACTATGAAAATAGCTAAGGATGGGTCCATTTGCTGTCATATGCAAAATGGGAAGAGAATGCACTATACACTTAATTGCACACTGTTTGGAATGGGCGTATATGGTAAAAGTGGGTGACTCTAGGTAAGAGCGAGCTGATCCCAGGAAAGAGACAAGTGGAGGTCTAGGAGAGAATTATTTTGCTACACTATTTCACACTGCCAGTGCTTCCCACATGCTTCCAGAATGTCGGTGGTCACAGTTTCCAAAGACACAGAAAACTTACCAGACAACTTCTCGAACATAGAATCATTTTGCGGAACGGGGGCTGAGGATGATCTTGTCAGTTTGCCTGGATTTACACTCACCTTGGAAACCCAGCTCTGGGTGTGTCTGCCAGGGTGATTCCAGAAAGGTTTAGCTGAGCAGGGGCATCTCAACCTGGCTGTGGGCTGCACTGGTCTTGGGTCTGGGGTCTTGGACTGAATGTAAAGGAGGAAGTGGGCTGAGAGGAGCATCTATCTTCCCAGCTCCCGAGTACAGACACAATGTGACCAGCTGCCTCACACTGGGGCAAGCAGGCCCTCCCCACCTTGGTGGAGCGCATCCTCTTATAGAAAAATAAGCCCTTCCTAGGACGTTTCAAACATTTCAGACTCTTGGCCACGGTGCAAAGACATAAGTAGGGCAGGGGTGGAGCTCAGTAGTGGCACAGGGTGAAGCACGGGGTAAAACTAGGCTCAGCAGGGCAAGGCCCTGGGATCAAGCTCTAGCACCAAAAACAAAAAAAATATGCCTTAAAAAAAGGGACAGAAACAAAATACTGTTAAATAGCTTTTAATGTTACTCATACCTCTCTCTTTCTGGCTTTTCATCCCACCAGCCTCAATACTACACAGGAATTTGCATATTCTTAGATTATATTTAAATAATATGCTAATGCCTGTGAATTCAGTCAGTGACTTCATGACTACAATCAAATGCTGTGGTTGGATAGGAAGTGACTATCATTCAAACTACCAACCAGCAGTGAGAACCATTACAATAGTGTTTCTACACTCTGAGGACTGAACGTAGTCTTGCTTATGCATAGGCATCTTTATACACGGAGCCGTCTCTGGCCCCAAAATGCTTCTTTAAAAAAAAAAAAAAAGGCAGAGGGCTGGAGAAGTGACTCAGGGGTTAAGACTCTGCCTCAAAAGAAGAAGGTCCTGAGTTTGGATTCAGATTCCATGTAAAAGTACCAGGCACAAATGGCGGCGGCCTGCACTTCAGACCCTGGAAGGCAGAGCCTGGGAAACTCCAGAGCAAAGCAAAAAGGAGGTAGCACAATCCAGGGTGATTCCTAAAGTCACCCTTAGGCCTCCACATGTACACACAGTGCCCTCTGATACATACACACACACACACACACACACACACACTAAACAGAGATAGCTGATGATAGATGATAGATAGATAGTCAGATAGATAAATAGATTAAAAACAACAACAACAAAAAAAGACTTGCAGATGACTGTTTAAATGGGATTTAGCATAAATGGATGAGGGTTAAGGTTGTAGCTCAGCAGTACAATATGTATGTAGCCCAAAGCCATAGATTTGAATTCTCACGAAAGTGTGTGAAATGGATTATTTTCAAATGGTAAAATAAATCCTCAGTAGAGCTGCCTAATTAAAAAACAAACATTAAATAGATAGAAAGTTTCTACCAATTTCCTATCAGTCATGACTACTACTGAAGATAAGGGCTGAAATCTGCAATGCTTCAAGGAATCAGACAAGCAAGGTCCTTCTGCCTCGTATCTGAAGTAGACAGCCACTGGTTGGCTCTGGTGGGCTGTTGCCATACAAAAGGAATCTCTAGTGGGGTCAGCAAGATGCCTGTGCACAAACTTGGTGGCCTGAGTCCAAGAGCTCACATGGTGGAAGGAGATAATCAGCTTCTAACAGCTGTCCTTGGAATGCCACACATACGCTCTCAAACAAAGATAGTAAACAGCAAACACAAAAAATAGAACCAGTGATCCATGTATCTTCTGGCTTTTCAAAATAAATAAAGATATCTATGAATCATAGATTTCTATGAATTATGAGCTCTCTTTGATAGACAACACATCTGTAGATCAAGTCTATTTCAAAGTTTCCATTTTGTCAACTGAATGGAAGAATACCTTGGATATACTCATTTGCTCTTCTGTGTGTGTTAGATGTTATTTTATAACACAAAGTTTAAAATATGCACTACAAGGCTGGGGAGGCAATGGATGGGTACATTCTTGCTGTGCAAGCATGAAAAACTGAGTTGGACTCTCGAAGTACTCATAAAACAAGCCGAGTGCTACGGCAGATCCCTGTAATCTCAGAGGAAAGGTGGAGGCAAGAGGATCCCAAGAGCTTGCTGGCCAATCAGAAAGCTTCAGATTTAGTGAGAAACCCTGTCTTAAAAAGGTACATGCACACCTGTACACACACGCGCACACCTGTACACACACATGCACAATGTATATTAAAAATAAATTTGGAAAAAGAGTATCTAGTAAGAAAATCTTCATGGGGCAAGACAAGTTTTCATGAAGAACAGGTTAGTGACCAGTGAAATGCCCCTTACAGGTAAAGACATTATCTCAAGCCTGATGACTTCAGTTCATCTCCAGAACCCACATGGAGAAAGAAAACTCTACTTCCATGAGTTATCCTGTGAAACACACACACACACACACACACACACGTTTGTAAAAAATTAACTTCGTAGCAGATCTGAGCCCTCAGCAACTTACTAACAAAACCTGGTTCTAAAAATCAGTGACTAAACAAAGTTGTTCTTATCATAAAATAATTATTTTAATGATGTATTTGAAATAACTTTAAACATCTGATCAATAGGATTCTACACAAATGTGGGGGTATGTGACACTTTACAAAAGATAAAGCTAAGCATTTAAATATACAAAACCAACTTTGGATATACATCTCCTTAAAGGATTCTTTAACATATACATAATTTACGGCAATTTACACAATTATTTGCTAAAACAAAAATATGTGGCCAACTTAACTCTTAGAATAGTCGTATATATAGAATGTGGCTGCCACGGTCCCAATGGAAACAGGAGGAAGAGTCACATACCGGAGGTTTTCTCCTGAATTACTTTACTTCTCCAGGAAGCACATTCTGTTTATCTACTTCGATAGGCTTTGGCATTTGTGGGGAAGGCTACTCTGCCATGAGCCTGGCAGAGGTGCCCAAGTGCTGCAGGTACAATCCAGAGAGGAATCGTTCTGTTTAAAAATCTAATCCCCACTTAGGCTTTCTCAAATGCACCAGTATGCTTAAAAGTTAGGGTAACTAAATGAGCTTTACAAGGGAAGGAACTACAAAAACATCTTTTTGGGATTTAATAACAAAGAAATCTTTCCTTTTAAAGTATTATTGCAATTTGAAAATGTTTGACAGATATTTTCCTTTTCAGTTGACCTATGATTTTCTCCTCATCACCAAAATCCCACACTCTGATTGCAGCCTGAGCCATGAGGAGTCCATTTCCGGCCTCATGGTACACTTTCATTTTCCCCTCCTGAGAACCAACTCGATGCCTCCTCGTTCCTCGCAGTGTTTCCTTCTCCATCCTTTCCAGTTTTCAGTGAGGTATGTCGACAGCAGCATTGGCGTTAGTCTCAGGCGAGGGCCCCCCTCGTCTGGTCTCGGGAGCATCCCTGGGGAGGACTGGCGGGTCATCAGTGCAGGCGCAGACGTCTCATCAGCTCGCTCTCGCAGTCCTGGGGCTCGGCTTCCCCAAATCACTGCTGGCCTACACTGTGCTTGTCACCCAACTAGAAGGTGACTGTTAGCAGACCCAAGACTCAGGGGCAGGCTCAGTGCCCGAGAAACACACTCGACTCTTCCTTCTGCATCTCACGCTACATCGAGGAGAACACCTGCTGTCACGTTTAGCAAGAACAGCAGCAGAAATCAAGCCAGACTGAGTGTGCTGTGAGGAGCCGCACGGGGACCAGCTGCTGCTTCTGGGAGGCGTGTTTCAGAAGTCATGGGACTGTCCTGGAACTCATGAGGGGGCAGAGAGCAGTCAGCAGAAGCTTCCACCTGTAAACAATGGTCTTCCGAGTAGAGGGCGCAACGATGCTCTTTGTCTTCTTTGGCAGTAAACAGTGGGGAGCCGGAGGGAGTCACTTCAGAAGGGCCAGGTACAGAGCCTGTGAGTATTTCATGTCCTTCTCCTGCTCCATACAGAATATCAAGTCCCTGAGGCAGACTCTCGTGATTCTTGGACGAAGCAAAGGCTTGGTGACTGTCAGGCTGCATGTCCCCAAGGCAGGGGCGTCTCTTAAGCCCTGAACAGAAGGAAAAGAAGAAGCAGTTTAAAACCAGCACTATGGCTCGTAGCACATGGAAACCCACTGTGCACTGGGCACCGGGCAGGTACTAGAGACTCATCCTGGCCCCAGACTTAAAAGGCCGCCTGCTTGCGACCTCCACCATTCCTTCTCCCTCCCTCCCGGCAACTTGAAATGACTCCTCCACTTCCTGGTGGTCCTTTGCTTCACTTCACACCTGAGCCCCTCCAGACTTCCCACTTTAAAGATTTTACATAAACCTTTAAAGTGATGGATGGATTCGTGTTCATCCCAGTGATAATTTCCTAAGTGTTGAACACATAAAAATCTATCAGATGACACTTTAAATGCCAACAGTCTTTTGTATGTCAATAGTAAAATTAAAAATAACCACAGCTGCTCATGGTTCAGATCCCATCATGCCACAGTGGTTTCCACTGCCCGAAGTCTCTGCTTGAGAACGCGTCTCATTTTCACTCGGCACTGCAGAGGGTCTGTGAGGCTGCCGCCCTTGATGAAGCAAGGAAAGTGCGTCCAGCCAGGTGAGTTATGTGCCCGAGGCCTCACTGCAGGGCTGGGCCAGGTTCAGTTGCAACTGTGAACTGCACTGTGTGCGGTTACGCGTGCGGTGTGTATGGTAGCTGTATCAGGCATGTGCTGCCCACAGGGCACCTTAACACAGCCGCATGCTCCTCTGGAATGGGCAGACCTGCTCCAGAGGCCCGTCCGCTCTCAGGAGTGATTGAGGGGACGCACGCCTGCTGTGACCCCGAATATTCCCAATGTCTGTCAGGTCCGCTCTCCGCACCTCCACTATACCCGAAGCTTTCTGAGGACTTCAGTCTTACTTCTGTCCCCACAAGAATGCGACAAACTATGAAGGACAACTTGGATTATCAGTAATATCTTTCTGAATTGAACAATCTGATTCAAAACAAACAAACAATATGAGTTTCAAATTTTTTAAAAAAAATGAAGTAAACTCACTAATCTTGTATTAAGGTAGTTTTGTAAACATTAACATCTATATACTGCTACTTTAAATAATAGTAGAAGTGAAAACCAGAATTTCTTTAAAGTATAATTTTATAAAGATGAAACCCTTCTCTCTTTTTTTTTAAAGCATCTTGAGAACTGACAGCTCTCCTTTATCCACAGAAGAGTCATTTACCTAACATAAAAAACATTCTGCTATTATCCTTTTAAAAACATCAGCTTCTCATTATTCCCTTTACATTTTTTGATTGTTTAGGGTCAAACAGTCCACCTAATTCCACACATAGTCCCACAGGACTGGGAGGGGGGGATGATGTTATGTGATCAAATAAATTTCCCTAAAAGATATTTCTAAGACTTTTAAGGGGCTAGAAAGCTGGAAATAGGCTCATGGGTTAAGCTTCAGCCTTGTAAACAGAGAACCTAAGTTCAGATCCTATATCATCCCATGAAAAACATGGAGTAGAAATGGCAGTGGCCTGAACTTCAGTGCTGGAAATCCCAAAGCAAGCAAGAAGGAGGTAGAAGCAATCCAGGATGATTCCTGAAGTCACCCCTGGGCCTTCACAGGCGCAGTACCCTCTGATACATACAAATGCATGCATACACACGTACATATCTACACACATGCATAAAAGCGCTATTATTAAGAGGTATACTATCGTAATCATATTTGTACATTCATTAGGTCAAACTTGTTCACAGGATACCACAAAAGATTGCTGTGGACAGACTTCCAAGGCCCTGCGAGCTTCCTTACGCCTACAGCCACTGTCTACACGGCTTGCGCTCTGGAAAGCCAGCGAGCTTATGTTATGACCTGCGTGCTCTTTCTGCACCAATGTCACATCGTGATAAAAAAATTAAACTGCTGAAAAGAATCTCATCTCAGTGGGAAATTAAAAGAAAAGAGGGCAATGCAAAGAAGAATTGAGATCCAATCATCTGGGTTAAGGAACAAAGGGTCACAGTTCACGTCTGTCACTGTGACAAGCTGGGAGGATGCAGAGGATCCAGCAGAAAGTCGCCAGGCAGGGTGGAAAGGAGGTCATTCCAAGACGATGCAGCAGAAGGCCCGAGGCGACGGCGGAAATGAGGAAAAGCCCAAGGGACACTCCACAGCCCGACAGAAACGTCTTCATTGTTCACAGCTACACGGAGGCGACCGCACTTCCCTCCCCAGGGACTTGAAGTCAACCTCAACGCCGGCTAAATGCCTGGCATTTCAACGGTTCTGCTTAGGGTGCGGGAAAGTCACAGGTCCAAGTCACTGGCTTCGTACCACCCTGGCCAGGAGAGCCCAGGGCTTGGGCGCGGCGCTGACCTAGTTGCCGTGCTCCCCGCCCGGCTGCGTCCCCCACGGGGCTGTGGCTGGTTCATGGGCGGTCGCGGCAGCACCCGTGCCAGACGCCAAAGTAGCCCAGGCTCTAGTTGGCATGCATGCCAGCTTCGGAAACACAGGGCTTTGCACCCCGCTTTTCATGAGGACGTTCTTTGATCTGGATTCTTCACAAGGAAAAAAAAGGGTAAGTTACAAAATCAGCACACCGCAGAGACTAAGCGGCCCTCGCGATCAGCCTTGTAAGACTAGAGATCAACCAAATTAACCTGCGTTCATCAGCAGAGCTTCGATGTACAAGGAATTCTTTTATTCTTAATAGGGAAAAAATATCATTAGATACTGGTTCACAGAGACAATATTTTAATGATGATGCAAACTAAATATAAGCAGTCGCCCACATTTCTGTCGCCGTGTGCTCGGTAGAGCAGGAGTTAGGCACAAACCCCACGTCCTTGGTCAGGCCCCGCTGTGCTGACTCCAGCAGAAGCGCAGCGTCAAGGCAGCGTCGCGGGTCCCACTGAGCAACTCTGACTTCAGGTGCTCCTGCTTTCTAATGTCACCACCCACGGTCATCTAGGCACATACTGACCCATGCTGCAATTCGATTAAAAATTATCTGAGTTGGAGCTGGGGAGATGGCTCAGGGGGTTAAGCCAAAGCAAAAGGACCTGAGTTCTAATCCCAGATCTGCAGAACTGGTGGTGGCAGCCTACACTTCCTGGAAGGTAGAGCCTGGGAAACTCCACAGCAAAGCAGGAAGAAGACCGAACAATCCAGGAGGAATCTTGAAGAACCCTTGGGCCTCCACAGGCACACAAACAGTGCTCTCTTCCACACACATGCGCGCGCGCGCACACACACACACACGCACGCGCACACACACACACACACACCCCTACATCTACAATCTGGGATACTGGGCACCTACTTAGGCAAGGCTTCGCTGAGATAAATACCAGTTTTCAATTCTATAAACAATCCTGAATTACTTTTCTGCCTCAGTTCCCAATTTTTAAAGTAGGATTTGCTGGATGCCGAGACCAGCACCCCGCGCAGGGCACACGCTGTACAGCCCTGGCTTCGAGCATCTCGGTGATTCAGTTACTTGGTAGGCACTAAAAGTTTATGAACCACGGACAGCGCAAATCTGACTCTTCCTCTAATCAAACACGGCTACATTTCATTGCCTCTACCCTGTTTCCTCAAGTTCCTGCCAAGTTCCCAACTTGAGACTTCCATGAAACAGCTCATGCCCTCTCACTGCTCTTGCTTCTCATGAACTCCTGGAATTTCAGCGAAGCCTTAAGTGCCTGAAGCTGAAATGGGCCTGTGGCAGATGAGCGAAAGTTTCTTCTATACAGAAGAGCTCTCCATCTTATAAAACCCAAACCTTCAGTACAGTCTAGAAACCAACACAAACTCTACTCAGTTCCTTAATTGTAAAACTAAGGGAAAAAATGCTCCTGACAGTTAACAGTTAACCCAGCACAAAAGCTTTAATACGAAGAGGCACTCACTGGCAAGCACAGTGGCCTCGGTTGGAGTTTCTCTACCGTTTATCTGAAATCCGAACACCAAGCCACCCAGTGGGTCTTAAGGGAGGGGCACAGCTTGTCTTTTTAACTTTCAAGGAAGACAAAGATTAAGTATGGAGGCTGGAGAGATGGCTCAGGGTTAAAGACTCTGCCTCCCAAGTTTGGATCTCATTTAAAAATTCGAAACAGGGGCAGAAAAAAAGCAGAAACAGGGGCAGCCTGCGCCTCTGGCCCTGGTGAGCAGAGCCTGGGAAATCCCAGAGTTAAGCAAGAAGGAGGTAAAGCAATCCAGGATGATTCCTAAAGTTACCCTTGGTCCTTCACAAGGCCACCCAGTGCCCCTGGCACACACACACACACACACACACACACACACACACACACACACACACAAATAAATATTTTTAAGGAAGATTAGGTAAGGGAATTAGGATGAACTCCACATCTTGTAAACCCCCATAGCCGAGGATAGAGGAAAGCATTCTGGGTGTCTGACCTGGTGCAAAAAGACCACCAAAAATCTGTGGACACAAGAAATAGCTCCTGTTTCAAAACAGCTCTACTGATGCTGTGCTTGCTGGCAGCAGAAAGCCCTGTGTTCAAATTCTGACACTACATAAACAGAGAGAGGAGGCCCATGCCTGCAATCTCAGGAGTAGAGGCAAGAGAGCCAGAAGTTCCAAGTCATCCTGGGCTATGTGGAGCTGCAGGGCAGCCTGATATCAGAGATCCTGTTTCAAAACCAAACCAGATTCTGCTTTCCTTCGAGCCGCCCCGCCCTCTGCTGGTGGACAAGCAGAGCTCCGAAAGCTGACCGCGGGCTTTCATGCCATCGTTTCATGGAGAATCACCCCACGACAGCCCTACGGGCTGCCTCTGCGCAGGCACTGGGCTGCCCTTGGTTATCTGTTTCCGTCTGCACAGCAGACAGATGCCCGGGACACGGCGCTCCCAGGTCGTCTTCTGGAAGGAAACGTGCCAGCAACATGGTTCACTCACCCGATCCCAAGCTACAACGACTGGTCTTTATTCAACACAGCGCTTTTCCTCCTTGTTGCCATCTTTCCCAGACAACTCTAGGAAGCAGCGGCCTGACTGCCTCCTGCGGCCAAGGTGGGACGTTCAAGCTGGGCTGGGGGGATCTGATCCGAACTCAGGCCCTTCATTTGGTGAGGCCTGAGCCCTTTCCCCGGCCTGGACTTCCCAAATTCTTAAAATGCTACCCAGTTCTTCTGAAAACTATGTCCAGACCTCTGTTTTAATTAAATCTATTATAATTTCTTCGTAGGATTACCAGTTAAGTGTTAAGAAGCATCTTCATGAATATGGGTAAGGGTTGCTATGCTTCACAACTAAAGGGATTTATCCATAACTTTCAGCGTATCGATATTAGCTTTTTTTAGAGCACTACACACGAGCAAGCTAGTGAGTTGCTACAGGAAAAGAAAGAGCATAGAAATGGTACTTTCCTGCAAGTAACAGCACATCATAAAAGGTCAAACACACAGAGAAGTAAAAGGGGAGAGAGCAACACCAAGACTAGGAGCATGTGACTGTGAAAGGCCTTCAAAGCTGAGAACAAACAGGCACTTTATGCTTAAATGCACAGAATAGTGATGTCATCTATAAATAGAATAAGCACAGTAAAATATATTTTCAGGTTATATAAAACTTCATTTTAGAAACTATTCTTAAGAGGTATGATTTAAAGAAAGATACTGTTAAGTATAAAGGTGAAGAAGATAAATCATAAAACTAAGCACAAGAAAGCTGTCATAGCTATAAAAGTATCAAACAAAAGAGTCAAGACAAAGACTATTTTTTAAAATGAAGAGCTCACAATGACAAAAGGACAACATGTCAAACAGATGCAAGATGCGAGATGATCACCTAAAACCAAGCCATCAAATGAAGCAAAAACTGACAAGAAATATAATCGCAGCGACCTATATACCTTGTAATTTTATGGAGTGAATGCCCGCGAAACAAACAGGGGATAGAGAGCTTTATACTATCCTAATAGCTGAAGATTACATATTTTTCTGAAGTACACCAACAAGACTCATTCAAACAAACCACAAATGGTAGGGTGTCTTAGTAGATTCAAAATGATTGAAAGCAGACTGTTTGCTGGCCATAATGAACACATAAAGATGTGGAAATATAACTATAAATACTTTTATATAATATATATACTTGTATATAATATATAAATACTTGTATATAATATAAATATAAATACTTGTTACATCAAGAAGAAATCAGAAATACAACAAACTGTCTAACATATTAAAAAGTTTGTGTGGGTGAAGTCAAAACAGAAAGAAAATGATAATTTATAGTATAAACTCAATTAAAGCTTAAAAATAAAGACCTCTCACTTCTTTCTTCATACACACACAAAAGGAAGTAGTAGGAGTAAAAATCGCTGTAAATGTGATTCTTTACATCAAAGCTACAGTTAGACACTGGAGAGGAGCTCAGTTGGTGAAGTGCTTGTCTAGCATGTACAAGGCCCAGGATTTCCTTTACAGTAGCCCATGGAATCAGAACCTGTAACCCCACCACTGAGGAGGGGAGAAAGGAGCATTAGAGAAGTTTAAGTTATCTTTAAATATATAGCAAGTTAGCAGCTAGTCTGGTCTACAGAAGTTCCTGTCTCCACAATAAAGTCGCTAAGCTAGTGTTTAGACATTAATAAAACTTAAGAACCCTTACCAAGACTGAGCAAAAAGACAGAGACAGCAACAAAAGAGAAAGAAGAAGGGAGGAGGGGAGGAGAAGGGAAAGGCAAGGCAAAGGAAGGCAGACCAGTATGGAAGTGTGGGGGCTGCAGCACTACAGACCCAAGAAGCTAGTGAGACACGATGAATGGCTGGCTGCACGTCAGTGACCCGAGTTGTCTTGTGATGGCCATGAATACCAGACAAAAGCAGTGTAAGGAAAGGAGAGCTTTAGTTCCGGCTCCCGAGCCTCCTGGACACTGTCCATCGTGCAGGAAGTGTGGGACAGAGCTCAGGAGGAAGAGGCAAAGGCTTCCTTCTGTTCATTCTGGCACTCCAGGATTTAGAACGGGTCTGCCCGCCTCCATTAACATCATCTGGACAATGCCCCGAGCAGTGCCTAGAACCCACCTCCAGGCAAGTCTAAATCCTGTCATTGATCCCACTGACTGTCCAGACAAAGCAAGCGAGGACTAGAGATCAAACCTCAGGACCTCCTGACTGCTGAGTGGATGTGACCGTCAGCCTCAGCCGCAGAAGCTACAGACAGGTTTCCCAGAGCAAGCTGACTAGCCAGAGCTCTGGGGCTGATGAGACCTGCCTCAAGAAATAAGTGCAAGATGCAGAACAAAAAAAATTGAAAGAAAGAAAAGGAAAGAAGAAAGGGAGGGAGGGAGGGAGGAAGAGAAAGAGGGAGGGAAGGAGGGAAGAGATCTAGGACAAATCTGACATCAAGCTTTGGGTCTCGGTATGTACACACACACACACACACACACACACACACACACACACACAGGAACATGCATACACACATATATTCATGCACACCACGCATAGATATAAAAGAAAAAAAACAACTATCACAGTAAATAACATTTTTCAAAAAACACAGCACTTAAAATATAACATAAAAGGGAAGCAAAGTCCCATGTTGACTTTTCTTCACATAGAAATCTCTGTGGACCTGGACGAGAAAGCACTCGGTGGCATACCAGACTAAACACTACTCTGCCTTAAAATTTTCTTTTTCCATGTAATTTTTTTAAAAAATGTGGCTGGGGATTGAACGTCCAACAAGTCCTCTATAGCACAGCTATATATCTAGTCTATATAATTATGAACAGAAGAAAAGACATCACAGATTCATGGGACTAAACTACTACAGAGAAATTACTGATTATAGAAGTAAAAAAAATACATGATATTAACAGGTTAGAAGCTCCAGGGTTGCTAAATATTCATTCTCAATCAGGCTAAAATCCATATAAAATTGAGATTTCAAAGTTATTCCATCTAATGGAACACAGTAATAGCTGTGGTGCGAGTACAATAGTTCAAGAAGTTTGTGATGCTTCAGTCTTACACTCATAAACATAAAGCTGTGTTCACCTCTAGAGAAGGTTTGTAAAGCAAAAGCCTTAGGAAGACACTGCGGCTGAGGCTGTGCCTCAGCGGCCAGCAATCGGCACTGGAGAGGGAGGGAGCGAGAGCCAAGCAGGACAGGCAGGAGAGGCCATGCTCAGGCCTCACAGGAGACGGGGCGCAGCGCGGGCTACATGAGGGCTGGATGGGGGAGAGAAACAAAGAGGACAGAAAAGAGAGAATGAGAAAGAATGAAAAAGAGAAAGGAAAGACAGAAGAGAGGAAGGGAAGAAAAAAGAAAAGGAAAAGAGAAGAGAGAAAAAGGTCCAAAAATACAGCTAAACCCTTAAGCATTACTGAGAAATTTAGTTGTGTCTGTTTCTCACCAGAAAGATTAACAGAACCTTGGGGAACTTTGACTGGGTGAATATGATCCCTCCCACTGTATTACTGGACCCCAGCAACCAAATGCCAGTAAAACATCAGGGTAATCATGGTGTGGGCGCCAGGATACACGCTGACACACATTTTCAAACACTGCACAGGACAAGGTATTGCCCCTTGTTAAGAACACTCTAAGCTAATGAACAAAAGCATAAGTTAAAAAATTACCCAATTAATGGCCTTAATTTACCTTTCTATTCTTGAAGATGACTTACCCAGCATCACTTAATCTCCAAGGAGGAACAACATGTGTTTTTATTTGCTACATAGAAGATTGACCCAAGCAGATGAAGAACGCTGACTGTGTTGACATTTCTAATTAGGAAAACCAAATACAGCCAAGGAAAGCAATGAACTCTAACACCGCAAGAAAACGTATTAGCCATCAAGTTACCGGATGGAGTAATAATCCAGAAGATGAGCTGCCATGGACAGACCGAATGAGCAATCTGTTTCTAATGTTAGACTCAGATACACACACACACACACACACACACACACACACACACACACGGTGCTCCACACAGGACACTAGCAAACAAATTCAATTTTCCTGACAACACATTCGAAGCTAAATCAAGCAGAAATAACCTTCTTTGTGGCTTTAATATTCAAATTTCTCTTTCATGTTGTAAGTAAAACTCAACGTAACCAACGTGTGTGGCTGTAGTAAGATTTCTTGGGATAACAGCACCATCCTAGTCTTCAGTCAACAAGGACATGGAAGGCAGACAAAAGAACAGGACACAAAGTCACATGCCTGCCTGGGGGGGGGGTGGTAATACAGAGATCTTGGGGTGCAGAGTAAGATTCTCTCTCTCTCTCTCTCTCTCTCTCTCTCACACACACACACACACACACACGCACATACACATACACACACTGACGGAAGACAGCAGTGTTGGGTTCTTCTAAAATTCAGGCAAGGTTTAGAACGAATGCCCAGCATTTCCTAAGAATTCTAATTATTTCTTTCTCCAATGCCTAACACGCTGGCAAATGGATTCAAGTGTAATTATTTGACTATGTGGTAGAAACTATCAGCCAATTCCCCACCTGGTGCCTTTACTTGCACTGATCCCCTGGCATTAATGATTTTGGCACAAAGCAAATGGTCAGCAGAACGTTTTGAGGACACGAGGCTTCCCTCAGAACACATTTCTCTTAGCTATGATAGAAGGAGTACCCTGCGGACCCACCCAAAGGGCGTATGTGATCAAATGTTCCCTTAATCATCCTAGCTTTTAGAGAAAAAACTCTCGGGTTTTGGCTTTGACTTCCTTGTAGTCTATCTTGTAGACCCCCAACCAAAAACTCCTATTCAAGCCACTTCTGCCTCTTCCCTAAATCAGAAATCTCTGCTCAATGAGCCTGCCAGTGAATGAATGAATGAATTCAGTCTGAATCAATTTTCCCTTCCACTCTGACTCCATCCCTTTCAACCCATTCCCACACCACCTCTCAGGCAACTACAGGCAAAATCATGGCATGAATTCAATGTATCTCATTACACTTTCAAGGGTCATATTTGGCAAGTCACCTCACAGTGCCTTGTAGAATCCACACCTGGTTACTGACAAAGCCCTGAGAAATGGTGAGGGGTGGTCCTACGGTGTGGGGAGCACCAAGGCCTAAGCCTGCTCCCTTGAGTCAGATGCCTTGGTGCATGTCTGAGACAGACAGTTGCAGGTGAATACCTCTCCCCGTTAGAGAGAGAGGAACGCCGCCTGTTTTGTTTTGCTCATTTTTGAGACCCGGCTGTTCTTGTCCTACTCTGGAGAGTGGGGCCAAGGTATTATTTCTGCAGTTCCTTTCTTGTTGATCTTGAGACCACTGAAGAATGTTATCTATGGACCACAAGGCTATTATTAGCAGTGTTTAACTAACTCTGCTTAGAGACACCATGTCTGTCCCCATGAAGTAACTAGGTGTCACATCTGTTTTGTCTTGCTAGCCTAGGTAAGTTTTACAATGTGTATATTTAATAAATTCCTGTAAAGAATTTAGCTGTGCTATTCCCTGGTTTTGGGGTATAACTATTTGTGATTGCTGCACATAAAGCTGGCTTGGATCAAAGCCATCCTTGCTCCCTCTGACCCAGTCTGAATTTCATTCCCCAGCTCCCACATGTGTTTCCCACATATGGCATGGGTCTGCACTGGTGTGAGCACGTGCAGGTGTTGCCCAACGTGGGGCAAGAGTACCAGGGACTAATTTAAATTACAAGGAAAGGAAATTGCTGGGGGACAGGGGGGAGAGAGGAAAAGATTTTCTGTTGTTTTTATGTGTAAGAGATCTTCTTTTGTTCTTGGGCCAAAAGGCATGGGACAAGCAAATAGCAAAGAAAGAAATCTTTTTGTGGAAGTTTTAAAACAAAAGCTAAAAGCAGGATTAAAGGCAGATAAGAAACGACTAATTCGGTTTTTAGATTTGGTTTCAAATTTACATCTTTCTTTTCCTGAGGAAGGGCTTTGGATCCTAAAACCTGATCTCACATAGGTCAGAGGCTGCGGTCTGATTAGAAGAGAACCAGAACATGTTCCTTCTGGTACTGTTAGACTATGGAGAGAAATGAGAAGGTACTAGATAAAAATGAAACAGTGGCGTTGATATAGAAACCAAGAGCTGAAATCAAAAGTATTTGAGATCCTTGCAGATTTTCCTGAAGACACAGGACATTTGAAACAGCCGCTGCTCCAACATCCCGTGTTTCCTTTACCCCCTTCCTCCTCCCATGGCTTCTCGGCAGCTTTATTCTTCAAGACCTTTCAAGCCTCTTTCCTCTACGAAGATTCAGGTATGATTTTTTTTTTTTAACTTTTGCTGAGTCCTAGCTGAGGTGTTTAAAAGCATTCGCTCTGCTTCTACAGGAACTGCGGCTACATGCAATCCTTTGCAGACATCTTTGCAGCAGGCTGGGAAAAAAGACAGGATGTTTCTGGATTTATGCTTTATCCAGTCGCAGAGGAGCTTTTGGAGATGGGGAGGGGTCAGATGAGCCTTGTCAGGATTTTTGCTTCAGACTGCTGTGGGCTGTGGGCAGGATGGTCTCAAATAGGGAAGCAGAATGTTTTTAATACTTGATATGATCAAGTATTAAAAATTGTTAAATGCTGTAATTTTTTTCTTCCTTGTCTCTTCTGTTCATGTGTACTTTTCAAAGATTGAAGTTGTTTTTTTCCTAAATGTGAAACATGGTATTGCATTGAAGAATCTTTAAAATAATCTGTGATGTGAATAACTTGGATCTTCACACATTATTTAATATTAAAGTCACATAGGGATTATTTTTCATAATACAAATGTGTGTATTTTGAAATATCTGGTAGATATTTAAGTGTTCAATATGTAGCTATGACTGTCTTTGTCATTTTTATTAGTTTTTACCTTGTGCAGATGTGGATATATTATAATTGAAATATTAAGTCAGAAATGATTTTGGAAATCCCAAAGGCTAAAGGAAAATCAAAGAAAATCATCTCATTTTGATTGTTATTCTAGGCAGTTCTTCAAAGTTACATAAGTACTTTAACTAAAAGATTGTTGACATGAAAACCCAGATTTGATCTCATTTCCTCAAGGCCTTTCCCTGTCTCCTGCTCCTCACTGGGCTACAGGGCCTCAGTTCTGAAGCACCATTGTTGCCTATTGTGTCGGACAATGAGCATTTCTGTAGTTACTCTCATCTAACATTATCTGGTGTCATCCGTAAATGTACACAGTCAGTGGAATTATTTTAAGACATTTTGTTATGTTACAGAAAGAAACCACTTCTTTTAAAAATATTTATTACAGACACACAAACACACACTTGTGTGCCCCGTGTTAAATAGGTGATCAGAGAACAATTATCAGAAGTCAGTTCTCTCCTTCCGCCCATGTATACTGCAGGGAATTGAACTCAGGTCACCAGGCTTATAAGCAGTCTCCTTACCCACTGAGCTATTGCACCAATCCAAAAATAGCTTCTTTGAGACTTTTTAAAAAACTTTTGAGATGGGGTCCATGCAACCACAAAAGAATCCTTTGCCCTAAAGGAAACCTTTTTCACTTGTAGCCAGAGGCATAGATTTATTGAAATCAAACTCACAGTCTAGGGCTGGAGAGGTGGCTCAGGGGTTGCCTCCGCCTTGCAGGCGGAAGGTCCTGAGTTCGGATCCCAGATCCCACGTATAGACGCCAGGCGGAAGCGGGGGCAGCCTGCGCTTTTGGCCCTGGTAGGGCGGAGCCTGTGAGTCCCGGGGCAGAAGGAGGTGGAGGCGTCCATGGTGGTTCGCGAATTTGTCCGTGGTTCTACACACACACACACACACACACACACACACACACACACGCACACACGCACATGCGCACAGTTGAATAAATAATAATAAAAAAAAATTAAAAAAAAAACAAAAAAAACAAACTCACAGTCTAATCCGACAGATAGACTTGTAGGACTTCATAAGTTAATGCTACAGCACTTTGGGAAAGAATGGAAAAGCCAATGCTGGGATGGGGAGTATGAGCACATTTCCTAAGTACTGGGTACCCTGAGCTTCTCAGTGCCAGTCTTTCTGGGCCTGTGAGGGAGGCGTCTCCGAGCCTCTGTGATGGCATCCCATAAGGTCCTGGGTTTGCAAGGGATGCCTGTTCTTCCCTGGTGCAGGTGGTGTCTGGGTCATGGGGTCTACCCCAAATTTTGGAGGGGCTTGGGGCTGGCCCCTCACCCAGGTTCTCTGTGGCAGAGAGTTATCTTCTGTGTCCCTTTTTAAAAAAAAAAAAAAAATTTATTCAATTGTGCTTGTGTATGTGTGTGTGCGTGTGTGTAGAACCACGGGTGAATTCCGGAACCACCATGGACGCCTCCACCTCCTTGTTTACTCTGCCCCGGGATTCACAGGCTCCGCCCTACCAGGACCAGAAACGAGGCTGCCCCCGCTTCTGCCCGGCGTCTATACATGGGGTCTAGGATCCGAACTCAGGACCTTCCACCTGCAAGGCAGAGGCTTAACCCCTGAGCCACCTCTCCAGCCCCCTCTATTCTACATTTTTACAGTTAAAATGTATTCATGTGGTCTATTTATCTTAGTTTATAGGAGTTACTTCAGTTTTTGATGGCCAAAGATTGTTTCAGGTATTTTAACATATGAATTATCATAATCAATCAGAGACCTACTAGCAAATATTTTATATAAAATCTTTTACTGTCACAGAGAATAAAGAATGAAAATTCTCATATGCATTGTAGTTTATCTATGTATGTTTCATTGTGTAATATAAAACGGGGATAAGGAAGCTACAGGGAAAGCCAAGACGCTCGTGGACAGAAAACAAACACTGTACTAAGAAGATCTTATCGCTGCCAAGAAAGTTCCACCTGACTGAATCCCTGCAGCAGAGCTGCTGGGAAGTTACCTAGGCACAGGAGTTTTCAAGAGCACGCAGGAAACAGCTCTTCCGGCACCCCCCTGCTTATTATTACAGCATTAAAGATAAATGATGGGAGCTTAGCATGTTATCTAAGTGCAATGAACTTGCAATAAAATACTGTGATGTATAAGATTATCACTCTTATAGTGAAACTACTGAAGAGAAACAGTTAAGAACACAGATCTACCACAGAATCAGTTTTTCCAAGTCCTATTCAAATACTATTTGCTTAGCCAATAATAAAACTCATTGGTTTGAAGAATATCTAAAATGAAACATCTTATTTTTAAGGCTCATAAATTTAAAAATCCACAAAAAAGAAATAAAATTTTAAAATGTGTTAATTATGGGAAGAAATAACAAATGGAAATCAGAATTTCTGAAATCAGAATTACATTAATTCTAAATATTAAACAAAATTTTTATTGGTAAGTAAAGACTTAAAATAGTCTTCTTTCCTCTTCTCTCCAAGAAGTAAAAATAATAAATAAAAAATAATAAAAAAAAATTAAAAAAAAAAACAAAAAAAACAAACTCACAGTCTAATCCGACAGATAGACTTGTAGGACTTCATAAGTTAATGCTACAGCACTTTGGGAAAGAATGGAAAAGCCAATGCTGGGATGGGGAGTATGAGCACATTTCCTAAGTACTGGGTACCCTGAGCTTCTCAGTGCCAGTCTTTCTGGGCCTGAGAAACTCCACTTCATTCTGACATCATATGTTTATAATAAATTTAATTTAGTTCTCATGGTAAAGAAAATAGCATACAAAAAGAAAGTCTGTTTGCATGGTATAGACTATTAAAAATTATTCCAAATATCATTTCTTTGTGAGTTGTCTGGAAATAGACAAAGAGCAGGGTTTTAATGATTATGATAAGCACAGCTCAAGTTGTTGGAGTAGCTGACACCTCAGCATACAGACACTGAAAGAACATGCGATGGAATTTTCTCCGGCTTTCTGTTTTTAAAAGAAAACTGTTGTTAAAATTAAAATACAATTTTTACAATTGTAAAAATATTAACAAAAGTAGTCTTTAGCTCATCTTGAAATAAAAATGATAATAATTCAGGATAGTAACACTTAAGAGCTGAACATCTATCTACCTAGCCTAAAGTCCAGAAAATAATGGGAGAAAGTGCATATGGCTAAGTTCTTGGCTGTAAAAGGGCAATTCAGTATGTTTATGCTCCAGCTGGAGATTATGAGCTTTGAAAGCAAAAATTAATATTTTCACATTTTAATACTGACATGTATCTTACATAAACTGACTTTAACACTGGAATTTACTAATCTGGAGGGGAATGCAAGAAGATCAAGGAAGAGAGGCTGAACCCGAGTTTCATCTGGTTCTCTGACACAATGGCTCGCTATGCGGCCCAGGCCGGCTTGGTCCTGCTGGGCTGTCAGGCTGCGCCAGCTGTGAACACCTGATACTGGAATCACAGGTGAGGGGGGCAGGGCTAGTCCACATCTCAGCTCTTCCTCATTAGAAACACAGGGGACACACAGGTGACTGCATTCACTTTCCATTCAAAAAAACCCCTAACAAAGGAACACTGAATGAATATGGCAGGCAGCATGTCGGGAGGGGGATGGGGAAGCTACGAAAACACATACTCATACTTAAAGGCGAAATGATGAAGCACTAGCACATAAATCTGACAAAAGGGTCTTCTAGCCCAGGGACGGTGGTTCAATGTTTTCTGGGAGACCAGTGAGAAGGACCCCCAAATGTGAGGCGAGCAGGAGCTAAGCAACAGGTTAGCTTGGCTCAAAACAAAACAAAGACCGAGACTCACAAATAGAAATAAGCCCTGAAGACGAAAATGTTATCGACTGGCTTTTTTTAAGGGAAAATTAAAATCTTCAGAAGAAAAAAAACCTTTTAGATGAATAAAGCCCAAAGAAATAGAAAAAAATGAGAGAGAAGGCTTCCATTTTTACTCAACTAAAAACTAGGCCAGCAAGATGGCCTGGAAGGTAAAGCTGCTTGTTGTGCAAGGAGACAGCCCTTCAAGCCCGACAGCCCCCAACCAACTCCACAAAGCTGTCCTGTGACCTCGACATCAGGACATGCGCCCCCATGCATATATACATATGCGCACACATAATAGTAAACCGTTTAAAAATATACATATAGGGGGCTGGAGAGGTGGCTCAGGGGTTAAGCCTCTGCCTTGCAGGCAGAAGGTCCTGAGTTCAGATCCTAGACCCCACGTATAGACGCCAGGCAGAAGCGGGGGCGGCCTGAGTTTCGGGTCCTTGTAGGGCAGAGCCTCTGAATCCCGGGGCAGAGTAAACAGGAGATGGAGGCGTCCATGGTGGTTCCCGAATTCGTCCGTGGTTCTACACATACACATACATACACATACGCGTTACACACACACACACACACACAATTGAATAAATAATAAAAAATATATATAGACATATACAGTGCACTCAGAGAAGGGAAAATTAAAAGGTTGTTCTGCTTATAATTTACACTAACAGTTTTCAAGAATCATAAATTCTATTTACTGAAGAAATGATACTAAACCTAGCACCCAAGTGGTGAAAACTTTATATGGTGAATTGGTACTGACATGAATGAAACGCTGCTAGGTGTAAGTGACCCTTGTCGGAGTGGCGTGCGAGTCCACTCACCTGCTTTCTGCCTTAGGTATAGCGGAGTTTTTCCAAATGTTGATACTGTCTAACCTAGGAATCACATTCTGGAATTTCGTGTATAGTGACATTGTTCAAATACAATACAAGTTCAAGGAATTCTCTAGAGCAATGAAAAACCTAGGAATAACATAAATGTTCATTTGAGGGTGACTAAATAAATGATGATTCATTTAAATGCAGAAATGCCATATCCCTTTACGAAGTGTAGAGGTAAATTCTATGTGGTAACTTTGGAAAGAAGGAAGGATATGAAAGGTGGAACGGACACACTTAAGTTTGAACAGATGCCATGTGCAATTCTGTGAATGCTTATCAGCTGGGCAACATCATTTGCAGCAACTTGTTGAAAAGATATGTGAACAGCAACAGTGGTCACATCTGGTTGGATGGGAAACGAGGAACACTGCATATATTACACATGAAATAAAAAGATTTTTCATGGATTAAAAAGATTGGTGCGCACACAGTAACTGGCCATGTTTGGGGACAGTGCTGTGAGGGGCTGCTTCAAAGCTTGGAGCAGACCACACAGGGAGTGCCAGTCTTCATTGCTAATCCCACTGAAGGGCTCTTGTGTACTTCTCTGTCTTGGTCCTGATGAGCCACAAAGTTTAGTGCTACCTAAAACAATCACTTAGTTATTACAGCAGGCTCCCTCCCTGCTCCACTGAGCATTTCTGGAGGAAGCATAAAGGGATAAAAGTCTTTTGCATAAGGGGCTGGAGAGATGATTCAGGGAGGTTAAGACTCTGCCTTGAAAGCAGAAGGACCTGGGTTCAAATCCTGGATCCCACATTAAAAAAAAAAAAAGCCAGGCTGAAATGGTGGTAGTCTGAATTTCTGACTCTGGAAGGTGGAGCCTGGGAAAGCCCAGAGTGAAGAAAAAAGAAGTAGATGATTACTAAGTACCCTTGGACCTTGGACCTCCACAAGGACACGCAGTGCCCTCTGATACACACACACACAGGCACGCATGCACACGCATGCAGACACAAACAAATTGAAAACACATTTTGTGCTCAGAAAAGAAGTTGGTAATGATTCAACTATTAGGGTTCATGGAAAAAATGAGGGCAGATATGGTCACAGAGAAGCTGACATAAAAATGCAAAGACACACAGATAAAAAAGAAAACTTGAATTGTGACTTTCAGAGTATCTGGAGATGGGTTAAACATACAGAACTGAGCCCAAAAGGACACCCACACTAAAACCATGGTCAGAAAGCCTGGTCAGAAAGAATCCTAGGAAGAGCTGGCAGTATAGACAGGTCAACGATTCCACGTCTCTGTTTCTTCTTGGCTTACTTTCTCGACATTAAAAACAAGGCAGTAACCACCGGTTCAGTACCTCGTTTCCTGATTCGAGTGGTCTCTTCTTCCTTGGTCCAATAGCTGCAAGGGCTGTGAGATTCGCATCTCGGTACTGTATCTGTGCAAGCTCGAGCTGCTGCATCTGAAAGATGGAACAGTGAGGGAGTGTCACCCGTGGTGTTCAGGAGACGACACTAAGCCGGTTAAATAACATCTAGGAGAAAACAAACATCCGATTCTCTCACAGCTAAAGTGCGCTTCCGAATTTCTCCACTATCCACCCTCAAACCTTGAAGGCACAGAACTCCAGGAAGTACATCGAAAGCATGAATTCTTCCCAGCTCAAATGCAGACAAGTGCCTGAAGAAAAGTTGAGTAACAAGTTGGAAAAAGAATAAACTAGTCATCCTCTCAGATGAAAAGAAACTCGGCCCAGCTTCACTCAGCCCAGCTTCAGCACATGACAGAGCAGTCCCACTGCGCTGTACGATGCACACGTTGATTTCCTAATACTTACAGCCACTCTGAAATGCACTCATTTGCTGTTCTAATTTTAAAAAATGTTCATTTCATGCCATTTACCCATGAGAAAATGAGATTTTTATCTACAAGGTTAGTGACACCACATAAAAGCCACACAAGCAAAAGTCAGCGTCTAATGTCTTCATTACAAGCAGGTTTAATATCACAGTTCCTCATCTTTAAATAAAAATCGTGGATTTACTGTTTGTCTTCCTGGTTTCATGGTAAAATGGACAGTGATATGACTTACTGAACAACTGTCATCATATGTGGTCAAAATAATCAAATCTATAAGGTAAAAACAGTAGAGGGTTGTGCATGAAAGAATTTCTGTGGACAGTCTGAGAGGAAGGGAAGGGAAGATTCTGGGGAGTCACTACGTGGAGGAAGGACGATCAAACAGAGTGCACTGGCACACACCAAACTCCTTTCTCAAAAAGATCACCTTGTCACTTCAAATGACATGAACATTGGGAAAGATAAGTCACAGACAACTGAGTGCTTAGGAGAGTCCAAACAAAGGCTATGACCTAACATTTGTATCCTCACCCCTAAACATGGATGCTGAAATCTTAATCCCCAAAGTGATGGTATTAAAAAATGATTAGGAAGAAAAAAAATGATTAGGAGATGGGCCTTTTGGGAAATAGTTTGGTCGAGGGGGTACAGCACTCTCAAGCAGGAAGGGTGCCCTTGTGAAACACGCAAGGCAGGCCTTTTGCCGTGTGTCGATGCAGCAGAAGGGCCGTGAGGAGGAAGTGGAGGAGGTGGTGTCATCAGACACCTCCCGCCTTGCCTCCACAACTGTCGGGCATTAAATCCCACCGAGTATAAGCTGCCTGCGGAAGTACTATGCTATAGGAGCACAGATATGTTTAGACTATAGTTAATCAAAGAAAGTGAACTCCGAACCATTTTCTACTTGTTCCAGAAATTATAGGATTGAAATACTTCTTTTAAAATGTAGGTTTTCTTAAAAAATAGTTACAAAACTATTTTCTGAACTTATAAAGCCTTTCATTGCTGCTGGCCTTGTAATAAAAAAAATATAGTCAAGAGTCTGATGCTGCCCTAATCCAGAACTTCTAGGTGACAAAAATCTGATTTTAGTTAATCTACCCTGCAGCAAAAAAACAAAGAAAAAATGTAGTCAATGGCTGTAGAGATAATATTTAAGATAGCCATACCAAGTAAAAGGCTTTAAATTGACCCATATCTTCAAATTCCTCTACCCATGTAGTAAAACATTTTCTCCACTGTACAACAATACTTTGCTTTTCTCAACCTTTATATATATTTTAGGTAATTATACAAAAACCAATTGAAATTGGAAATTGAATCACAGTCTTAGTTGGCCTGCAGTTCCAACGAACTTTCTCAACCATATATCTCAGGGGATGAGCACAGCCAGAGTTTCGATCGCCATATCCTGTACAAACACACCTGTTTCAGTTAGCTAGTCTGCTCCTGCAGCTTGTAGTTTGCAGTTCTCAGTCTCCATAATGGCTGTGATCTAAGCCAGTCTCCAGCTTTTACAGCCAGCCACGGCCTTTTCCACCAGGATGGACTGCATCTCCCCTCTGGAACAGTAAGCCAAATAAATCTCCCTTTCTCTCTTTAAGTTGTTTGAACCTGAGTGGCGTCTCCCAGCAACAGAGAACAGTAAACCATACACTAATAGTTAGCAACTGCTGAAACTCGCATCCTCAGGAGGGCCCAAGTGCCCTCTTCATGGATCTGAAAAAACTCGAAGATGCCAAAAAAGTACCTATGTCCTCCAGATAATATCTGAAATAAGGCCTGTCCCCAGTCTACGGCAGGGTAGGAACTAATCCATAAACACCTGGTTTTCACAGTAAATGGAGATGTATTTCAAAAGGACAAAATTTCACTTCCCACCTTTTTTTCTTTTCCATGAATCTAAATTCCCCCAATTACTCCTCCCCTCATTCCTCTTTTAAAATTTCCAGTAAACTCTGTAGGTGGCAAGGGTGATGATGGCTATGCATTACTAATAATACTGTATTTGCCCATTAATCCTTCCGTGTTGTTATATTTGATTAGCTACTATCATATTGATTTCTCCAAGAAAACTACTGATGTGTCCATTTCCTGTTTTGCAATGTCTTTCTGGTTTGTTTATTAAAATTATCCTAGTTGCCCCCAGAGGCACTACACATGTGGCTGCTGGATCCCATGTGCATGGGATGGAGGCAAAGAGGAGATGAGACTATTTCTGCATTCAGTGTTCAGACCTGTGAACAGTTGAATGATTAACAGCCTGACATACCTGCCAGACTCTAAATTCCATGTTTAGGTGCTCAGAACACGCGAGCCTCTCCCAGGGCAAGCTCCACGTGTTTACAGTGTGGACGGCTTCTTCTGGACCCAGGCTCCCTGCTCACATCAATGAACTCAATCCCACAGGATACAGACAAAACCGCTAGTCTTCAGGTTTGCACGTGTTCTTAACTATGTGGAACTGGGAGCTCAATCATAAATATCTACACCCTAAATGTATTTTCTTTCATTGCTGACATATTTTATATAGTCCAATTTAAAAAATTAGGACATAAAGGATGCTAGGGAACTGTCTGGGGGAAGCGGGAGGGAGCTGTGATCAAAACGCATTGTCTGCATTTACGAGATTATAAAAAGTAAAAAATAAAAACAATTAATTAAAAAAATTATTCTAGTCACATTACATAAGCTACAAAAATTTCTGCTTAAAAATGTCTCTTCAAGTGCACTCAGAGCATCTTGGCAGGGACGAGGGGAGAAGGGAGAGAGGAGAGGGCCCTCCCTTCTTATCGCTTTGCCCACAGAACATCTCAGGCAGAGACTGCTGGACAACGGAAGAGGGGCCTCCCTTCTTCCTTCTTGTGACTTTGCCCACAGAAGAGCATGTATTTGACACCCTAACCAACACAGGTACCTCAAGAGTAGCACTATGATCCACATCACAGAGGGATTGGGGGGGGATGGGGGAAGGGGTGGGACATGAAGAGGGGAGAGGAGTGGATATGCAGGGGATTGGGGCAATGATATAAACCCATTTTGTTTGTATATAAGAAATCCTGAACAAAAAGTGCCTTGAAACTATTTCAAAAATGTTTATTCCATTTTTTATAAGACAGTGTATAAAAAATAGCATTAATTCCTCTGTAGATAGGGCAGAACTTAGAAAGTAAAATGACCTGTGCTTGGATTTTAAATACTAATCCAAGTCAGTAATTTACAAAACTTTATCATCTTGGCTAAAATTTTACAGATAGCAGTTTTGGAGATTGGTAATGTCAATGATGTAGCCAAACTTAACAGTGTATTTCTTTTTCATCCTTTTGACAGCAGCAGAGTTTATTCTTGATTACCAGTAATTTTTCTTTTTATTTTGTACCCTTAAGTGATTTGGGATTTCATAATTTTTTTTTCCTAATTTACTCCTTTCTGCTTTTTATTGGTCCTAAGATGTCCTAGCTCATTAAGATAAAGGCTTACATTATTTATTTAGAATTTTTTTTTCCAATCCTTTTCTTTTTATGTTTTTGTGTTGTTTTGGAGACAAGGTCTTGATCTGTAATCCAGATTGGCCTGGAATTCACTATGCAGCTCAGATGGGCTCAATTTACAGCAATCCTGTCTTAGTCTCCTGGGTTATATGGCTGAGCTGCTGCGCGCCCAGCTGAGACCTTCTTTCTATCTTAAGCATTTCCTTTTGTTTTTACTTTGCCTACAAATGGCACTGCATTCAAATTTTCTTTTTCTAATGTGTGTGTACACACATAACACATGTGTGCATTAACATGTTAGAGGACGACTTTGGGTGTCATCCTTAAAAACTGTCTACCTACTGGAGACAGGGTCTCTCTCCTTGATTGATTACAGCCTACAGGTTAAGTCAAATTGTCTGTAGTCAGTGAGCCGCAAATATTCTCTATCTCTGCTTCTCCAGTGTTGGGATTACAAGTGCCACCGCTATGGAAGGCATTTTTATATGGATTCTAGGGAATCAAACTTAAGTCCTGGTTATAGTTAAGTACAGGTGTCAACTTGATGGTTGAGGATTTGAGTTCTGGGCACTTCTGTAGAGATTTAGTGGTTAAGCCCAGAGCAAATTTGCAGGAGATTGTCTGGCTGATGGGGAAAGCTCTGGAATAAAATACAGAGAGCTGGTTGAGAAAGTTGGCATCCTTGCGTACACTTGGCCAGACATTCTGTTATGTGGATATGGTATGTCCAGTTCCTTCAGCCCTGGTATTGGTGTGAGCTCTCCTGTTAAGCTGGACTAAGAACTGTACTGGACTATCATAAGAGAATAAACCCCTTGTCCCTTTAAGCAGTTTTGTCATGATTTTACCAGCAACCATGCAGGCTGACTTTCCACTTTTCAAACAAGGCAAGCAGTTTCCACTCTCCTAACCCACAGTTGAAGAATTCCTCATATACAGTAGAGTTCACAGTTTTTTATCTTATTCCACCAATCTGACAGTTTTGGATTGTATCCTGAATATTATGAACTCTTTAAATCCTTTGGAGAATATTTATTTATTTATTTATTTATTTATTTATTTATTTATTTATTTATTTATTTATTTCCACTCATACAAACTTAACAGGTATACTGGTCCCCCCCCCAATCCCCCATCTCCCTGTGCCCCCCACCCCCCCCTCCAACCCCTCATCTCCCTGTGCCCCTCACCCCTTTGGAGAATATTTCTTTGTGAGCATGTGATCGACAGGTTTGGGGCCAAGTTCCACTGTGACTTCTGCTGGTTGCAGCTCCAATGTCAGCTCCATATTCAAAATCTTCCCAATGCTACTGAATCCGCCCCACAGCCCTATCACTGGGCAGTTAGCAGGAACCTACTGGTGGTTGGCAGGTCAGTCCTGCGGTTATCTAGTAAGTGCACCAGAATCAGCTGCACCTGTGACAAACACGAACTGACAAGTGGGCCTAGTGTTCAGAATAGTGACCCGTGGGGCCTTCCTGAGCAGCGCTTCCTGAGCTCCTCCCACAGCCCTGCCGCTCTGTGGCTTCCTGGAGCCTCTGACTGCAGTGGAGCTCCACCGATCTGATCTGCACAGCTGATGTGACTGTGTCTACACATGGATAAAGTTCTTACAAGAAACTTCTTTCCTAATTGACAGTTTCCTTTTTTTCAAACTTTAAAATTTTCCTAGTTTTATAAGCCTATTAAGTACTTATCCCTGCTTTCCTCCATCCCTCCACCTCCCATCTCCCTTCCTTTCCTTCATCAACCTATCCCATTCCCTCCCACCCTCCTTCCTGTCTGTTTCTATGGAGTCCAGAGTTCCTTCTGGCCAAACTGCCCCTCCTCAAGTCACCCCACTAATAGGAGCATCCCCTTCACTCATCCTACACCAAGGTTTCCACTGCATGTTCTTATTTCTCAAGATCCTCGCTAGTCTATGGGACATGTTAGTATGTCAGTCTTTATGCACGTCTGTAAGGACAAATCTCACTGCAATGAGCTGCTGGAGAAGGGCAGGACCACATGAACTCTTCCTTCATCAGGATACAATGGTAATGGGCCCAATCTTATGAGGGTCTTGTACAGGTGAACACAGTGGATGTGGTGGTCTTATCATGTGCAGACACTTAAAAATAACATTCAGTAGGGGTAATTCTTAATGTTAAGCACACAATTTCCTAGAATAAAGACAAGGAAAAAGTGAATGGAAATAGAAACCAAGAATAGATAGACTCAGAAGAACTACCTAAAAAACGACTGAAGCGTGTTTCCTATGAGTTCACTTCCCAGACAGACATACAGACGCATGTTACAAGAAGAACAAATTTAACTAGACAGCCAAGACACCAATAGTATGGAAATCTAGAATTCTATTTTCATCACACTAAGGAAGAAAGTGGAGGTGGAGGTGGAGAGGGAGAGGAAGAAGATTCAGACAGAGAAAGAAATGGCAGAAGTGGGCTGTTGCCACTTGTACTTGAGAACGAAGGAAGCAAGACAACATAATACGGCCTTCTTCCCTTGGGCTCTTCAACAGACTTCTAGGAATCAATAATGAGGTGAATCGTGAGCAATCTCCAAGGCCAAAAAGAAAATCAAGGGAGCAAAAAGGAAGTCTGAGGGCTTTAGTTATTGTCTTTGCAAGGCCTAAGTGTGCTATCCAACGATCATCAGTAACACCACCAAAGTAGACTGTCTGAAACTAAAGAAATAAGAGAAATGAAACGTATAAAGAAACGAGCAAAGAATTAAGAACATATTCTGTTAAAATTTCGCAAATACAGCAACAGAACTAGAAAGATGGTTCATGGTAAAAATGCTTGTTGCTCAAGACTAACATTTGAGCTGGATCCCAGAACCCACGGAAAGATGGAGAGCGAGCTGGCTGCGGGTTGTCCTCTGACCTCACACACACTGAGACCAGCATGCCGGATTCATATGCACAAAATAACACATTGGAATAATTTGATTACAATACATTTTTATTGACAAATTTGCTTTTCATCTGTTCAGTATTCCATGAATGCACATGAAGAACTAACGTTAAGTTTAAATGGAAACTGGTACCATTTAACAGTTACCTTTAATTATGCTTTTCTGTTCTGTATCTTTTAAAATTGTCACCTTAAAAAAAAAATCGCTGCAGCTGCATGGTGGCTCAATCGTGTCATCCGAACACTTGAGAGGATAAGACAGGAGAAGCATTAAATCCAGGCCAACCTGGGCAATGAAATAAAGTCCTGCTTCTCATGACACAAAATAAGTACAATAGGCATTGTCCGCTTCATAACGTATTTTACTTCAGTAATGAGGTCTATCTTATGATTCAATACTTTAGTTTTGGCATAATAATGTTCTGTGAAGAGTTGTATTAACTTAAGTTGTCATATTTTCACAATTTATTTGGACAAAAATCCTAAACATTTCAGGTGCAGGCTTCTAATCTGTTATACACTTTAATGAGGACACACCTCTTTAAGTCACTTCCCACAGGCTGCTATGTAAAGCCAAAGTGCTAGCACATATACTGCTGTTACCTTTTCTCTTCTCTATTGTCCGATAAAAATGAAAAAAATGTAAGTAAATGAATTTTTTGCCTTACACTGCGGATGAACTGAACTCATGTTTCACAAGAGAAAAAAAAAAAGAAATTCAAAAGGACAAGTAGAAGCCATATTTTGAATATTGTCAAGAAATCAAGAAGCCTGAACTACAAAGTCAGATGGCTTGTGTTGCAGAGTTCTGGATGACGTAGTTAAGGGAGGAAACCAAGCATGGAAAGATGCCGATCTACAGCATACATTTGCGCACACACAAGTCTGCAGCTGCATTAAGCAAAGATGTATCGGACTGTTACCATTAGAATCTGACAACTAGCAATGAAAACTGTGAAGTTTCTGAACAGAAAATAAAATAGAAGAATGTTGGTATGTATATCTTAAGGAAGGTGTCATAGTTAGGCACAGGTGTCAACTTGACAATTGAGGGTTTGAGCTCTGGGCACATTTGTAGAGAATCGGTGGTTGAGTTAGGCCCAAAGCAAACCTCTAGAGATTGTCTAGTTGATGGAGAAGACCCAGCCATGTGGGTGGGACTAGGGCCTAGAATAAAATACAGAGAGCTAGTTGAGAAAGTTGGCATCCTTGTGTACACTTGGCCAGACATGCTGGTCTGGCAAGTGAGGATCGTCCCTCTCTCAGTTGTTATGTAGAGATGATGTGGCCAGTTTCCTTGGTCCTGGTGTTGGTGCGTGCTTTCCTGTCAAGCTAGACCTGACTTTCATAAGAAAATAAACCCCCTGTTCTCTTAAGCCATTTGTTTGATGGTGACTTATCAGCACCCATGTAGTCTAACTGCAACAGAAGGTTTCTGTGAAAGTCCAAAAAAAGAGTTGGTAGAAAATATTAAAAATTTGAAGTTAGAAAAAAAATAATGTTTTTTTTTTTTTAAAGGTAAAACACTGAAAAGGAGGAAAGACACGTCTACTTCACAGAAGAAGCCACAGATATTTAAGCAGACACCAAGAAACCATTCCAATAGATAACCTGTCAGGCCAGTAAGAACAGAACACAGCCGGAAGCACCTCAAAGGACTGCAAAGCCACAGACAGTCTAGCCTCTGCTTTAAGAGCTAAATGAAATGACAAAATTGGAAAAAGTCAATGGAAGGAATGAAAAGCAATTATTAGATACCTTAAAAAAAGAACCTGCCAATTTAACACAATTTGTCCCTATAATCAGAATGCAAAGAAGAAATGAACAGTTTCTAAACTATACTGGGAAAAAAGAAAAGCCCCAGGAAAAAAAATTAATATCATAGTTTTAGTCTGTAACAGTTCAAAGCAAACACGGTTATGGCGGTAGTCAAGTAGTGATATAACACATACATGGCAAACACCACTGGTGACTATTTCCCAAAATCAACGAAACCTAAAATTGCTAACCAGTTCTTTGGAGGTTAACATTTATACCACACTGTCACTAGGCTGTCGTCCGGAGGAAGTAGCATAGCACTCCAATCAAGCACCACCATGACCTATTTCCTATTCAAATACTCAAAAAAATCATAAACCAAAGGATTGCGAGTTTTTATTATGTGCCAGCACTTAGTATATATGTAATACAGCCTCACAAATTGCCACAGTAAAATATTTAACTCTATGGAAAGGTAGGATAATATTAATGCAATCAAATTATGGAATCTCCATGTGTTTGATACCAAAGGGAAGCTGTTGTGAACAGTAAAGTAATTACAGCACTAGGGAGCAGGAGGGTGGCAAAAATGACAAGATCTGACATTCAAACATTTGCATCTTCTTGGACTAGGGCCAATGTATTTGATTCCTTTTTTCATCAAAGAGAATTTATTTACTGTATGAAGTAACAGGAAAAACCATCAAAATAGTTTGGAAAAAATTGTATGAAGTTCTCAATCTTGCTTGAGAAAAAGAAACAATAGAGGTACAAAGGAAGGAACAAACAGGTCCACAATCACCCATGCTAAGTAAGAGAAGCCCTCCCTGAATGCCGGCATTCTATGAAAAATACTGTCCAACTTAGGGCAATAGGAACAATACCGCAAATATCAAGCAATTAAAACCACTCCACTCAAATTGAAGAACAAACAAACAAACATGTTTTTCAAAGACTCACAGAATAAGTAAGAGCTTCATCTTTCTGATAGAAACTTTCCAAATAGGGACTACCATTAGGAGAAAGTGAGGCAGGCATCCAATCAAACCATAATTAAATGAGGGATACAGTTCAGAGCAATGATAGGTTGTAATCTATCATTAAGTTAAAAAAATGGTTAGGCGTGGTTCTCAGTATAATATTGTTAGATAGTTTCCAGTGGAAAGAAAAAAGAATGAACTCATGTGTTTGCAAACAATAAGGGCCTTTACAACACTCACAAGTAACCTGCTGCTGGCACCTACCAGTCAAGCGGGCAATGCCGGGCAACGCCGGGCAACAACACATCTCACAGTTCAAGAGGCACAGTTAAGGAAAGACTGCTCAGGAAATCACCCTTATTTAGCACAAAGATCCTTAAAAATTGCATGAAATCAGTCAAGTAACTATAGAAACCAATTTCTTCAGCTTCATATCACACGTCTCACACCTCAATTGTCTTTATTATCATCTTCTGTCACAGCCTTCACCAGAAATGTGAACAGGCTTGATGATTTATTCAGGAGGGGAAAAAAAATCTGTAGGTCAAATGAAAAAATTTCTCACACATAGGCAGAGACGTGGGGACGCGCGGGCACACACACAGACACACACACGCACGCGCACACACACGCACACGCGCACGCCTTCAACCTCAGGTACTTTCATTTCATTCTGTTCTCAGCAGCTGTGGGGGCAACTCCAGTGAGATCCAATATTAAGGCTCAATTAAAATAAGCTCCAATTAGTGGAGCTTTTTTCTCTGAGGCTAGAAAAGTCAGGAAATGGATATTGGGAAATGTAAAAAGTCAGCTACTGAGAGGAGGCTGCAGACATAAATGAACTTATTTGTTGATTTCTACAGTTGCTATGCACAGGCCTCTGGGAGTAAAAGCTTAACCAGCCTAAGCTATAAACTAAAACCCCTGCAGCTAAACATGAACTGTGTGAAACAAGGGCTCCATTCCAGAACAGAAAACTGCTGGGCCCAGAAAATTAAAAGCCAGAGGCATTTTCCATTTAAAACCAAATCCCAGTACCGCCTCCCAGCCAAAGAATTATAAGCAGTATCAGATTTACAAAACGAACAATTACCCTGGAAAAATGTAGCCTATTGTACAGTCCCAGATGCTAAATCTCAAAAGTTTCTTTTTTTTTCTTTCTTAAATCCCACACTATATTCCTCCAAGTACACCGTTGTAGTTTACAAAGAGTTGTTTCTAGACAGGCCTAAGCCCTGAAAATAAATTGTGAAGAGCGCACGTAACTCTGTGACCTCATTTGAAGTGCTGCCCTTGCCTTCAGCCGCTCCCGTCCTTCCCCAAGGCTTCTGCAAATGGTATGCAACAGGAAAATAAACCCTGACCTAATTGCCAGGAGAGAGCTGCCAACCTCCCCCCAAACAAAGCCGAGCTCTGCAACTTGAAAGTCCTACCTCTTTGGCTTTCTGCTTTAATCTCAGCTGCTCTGGATCCTCTTTATTGGAACGACTCTGTCAAAGGAAAAGAAAATTTTAATAGAAATCACGGGCATCTAAACACCAGCACTGCTGTTAAATATTTAATAAATGATGATTTCCCTGTGATTGAAAATCCTTGCTCCAGGGGCAATGCCTGCATCCAGGCGGCTGCAGCGCCCCCCACCCCATCATCCGGGCGGCTGCTGTAGCGCTAGCCTGGAGGAAACACAGACAACACGATGCTAACCAGGTCAGTCAGGCCCAGTTGAGGCGACTCGCTTGCCAGAACACTGGAAACTAACAAAAGGATGCCATCGATGAAGAAAAGGAAGACCAACGAACAAAATCAACCAACACTGGTCCGTCCTTAAGTGAAGCCATCTTGGAATGTTGTGTTATTTCAAGAATTAAAGTCAAGAACCTAACTAGCCTTAACCCAATCTCTTTTATGAAGCTTAGTTCCCAACTATCTTCACTTTGGGAGAATGCGTGAGAATACCTCTTCCTCTTTCCCGACAGGACGTGCACAAGACAGCAGGTACTGTCTGCAGGACGGGACGGAGCAGAGGGGCATACTTCCACAGGACGTGCACAAGACAGCAGGTACTGTCTGCAGGACGGGACAGAGCAGAGGGGCATACTTCCTTTCTCACGCCACAAACATCTAACCACTAACGACATGACTGGGAAGATGTGTCTCTTCAGCCCAACAGTGACAGACTCCTGGGAACTGGTTCTACCAAACATAATCTTACCTTAATTATGCTAAAGAAAACTAATAAAATATTATCTTTCTAAAGTTTCCTGATACTTCTATTGGCTCACTACGGCCTCTGCTAAAGAAGAACACAATAGGGTGGACTTGGACTCAGGAAAACCTTCTGACTGCAAATCTGCAAATAGCTAGGGCAAAGTTCCATCTGAAGTCAGTAATTTGTCTTCTTCATTTCAGTCCTCAATTTACTAACGCCACTTCACCCAAACTAAGATAGATTCCTTTAGTTTTCTACCTATAATACTGGAGGAAAATAAACACATATGCACGCTCATGTATTTTATCAACATATATTTAAATGCACATTCATGTAAGTATGGACACATGTGGACGGACATGGATGCACCTCTTCTTGCCCAGCGCAGGATGACCACTGTTGTTCACTCGTCACCCAAAGAATAGCTCTCTTGACACCACGCTGTGGCCTACAGGTGCCTCGAACAAAACTAGTGAAAGGTGCTGCTCTCCTGCAATCTACATTTCAGTAAGAGAAGAAGATAAACCATCCTGGGGGAGGAAAGGCTTCTTGCCACAAACCGGCAACTCTGAACACATCAGTCTTTGAAGTGTGGAATCATATGAATACCACTATGCCTGACTTAAAACAAATTTTGTAAAATATAAAGACATTAATGATATTTAAAACTATTCAATATCTAAAAATATATAATAAATAAACTGCTGATACTGATAAATGTCATGAAGAAAACAGAACAGAACCTTGTGATCAGAAGGGAATGGAGCGCGGCAGGAGCTTCCGCAGCTGAGGAGCTGCTCTCGGTGAGCGGCCAGGAAGAGCCAGCCGTGAAGGCCGTGGGGAAGGAGATCACACAGAAGACACAGAAAATGGCAAAGCCTTAAAATGAGAACATGTGGACACAACTGGACGAGAGAAGGCCCGCAAGTGTTGTCCAGCAGGCGCACAGGGTCAACTCTAGTTTAACAATGGGCCATTGGTGGCGTAAGTCATCGGAGGGCAGCGGAGCGAATGGGCACTCAAGTATCCTTGGGAAGGCGGCCCACGGCTGGCGTGGAAAGCGCGTGACTAAAAACCCAGTGACTTGAACCCCACAAGGAGTAACAAAGTTGTCCTCTCATCTCCACTGACGTGTTCTTTCTCTCTTCTCAATAAATAAGAAGATAAAATTAAAAAAAAAATTTAAAAGGTAGTGGCTCCAGCAAGTATGCAGCCTCCAAGACCGAAGCCCAGCACTTCCCACTGCCTGGAAAAGGAGGAGAAGCCAGGAAGAGGAAGTACAGAACCTTACACCCAGCAACAGTTAGACCAGCCTTTAGCGCTGATAACTGAGCTGACTGCACAATGAGAGAGATGACGCCACAGCGCTGGAGTGGCTGCCGCGCCTCGGAAGAGCAGGTTCCTGCCACACCTGCCTTGCAGTACAGAGGTCGGCACTACGGCTGGGACAGTGGCAGCCCACTATGCTTCCTGGTGGGCACTGCGCATGCTTCTGTAGGACCTATGATGGGCACGACCTAGGGCCAGTTATATGGACAATGAGATAGGACGAAGGAACGAGGGTCACAGGAGACATTAATTACGCTGCTTAAATAAGCAAATTGCTTGAAGACACAATGAAATAATGGGAGCTGACTTTCCAACTCCCAGAGGATGTTGAAATGCAGCGGTACAAGATGACCTGGTGAGGAATCAAGCTTTTCACCTGGTGCGCCCCACGAGACCTGGGAAAGAATAAGGGGAAGAAACCAGAAAGGTCAGCAGCCCACCGGTTGCCCTTTGCCTCTCCTTGCTGCGCCTTCCCAGCACTTACATGTGGTCCACATGCTTGCAAGTTATTCTATCTCACCATAATCTACCCATCTACTCTTCAAATATTCTCTTTTCAACTTCAACTTGGCACATAACAAATCATAGATGAAAATAGCCTAAAAATTTTATGAAAGATTTATCTGCAATGAGTAGGAATGATGTTTGGCACACCAAAAATGACGGAGGAGACGAAAGATTTTGACTCACTAAACTAAATTAACTGAAGCTACTATGCAATCATCTCATTGTAATTTCACGTTAGGAAATCCTCAAGAGAAATCTAATGGCTTTGTAATAAGCCAAGAGTCGACCAATGATAAGACGATTCTGACCTTACCAGCAGGGTGAGCGCTCAAACTCACAGAATCTTACTTACCTTGGCTACTTTAAGCAGCATTTCTCGTTCTTCTATATCCTTTCTCTGTTTCTCCAGCTGATCCAGCTTTTCAAGAAATTTGATCTGTGACCTAGTATCAGTGGACAGGACATAACTGTCGCTTGCCTGGAAAAAAAATAAAACAAGGAAGACTCGTGATTCTGGATGATACAATCTGTGTTAGGTGCTGCTGTAAGTAAATGAAGGACAGTCAACTCCAACCTACACGGAGAGCTAGATTTTCAGGAGATGGCTATGTTGGTTCTTATTAAAGGAGCAAACAAAAAAAAAAAAAAAAAAAGGAAGAGGAAAAGAAAAGCTTGGAACTTTAATCATCGTTAAATCTAGATGATTATGTACATCTTAGAAAACTTTCCTAAAATTCCCATTTGGGGTGAGAAAAGGAATCAGTCAGATCCTAACAGGAAGAATGCAAGAGAATTCAATGCTACTTATAATTTAATTGTCTTAGCTAAATTATAGTCTGCCTCAGCAGACATTGAAATGAGCAAATCTTTGATGGGAAAGAAAAGAAACAATCATCTCACTGAGGAGACCAGAGAGCGGTGGGTGCTGGGCTGGCTGAGTCGTGACTTGCTGACGCCACCGCTCTCCAGAGGCCTCGGAAGGCGCTAGGCACTGAAATCACAACCCACTGGCTCAAAGTTCCCTATGGTATAATTTAGACAGAAATTCCACAATGAAATTGTGTGCGTGACTCATCTTTATTATGTTGTTATTTTAAGCAAGACCCCACCATACAAATCGCATGGGCCTGGATTTCATGATCCTCCTATGCTGGATGCCAAGTAAAGGAAAGGCACATAGTTTACAAATGAATTACTCATTGTCTTAGAAGGATCCCATAAGATGATAAAATTCAAAGTGCCTCATTTATGTTGATATGCTAGAGGGCTTTTAATTCTAAATACGTCCCAATTTTCTTCACCTGTGAGCACCTATCTACCATAGAACACCATGCTGGGCATGTGGCACGTTGGTCGGATGGCTTGCTGTGTGGGCAGGAGCAAGTTTTCCCGGCAGCACTTAGGAATCAGTCATCCTGCATTTCAGCACCTGCGGGGGACCCGACAGCCAGCCAAGAGCTCCAGCTCAGCGCCGCGCCTGGCGATGGGGAGCAGTGGCTTGCGTCTCCCGTCCTCCTTCCATCCCCAGCCCATGGCGGACCAGTTCACTCGGATGGAGAGACTTCATATGCCCAGGATTCTTTTTAAGTTAAATTTTTATTGTTGGTATTTAACTAGACCAAAAGAATATTACATAGTTTAAGGAACAAAAACATATTAGTGCTACTTTCCTTATTTCAAATTTAATACAAAAAGAATTCCCAATGGTTTCTAAAGTTAAAAAATACAAGATAGAATATGGAATACATTATAGGCCAACCACTGAGGTTAAGCAAAATAACAGTGGTTTCTTAGATACTTCATCTTTACCATTTTTAATGTTCAGAAACTGGAAATAGTATACTGACAGAATTTGATTTAAAAGACAATAAACATTAAATCAAAAAAGGGTTCAGACCCTCTCCATTTTATCTTATCGTGTTCTGACTTTCTTCTTTCTCAATCCAGACACGGCCACCACTGGCACCTCTGTGACTCCAGCTGGCACTAAATAAGGAATGCCTCTCTCTGTTCTGACTGAAGACTAACATTCTTACACGACAGGCAACCCAGGTCAGACCATCTTCCTGTCTGGGCGAGAACAACTAACTGACGTCTTCTTGAACCAGGGACACGGGGCTCCAGTGCCTCAGCGAGGACAGTAACGGTGGTATGCATCAGACCCCAGCGCTGCAGCACTGCTGGGTGAAGCCACTTAGAGGAGCCACGACAGGACGGTTCTAAGGGTAGACAAGGAAGCTTCTCCAAACATACAGAAGACTGTCTGCGGGGGAAACATCTGTATGCACTATGTTACTTTCTACTTCTTTAGTTAAATTATGTTTATGATCTATGAGTATTTAGATAATTATATGTAACTAAGAAAAGAATATTTAAAAAGTATTAAATTTTAAAAAAATTCTAAGGCAAAAAGAGATAAGCAGGGATTTTGTTAACACTTTAACTCTGGCTTACTCTTCTTAAAATTAAGCCATCTTTCACTGCACAGATAAAAACAAATCCAACACGAATGAACTGGAATATAGGTTTCACATTAAATATGTAGTGCAAAGACTATTACAATTAAAGCCTAAAAAAAATCTGGTAATTTTGAACTAAACTGAAGTGTAATTAAATGATTACTATTTCTATTCAAATATAGTAATTATGCTTTTCCAAAAGCAAATTCAAATAGTAGTGTTAGTTATAGTTACAGAATGAATGTGGGGGAAGTATGCAGGATAAAAGTCAGTATACAAGACATGGTAAGGAGATGTTTGTCTTTCAAGTTACTGAAGCTCTCCAAGTGGGGTAAATAAGATCCATTTTGCTTAGAGCAACCAAATTCCTGTAACATATGCTACTGAAATACAATGGCAGGAAGTGTTCCATCTGAAGACCACACAACAGAATGGAAATGGTACTCAGTAGACATTACTGAAAAAAACTCTTGTTCATATTAAACTATGCATATAGTTTTTTTTCTAGAATGTTTGCACTGATATACATTGATGTACCCATCTGAAACAGTGATTGAGGTAGTACCAGGCAGACCACGTGTGAAAAATTACAGAACATTTTTAGAAGTTGCATTAGAAAGTAGACTATCTCCCAGTGCTACAAAACTGAAGATAGGCTACTATCAATTCAAACAGAACTATTACGGAGTTAGGATGTACCTGCAATTTCTACGGCAACCACTAAGAAAATGTCTAGAAAGTACACACAAGTGAAAAAAACTGTGTGCAAGACAAACAAAATAAAAACACAGGAATGGACTAAAATGAGACTAAAGTTGTAAGATATAGTGAAAACAGAAAAACAGTATAAGTCTTTCTTACTTGCAATTATTTTAAGTATGAAAGGATTAAACTCCAATAAAAAAGCACTGATTGGGAGAATAATTCAACTTCATGCTGCCTACAAGACTTAGACAAATACAAAACAAAAACACAGGCTGAAAGTAATGGAAGAAAAATAGATAGCACAGGAAAATGAGTATCAAAGCAAGCACAGTTGTGCATGCTGAGACAAAGCAGGCCTACGTTACAATCCACCAGAAGAAAGCGGGGCAGGGTCAGTTCCCCCTGTAACACCTGGAAAATGGGGGAACCTCAATTCCAAGCCAACCAGGGCCCTGTAGTGAGACCGGATCCCTTGTCTAGAAGGAGGAAGGCAGTTATGCTACATGCTCAATGGGAAGATTGCAAAAGGCAATAGCTCATGTGTTGCTGACAATCCTGAGCCAATGGGAATAGAACTTTTGGAAGACAGGGAGCCCAAAAAATATTGGGGCATCAGCCTCTTTCTCTTTTGTATCTTGACTGTCGTGAATCTAACAGCCTTGCTCAGCCACAGATGCCATGATGCCTTGCCGTGGGCCTAGAAGCCATGAGGTCACTATCCACAGACTCGTCTCCAAATCTGTGAGCCAAAATAAACCTTTCCTCTTTTTAAGCCAATATGCTTGAGTGTTTGTTACAATAACAGAAAGATGATTAAAAGAGCAAACATTTGATACCAAACTATAAAAGTTACAGATATATAAAACAAGCATTAATATATTTGTTTGGTGTTAGAGCCTCATGCATGCTAAACATACCCTCTACCACTAGACTGAAATACTTTAAATTTTTATTATCTTTTCAATAATAAATGGAATATCTTGACAGGTGATCAACAAGGAAATCTGACAACATTGAAAATCAGCTAGATGTAACCATCATGTATTAGCATTAATAAACAAGATATTCTGTTCAAGAGCACATGGAACATACCATAGTGCAGACCATGTGGAACAGTACTAGCAGACCAGCCCTAAAAAATTCCTCCCTCCCTCCCCTCCTCCTTTCTTTCTCGATCATCTTGGATTGCTTCTACCTCCTTTTCTTCACTTGAGTTTTCCCAGGCTCTGCCCACCAAGGCCTGAAGTGCAGGCAGCTGGTGGTTCTGCCTGGTGTTTTTATATGAGACCTGGGATCTGAACTCAGGACCTTCTGCTTAAGATGCGGCAGTGTCTTAACCCCTGAGCCATCTCTCCAGTCTCAAGCCTCTAAAAATTTAATACACTTGAATCATATTTTCTAAGATCACAATGGAGGAAAACTAAAGGATCAAAAATATGTGGAAATTAAACAGACTAGTAAATAACAAGTCGAAGAAATGAATGAAAAATTACAACAAAATAAAAACAAAAGGCACCACATCAAAAATGTATGAAATGTAGTGACAGTGGTGTATGCACAGAGAAACTTATAGCACTGTATGACTGTATTAGAAGATATCTTAAGGAATAATAATAAAAAGAAAACTAAACTCAAACCTAGTAGGAAGGAAACAATATAGATTAGAACAGAGAAAAATGAAATTGAGAACAGAAAATTAACGAATCCCAAAACAGTTGTTTCCTTATAAGAATCAACAACACTGGAGACCACTAGTGAGTAACAGAACGGTGGCAGGAAGAAGCAGAAACGCAGTGAAGTGACTACAGACCTCACAGAAGTGAGGTCACCTGCAAGAGACAGACAAACCGGAATCACACAAAATAAAATACTGGAACTTCACTTCATGCAAATTCTCACAGAGATTTTGGCAAATAAGACTCTCAGCATTGTCGGGCTGCAGAAGCAGCCAAGGAAGCACAAGGGATGGCTCCTCTAGGAGCTGCCCACACGTGGAGCAGGACACTGTCATTTCCTTCAATCTGTTCCTAGAAGTTAAGGCAGTAACGCCGGCAAACTTGCAGCCTCGTTCAGTTACATGGACATCACCGTGCTTGAAACCAGCACTTCTCGATCAAGTTCATAATCATCCCGTGTATCTGCCCTCCCCTCACACTACAATCCAAACGCATGGATGAGTGCTTTCATCCTTGGGGTGCCTCGCGTCCCAACCCTGGCGAGACAGCATCGCAGATCTAGAGCTCATGAAGCCAAGCGCAGTGAAGGGGGCACCAGGACTAGCACTTAGTGCAACGATTTGCCCCATGACAGGGCTCCGGCATGCTAGCAGAGTCAGACCCCCTAAGAAGAGCATCGCAGCCAGTGCTCCATCCTAGCAGACCCCGCTAAACCTAGGAGCAGCCTCAGGCAGAGCAGATGCGTGCGGGCTACGATGACACAGATGTTCCGGATACTTTTCAGTTTGACTTAATTTGATTTGCTATGTAAGCATATTCACATAAAGCAATTAAGAAGGAAAAAGACTTTACTTTTTACTAATGTGGAAGTTTAGACATAGACTTAAAAATACTTTATACAGATATGAACGCATGTCCAAAGAAACGACCTTCAGCAAGCTACATGACAGAGCAGCCTATAGACCCTTGCTGACTCCCTTTACCTTGTAGGTAGTCATTCGATGCTGAGCAATTGCAGTCAGCTTTTCTAGAAGGCCTCGTAATCTCTCCTGTGTTGCATGGGAGATCAAGCTCACGGCATCCGAGTTAAAGTCCGTAACGTCATGCTTTCTACCTGTGGAGGCAGAGGAGATCCGGTACGTGTTTTAGCAGTAGCTGATAATTGAAATAATTAGCACAGCGGGTATTCAGCTCCCCCTGGAAGTCATACCCATTACGGATAAAGGTTTGGAGATTATGATTTTCCTGGTAAAGTCGCAACTTCAAAGACCTTAGACATTACATTAATAGAATCTAGCCCGAAGCCTCAGAAAATAGAGACATTGTTGCACTTCGCCTCCAGAATCATTCTACTGGCAAGGTCATTTATAGAACAGAGTTAATAAGAACACAAATCAAGTTTAGTGCTCAGGCAGGAAAACGGTAACTGCAGAAATTAGGGCTGTATTGTTAATTTTAACAATTAAAAAAACCCAGAAAATTACACTTCACCTCATTTGACACTGTTAACAATTTAACATTCATTTAAATGAACTGAGATGAGTCTAATTCCCTGTCTAGAAGACATGCCGTTATTCTTATGTACTACCGATGTTCTGATAAACTAACCTGTTAACTGATAAGCTGACATATGTGTGAAACCTCAGCATTTCACGATCCATCTCAATAATTTCTTTCTTTTTGAATTTTATCCTTATGCTAACCAGTAAGAAAGTTTCAGGGGAAAAAACTGAAACTACATACATAAAATCAGAAGCTCATTTACAGATCAATCTTATTGGTATTTGAATAGTTTTTCTCAGGAGTAATATAGCACAGTAAACTGACAATATTCATTTTGCATACTAACTTATAACAACAGACTCATATCTCAAAGGGTAAACTATAACAAAAACACACTTTAATTACAAGTCAAATATAGTCTGTGACATTATCTCATAATATATTAACCTGCAATTTAAAAGAGAATCGGTAGTAAGTTAAATAAGAAGATACAAAATGATTCAACCTGTCTTAAAGTCTGTGGAATGCAATTTGTTTATTGCAAACCTGAATTCATTTCCAATTTCAAATTGAAGCTGAGGAAAACTAACTCAAAACTATTGTATTAAATCCTTAGCATAAATACTTGGACGGACCTTCCATTACAAGGGACAGTAAACATTTAAGACAATCCAATGATTAAAAGATGAACACAAATAAATTATTTTGTGTTGGAATGGAAATTTTGAAAATAACTTCATATGTATTTAGAAAAGGGACTTAATCTATTTTAAAATCCTTATGTTGACATAAAGCCCTGGGTTTGATTCTCAAAACTACAAATAGCCAAACAAAAAGTCTGTTTTTGAAATGTTAGAAATAAATGAATGTTAACAAATGATTCCTGAGCATGCTCAGGTGACAACTAATCTTCACTGAACTGGCAATAAAACCCTCCTTAAAGTTACAAACTGAACACTATAGACAAATGCCTGCTTTTAATCCTCTTTAACAAAGTCAGCATAATTGATTAAGGAAAGATGGTTAGTGCTTTGTGTACTTGCTACTGATTTTATTGAATCACTGTGCAATTTAATTTAGGTAATTAAGAAAAAAGCGGAGACTATTGGCATTTAATTTCCTAATATTATTCAAGTAGAGAAATCATTCTTTCTAAAAAAAAAATTCTTTAGGAAAATTTATAATCTATGTTTAAGGAATGCTCTTAGTTCTATAAGGAAATTTTATTATGACTAAAAAATATTCTTAGAAGTACATTAGTATTATTCATTATACTTTTTCAGCTTATTTTTTTTGCACATAGTGTCATAGGTAAGCTTTTGTTTCATCAGTAAGAACTAAAAATACAAAGAGTTTACCCTAATTCTCCTGCCACAGGGGCTGCAAACAGCAGCTAACAAGTCAACCGCCCCCACTCCCTGGAACTGTCAAGTTTTGTGAGAACAAAGCAACGTTGGATTGAATTTGCTTCTCCAGTGCACTGACACACCATTACAGTGCCACGCATCTGGAGAAGGGACCTGGGCATCATTCTGCCCTAAAGGTAGAGCCTAGTGATGGCCAAGGGAAGGGCACAGGAACACAGCCGCATGACTCCAGCAAGAAGGCCAAAAGAACCTCGGTGGGCATCCTGTTCTGATGTCCCATTCCATAGAGAGAGGAATCAGTGTGGGTCATGAAGCCACCCGCTTCATGGTGGTGTGTTAGAACTTAGACAGCTTGGATTGTTCCAAAAATATGAAACACACACGCAAAGAAAATGGACAGGAGGAAAAGGAAGAGAAGCGGAGAAAAGCAAACACAAACTACAGCAAGCTTTTAACTTTTATCTTATAATTACACATATACTTATAAATTATAACTGCAGTTTTTTTGATAAAAAAAATTATATGGTCTCAATCCAAATTAGAAATGCAAACTGTTCATTTGTATAGTATACTATAGCTAAAATACTGACTCATTGTGAAATTGACTTAAAATATGTAATAATGGGATGAAGATTGGGTTAAGACACAAGAAACAGTAACTCAAAGTCCCTCACCCCCATGTCTCTTTTTCACTTACTGTGGGGAGACATGTAGTGAGGTTGGGATTAAAGAACAATAAAGATGTGCTTGGCTCTACGATAACACCGGCAGTGTTCTCTTCCATTTGGCTGCAGCCCCCCCAAACCTACCCCTGACCCTGGAGAGAATTCTCATGTTCTAATTCAGCTTTTTGTAAGATGAGGGTAGGTTTAAATTTCAGGGCTGATAAAAGGAAAAGGGAGTGGTTCTCATTGACTATTCTTGAGTTTTATAAATACAAACATTTAACGTAAATGTTCATTTATACATTTACATACACATGTCTGCACATTCACAAGGACCAACCAGGGCAGGAATAATCTTTAAAAAGAAAGTACACATTTCACGTTTGGGTAAAAATAATGCATATCTATCACTCCATCCAAAATTATTGACTCGCATTGCCTAAACCAGAAGCAAATGACAGTATTAATGGTTTTCTAAACTAAAATGCTCTTTTCTGTACTGCTTGGGAAATGTGATTATTGCTACAACCTTATGTGCGCCCCAGAGTTCCAGACTCAGGCACTGCGCTCAAACGGGCATTCCTGACAGGTCAATAATCAAGACTCTCTACTTACCAATGTCTAAAATTCTCTTTTGTAGAGCTCCAGTAAGAAGAAATGGTTCATCTTTGCACGAGTGGATGAGTGTGCCGACCAGTTGAGAGTCTGCGGAAAAGATGCAAGCATTCTCCTCCCTGAGATTGACTCCAGCCATGGAAGTCACGTCATTGATGTCATCTTCATCTCTACAGGGAACAAAGGTCGTTTTTGGAAAGGCGTGTGCATATGAACGCACAACTGCAGAGTGCAAAGGAAATAAACTCTTAGCTGAGTGTGGAGATACGTACTTATGATACTAGCACTTACCTGGGAGAGACAATGTGGATCTTCCCTTATAATTAATATTACCCAACAAAGATAACTTAAGAATATCTCTCTCTTTTATAAGCTTTTACAGTGATTGGTGCCAGCAACTACTAGCACACATTTGATATCAGAGACATGAATCAGAATCAACTCTGTGTCCGATAACTTCTCTTCTCTGGTATATGAAATACACGGAGGATTTGGTCTTACACTAGGTCATCCACACAAATCCTCTGCAATGAAAGACAAGACAAGAAACCAACATCTGTATTCATCTAGGATGCTTCAAAAGCCCTTGGATACCATTCCCATGAGAGCAGTAGAAATAGTGTCCTGGAAGGCGAGACTACATAAAGTCCCTTGGGAAGCTATTTATTTGCTTAGCTATTCCACGATCAAATTTTAAATTCTGTTTTTCTATTTTAAGAGTTTTGATATGGTTCATGTATACCAAATGAATATACTGAAGCATGCCCTCAAGCACCAGCTGCCAAGGGCCTACATGTATGATAATAAAACTGCACACATGTACATGACACGTATGAAAAACTAAAATGGGCTTGGGTTCCTTACTTCATACCAGCAAAATTAAGATTTTGGGGGGCTTTTGTTTCTTTTATCTGGCAGGGCTGCTACCTGGCTATCACACTAACATGAACAACACATGGATTTGAGAGAAGAAATATTAAAATTCCCTCTAAGTGTTCTTATCATGTTAAGCAATCACAAGCATGTTACAGGCCATGACTCAATACCAACACACAACATAATTCACACAAAAGTGACTCTACAAAAAGATCTTCCTTTACTTGACAGACCGAATACTACATTATACCCTAGAGACTCAGATTACAATTCCCCCATGGTAATGCCATATGCACAGAAAAGGAAAATGAATGTCAGCTTCAAAACCAGCACCTTGAAAGTGAGAGAGACGGGCCACACCAGCATGCAGCAGTGGCCCGGGAGGAAGGCACGCGACCCGGGCTGAGCGTCAAGAGAAAGAACCAGGCTGTGTGGTTGGACCGGCACAGCGACAGCTGCCAGCTGAAGCTGACTGACTGTGGAAAGTTAATTCCTCAACTGCCAAATGAAACATTCACAACACAGAAAATGGCAGGCCTCCACCCCACCAAATATCACATGGTTCTTGTCCTAAGAATCGGCTTCTGGATGACAGTGTATGCAGATTTAAATACCTACACGTTTAACAGAAGAATGGTAGAAATGACAAAACTAGAATCAAATCTAAGCAAAATAGTCTATGGAAGTTCTTAGCAAAATATTTCAAAAGGACCACAGTACCTACTGGGACTAAATTATAGAAATAGGAGTAGTAAGTTCTGATGTTTTACTTGACAGCAGAGTGATTATGTATTACAAAATCCAGCAGAAAGGATTTTGAAATGACAATTATTTAAAAAGATAGAATGTATTATGTTGACTTAAACATTACACAAAGCATATATGAATTGAAACCTAACAGTACTACTATATATACTATTATATTAATTAAAAAATATCAAGAACATATAAATGAAACACTAATTCACTAAAGAAGAGAATTCACTGAACATCAGAACACTGAACATCTCTGAAACTCAGTTTTTCTCTTCTATAAAAAGAGTAGCTTTGATCGGCTGCTCTCAGTGGATGGTGAGGTGGCTTAGCAGGTAAAGACTCTTGCCACCAAGCTGGACACCTTGAATTTGATCCCCAAGAACCCACACTGGAAAGAGAACAGATTCCTGCAGGCTGTCCTCTGATCGCTACACACACTGTGGCACTCAAGTGCGCGCGCATTATGCAACAAACGTACAAATGTACGTTTGTACAATCAAGATCCCCTTCAGTCATTTAAAATAAGGCAGCCTTTCTTGTGCTGATAAAGAACAAAGAGACTATACTATGGACACATATGTATATGTGAATATATGCAAACTTTATATATTATATATGCACACATGTGCATGGACATAATTCACACTAGGAAAGATGCACGAGAAATTCTCCTTGAAGAGGAGCAGAGCTGTACTCCTGTGCAGATCGCCCTGCTTAGATCCTATACGTGAATTATAACAGTCCACAGCACAGCACCAACACTGACATCCCATGAGAGAACCAACTGTCCAATAAGATTACTTCTTCCCTCTTTTCCCTCCTTCCAACTGGACTCAACACTATTCCTTGTAGTAGAGTTGTAAGTGAGCATGGTTATAGACCACAGGAGGAGCAGAGCGGATCCCCTCCTGGGAAAAGGAGCCACAGCACAGAGCACCCAAACATTTCAATATCCTCCAGGGAAGGAGAGCAAAGGAACTAGCACTATGTCACTAAACTGTGAGGCAGGACAGTAACAAGGCTGGGGTGTGCAGGGACGCCTGTGGCTCTGGGGTGTGCAGGGACGCCTGTGGCTCTGGGGTGTGCAGGGACGCCTGTGGCTCTGGGGTGTGCAGGGACGCCTGTGGCTCTGGGGTGTGCAGGGACGCCTGTGGCTCTGGGGTGTGCAGGGACGCCTGTGGCTCTGGGGTGTGCAGGGACGCCTGTGGTTCGAGTTTGGTTCCATTTCGCTCTACAGAAGAAAAAGGAAGCCACTGAACCACACTTCAAGTGCAATGCGTGGCCTTCTGATGGAGGAGTTGGATTAATCATCTGTTACTTTAAAACACATTCTGAAAAGGAGACAGTGACTGGAGAAAAGGCCCCGAGGTGCCTGGGAAGCACAGCAAAGCACAGCAAATGCCAACAGTTGTCGTGTACTCTGGTTCTAACACCGATGCTTCTGCTTCGGGTGAAATGCTTGCGCCCGTTTTCTTAGGTTTTGTCACCGTATTCAGCGGCTCTTGGGAGCAGGCTGCATCACGCCCTTCCTGCTCACGGCCACTCGGACCCTCCAGGGGCGCATCAAGGTCCCTACTCCATCACTCGCCAACAGCAACTCACCTGCTTTGCTTTCGCACCTTTCAGCTGTCAAAGGTTCATCTGTAAACCAGATGCACTTCAACAATGTGCTTTTAGAAACAGCAGCTTGATGTTTTTATACGTTTAAAAGCATCTCTAATTGCACCATTTCTCGACTTCAGAGAGCACATTTTGCCCATTGGGATAGATTTTTACTATTTCTGATTGAATGCTCTATGGATTTGCCTTCACTTTCAATGACTTTATTGACCAAAATGATAGTTCTGAATCACACTGCAGACCTTGGATCTGGACTCTGCCACTTACTATGGGAATGAAACATTCCATTCTCTAAACTATATCTTTAGCAAAAAGGTAAAATATTAGTCCCTACTCCTAGGCTGAGATCTGATGAAGACAATTTGGATTATACAAAAATAGCTACAGGCACATACTGATTCATGATGGGATTAAGTTCCCATCAGGCCCCTCTCGCCTGCAAGTCTCATAAGCTGAGAATGAATTCAATACTCCTACCAACTCAACACCACAGCTCAGTCTCGCCCACTTTAATTAATACGCTCAGAACACAGCTACTGCTATGGTCAGTGAGGTATATCCCTTAATACACAAGAAAGAAGCACTTGGGAAGGTGCCTGAGAAAGCGCATAGATTCTGCATTGCCCCTCAGTAGACTGGAGAGGGGGGGTAGTCTTTTATTTTTCCCACTGTGCACTCTTTTGAGTGTTCTGCAAAGTAGTACATGGCAAGCTTTATACACTTGTTAAATAAGCAATTTTTAAAACTACAAATCAGGTATAGACACATCTACACACATCTACAGCCACAACTATTTGAGACAGTAAGGCAAGTTTAGATAGTAATACAGTAAGACACTGCTTTAAAAATGAAATAAGTAAATTCATTTATAAGAACAGCTGTATTCCAGGAGCAAAGACTTCCCTTCAAATACCGTTCCCTTGTAAAGAAAGTTTGCCCTCCGTACTGCTAGCCACTGTGCCCTGTGGCCACTCTACTTAATCATGAGCATCCGCAAGCTTTCAGGACCACCTGCTTATTTCTCCTTCTAGCACGAGCTGTTTTCCTCAAGCGACGTTCTCTAGCTCTCTTCTTGACTGAAGTGCAGCACGGCACACTGTAGTAGCACGTCTCAGACTCCAGTGTTTTTAAGCCCCACCAGAAATGATATTCAGAGCAGGCCTCACAGTCAAACTCACATCAGCACCTGTGAGCCCCAAAAGGAACCAGGAAACTCTTATAAATTAACCTAGCTGCATGACATGGAGCATGCTTGGGAGTACCGGGCATAAAAATTATGAGTTCCGACTCTAAGGCTAGAATACCAAGGCTTCTGGAAAGCAGTGCCAGGTGACAGTGGCCAGCAGGCCCTCGGTCTCCATCACTCGTCTACCTGACGCTAAACCTACCACATGATCCTGAATGAAAGTCATCAGCAGTCGACAGTGTCCTAGAAACTAAGAATGAACAGTATTCATTTACTGAAAAATAGCAAATCTATTATCTGTTAAAGTAAGTAACACACTGCAACGAACACTAACAACATAAATTGTAAAAAAAAAAAAAAAAAGAATAAAAAGGGTAGCTTTGTCATTGTCTTGTCTTTTTGTAAATCTCTGTAACACCCCCTGCTCTCCTGTTCCTCCAGTCTCTTATCCACAGGTAGTCTTTCAACATCGTAACATGGTAACTTAGGATGTACCAGTTCTGAATTTTACAGATATTCCAAATCTCTATTAGTATAAATAATTGAAAATTAACATATCTGAATATGAGAGTATGAAGAAACTGTCAAATTCATGGTTATTGATACACATTTCCCAAAATTTTGCTTGGGGTCTTGCTTGAAAACTTAACCCTACCAATGTCAAAAAAAAAAAAAAAAAAAAAAAGGTCAATATTTCCCTTCTAGGAAGACAGATTCATTTCATTCTACATGATTCAAATACAGGTATAAGAAACTAATCTGGAAAATTATTGCAGCTGTGTCCAGCAGTCCATGCTAACCAGACTACAAACTGGCATGTGCTCAAGGGTCAAGGACTAACAACAAACTATTTGTCTTAACTCATGATGAACATTATTATTTTTAGAAAAAAACTCCCTTTTTCCTTTCATTTTTTAGTCCAAGTAAATATGTCCAAAGGTAAAAATTAAGTGGCTAATGGCATGGCGAAGGTGCCACAGGTTTGGGTGCTGCAGGAACCTGCAGTTTTATCTCCATGACTATAGAAGCATCAACAGATCCAGTGAAAAAGGCAAGTGAAATCATTCCTACGGCGGGTGCACTTTGCAGAGTCTAGGTGTCAAAAATCTTTCCTGAAGAACACATTTTGAGACCTGCTAAACAAGATTTGCACTCATTAAAATTATAGTGAATGTCAGAATAATAAAAAGGTCTTTGAAATAGATTCATGCTATATATAATCTTTAGGTATTTCATTGATTAGATCTAGAATCCAAAATTTTATTTTAACAAGTTCCTAGCAAACTCTGAAATTATTTCTCTATGCTATACTAGAAATAAGTAAGTAGTTGGAAAAGTATCTCTAAGTTCTTTCCTATCTTTCTATCTTCTGCATTGGACTATTAATTCTGGTAGAATTTGGTGTGCATCACAATGTGCCTCCTCAATGTCTCTGAGCCTTTCTGAGGATGCCCGTGACCACTAAACCCACCTCCAGCCCACATAACTTTAACGTGGCTCCTGATGTCCCCTTTCCCCCATCTTTCTCATCAGCTGACCCCATGCCCAAGTGCCAGGATTTTTGCCTGAACTACCGTACCATGAGAAAAGGCGTACGATACCTTTGAAAGTCTCACAATCTCATCTCCAAGTCGCCATTCATGGGAAGTGCCCTATGTATCTACCTTCCATCAAGAGCTAGTATGAGACCTTGTGTTGAACCTTGAGATTCACGATAATGGGATGGGGCCGCTAAACTGAGCGCATCTTCTGTAAGCTACTGTCTCTTCAAGATGACAGGGTTTGGTCTGGTCTAGTTTTAGGCATCAGGGTGTCTCTTAAACTCCTCTATGAAGCCATTAAACATTAGATAAGCATCACATAAACAGTACACATGACTGATAGACCGCCATTATTACTGTAGAGCTGCCACTGTGCAGAAATTAACAGCCTCACATTCTTTTTATTTGTACAGGGGTAATGCACTGTATTAACTATTCTTATAAACATTTAAACTAGTCTTATATTCATGCATTTTATTACAAAAATTAATAAAGTATTCTTTAAATAACGAAAATAAAATGTTTCAGGAATATATATTTATCATATATTATATATGATTCACAGCAATTTATTATGACTCTAAAATAAAGGTAAAATGCTCAACCATTAAAGCATTATCACATCAAAAGCAAAATTAATTCTTTATTACTATCAACTATCCCATCAATTTAAATAATAACTAAGGAAACATAACAGAGGGAGTAGATTTGTTTTTTGTTTTTTTTTAATTTGGGGGTAAACGTGTATCTCTGGCGCCCTCTGGTGTTTAAACACCATAAAACTTCCAACTCATATCCCAGCTATATTGATTGATAAACTGGTAAATTGAACACGGAAGTCACAAGTCAGTAAGAAAAATGAATTTTAAGTAGACACTTTTGAGAGAAAAGAAACAGGCAGCTACCACTCTAGCTTCATCCAGATTAGTCAAGAAAAGATCTAAAGTCATAATAGTATTCATTCTTACTTAACAAAATTTACCAGAGTCCATTACTAGTTTCATTTTGAATCAAGTAATGGTGATGTTAAAAATACTGAAAAACAAATCTATTATTTGAACAGCACACTAGAACATGATTAACAAAGCACTTGATCCAAATCACTAAAAGTAAGACAAAAAAGAGGAGCATTTTATAGCAAAATTAAAAGATGCCTGTATTTTCAACAAATGATGATGAAAAAACTGAATATCCACAAATGAAAAAGTAAATTAGATTCCTATATTCAACCTGTGCAAAAATGATCTCCAAACAGATCAAAGACTTTAATGAAAGATCTAAAACTCTGAAACTGTTCAGGAAAAAGGAAGGAAAATGCTTCCACATACAGGCAGAGGCGAGGAGGACTCCAGTTGCTCAGGAAACAATGTCAACAACCAAGCAATGGGACCTGGTGAAACTGAACAGCTTCAGTGAGCAAAGACAACAGCTCAAGCGAGGAGACGGCCCTCGGAACGCAGGGAGCATTTGCCAGTTATACAAAGAACTCGGGAGACTAAACCAACAAGAAGTCAAAACAAGTCCAATCAATAAATAGGCAAATGAATTGGACAGTTCTCAAAAGATCAAAACTATATGGACAATAAGTGAGAAAGTTTCAAGCTCCCCAGTCATGAGAGAAATACAAATCAAAACTACACTGAGGTTCCATCTCTCCCAGAATGGCAGTCATTACGAAAACAAGTAACGAGTAAGGATGAAAAGGAGCTTCTCCACACACTGCTGACTGGCATGTCAGAAACTAGTCCACCCACTATGAACTCACTATGGTGGTCTGTCAAAACGGTGAAAAACAGACTTACCATGTAAACTAATGATGCCACTCCTGGGTATTGCCCAAATGATTGTATCCAAGTCAATGAATCACGGTGGAACTTGAACATCAATGTATACTGTGACAGTATTCACAGTCACTAAGTTATGGAGCCATTTGGTTGTCTAAGAACTGAGGAATGGGCAAGGAAAAAGTGTGTATATACCCACAATGTAATTTCCCTCCAGTCATACAGAAGACCTAAATTATGTCGTTTTTCAGGGAAGTGAATGCAACTGGAGATAAAAAGTTTCAGAAAGACAAATACCATATTTTATCTCTGGTTTCCAAATTTTATAAATATTCATAAAGTCATGTACACGACATGAAAATAGAAGCAAAATTTGGAACAAAGAGACTAACAAGAAGGGGGGAAAGGAGGTAATAGGGCAATATGCTTGGGTACGATATATGTGCACAAAAATGTCTTTGCATAACACAGTATCATGTACAATCAACATAAAGTGAGAAAAATATCTTAATAATATAAAATAGGTAAGCACAAAAACTCTTAAAAGGCATTAAAAACTAAAGGGATATTTAGAAATACCTAAGATTATAAGCATTTCTATCCTCTTTTTAAAACTCATATTCTAACAAATATTCAAATGTCTAGTATGAACTAAGCATTGTTATAAAGCCTGGGTACTGTAAAATCTCATAGAATATAAAAGGGAATGGCAATACAGAAGTGTAAACAAATAAAGCAAGTTTAGATGAATGTCTGCAAGATAATATGCATGCTGAAGATATGTTGTGATGGCTGACATATCAAGTTGCCCTAAGAAACCATTTAATATAAAGGACTATGTCAAGTGAAGGCTAAGGTCAGAGGTTCAGCATATTCTACATCTACACTTGGACAGTAGGATCATGACTTGAATGTACAGACTGGGTTTCTAGAACCATGAAATGTAATTTCTGCAACCGTCTGATTGTTTCCACTTTTCCTGACTTTGGGAAATAACCTTCTAGACCTATGTAACCGGGGAGGGCGCCTTGTGTCCACATGAACTCACCTAATAAATGCAACCATTGCTCACGGATAGAAATCTCCCATAGAACAGGAGCAACAATAAAGTCCCCGCAGTTTACACCTGATGGTGTATTCAACGGACAGTACCGCAGAAATTTGATATCTGACATCATTGTTTTCTTTGTTTTGTGCATGTTAAACCTGCTATTTCTATTGATACAATTTTGATAGTTTTTTACACTCTTTCTGGTTAATAAGCACCATTTATATTATTTCTAGGTTTTGCAGCAAATTGAGCAGCAAAGCATCTCTGCAAATATGATCCTTAATGTGATTTCAAGAAATGGATGTCAATGATGTCACGTAGAGATTTTGAAGTTGCCATGAATCAGTCCTTAGTACAAGCAGGATTTTCAAAAGTTTAAGAGGGTGGTAGCACAACATCAATTATTCCAAGGCCATCTTGAAAAAATCTCGAGCTTCAACTTTGGAAACTACCTCAATGGGCAGTGAAGGACTTTAAAGAAAAATTTGTTGACTACAATAAATTAGTTTATATAACATCACATAACAAACCCTTTACATGGAAAAAAAAAGTCAACTCTTCTCCATATTAACCTGTCCATGTAATCTTAATGCAAACTGTGAAGTTGATTCTAAAATCATTCATAAGGGAAAAATAACAAGAAATATCAGTACTTTTGAGTCTAAAAAAATACAGTAAGAGTATTTGGTATAAAAATAAATAACAACTGAAAACATTCCAACATTAACATAAATAAGATTAAAACATCATTTAAAACTCAATGTATAGAAATAAGTTACTATGAGATAAAGGTGGGAATTCAAGTCAGAAAGGTATAGAACTCAGTAACGACATTAATAGCTACGCTTTGTTTGGAAAAAGGTTCACTTAATTAACTACTAAAGCTGTAAAAGTGAATGTGCTGTGTGAAGTAAATAAGTATAGATATTGCCAGAAAAAAAAAAAAAAACTTAAAGAGCATCACTATGAGCTCATGATAGAATTCAAAAAGCATAACATGATTTTAAAATTCCCTATACCAAATACAATAAAAAAAGTCAAAGGCAAAAAAGATAGGGGGACATTTTACAAAGAGTCACTACGAAGAAGCCAGGCTCCAGCGGTTCCTACAGAAGCAGGCGAAGCACTATGCACAGCCTCAGCATGGGCTGCAGACGCAGCAGAGAAACTTCAAATCTTCTGTAAATGGAAAAGATAAACTAGTATAAACTCTCTTGCGTAGCGCCTGATCTTTGCCCCTCCCTCAAAGGCAACTGCTTCAAGTGATAACAGAAGAAACGGACCTGTGGGAAAATGGAAAGTTACAGATGGGCATAAGGATGAAACACAGTGTCAGGCTGCAACCATGGAAGCCCGCTCAGCATTCAACCAAAGCCTTCTACAGCAGATGGTGTCATGACTGAAAAGCACAACAGGACATTACCCAACCCCACCCCAAGGCTCAGGGAACATCGAGGAGGGGATGGCAGCAAAACTGCAAGAGCCTAAGTGGGACCTCTGTGGGCCAGACATTTTCTCCTGAACATGACAGGATCAGGGCTGCTGTGTGTACTGACACAAGAACTGCACAGGAACTGTCTCATCAACATCTCACCACACAAACAGAAACATCAAGAAGCTCCCCAGCCCTGAGAGACTGACGAGGACTCATGCGGATGAGGAAGTGAAGAAGGATCCTTTCCTCCACGGTGTACCCACTGATCTAGAATGCTCGCTGGAGTACGAATCATGTCAGACATATGTCACCAAGATAGACGAGATGAAACACAGTGGACCACACAAGTGAAAAGATTTGAAAACAAGAGGTAGTCCGGCAGGGAAGAAGGGCTGCAAGGGGAAAAGGAGGATGGACAGGATTGGGAGCCAGGGGTGAAAACAAACCATTATATCCATATATGCAACACTAAAGAAAATAAAAGAGAATGAAAAAAAAGAAATGTGCTATTAGAAAAGACTGAGTACATTCCAAGACGTCAAACACGTGAGAAAGTGCCTGCCAGGCGCAGCACACGTGGAGCCCTCACTACCATTGTGGGCAGGAGGGAAACGTGTCAGGAAGATGGTTTTCAGTGGGAGAAGTGGGCAAGGTTCGGGAACACGGTAAGAAAATAACAAGAATTCGTTTCAATCTTAGAGTATTCAAATTAAGGGGGAAAAGGTAAGAATCTCGGCATGTCAAGGCATGGGATACATATTAACTTAAAATGGCAAACCTACACATAGTAATTACGCACATTCTTGGAGGAGAAAAGGGAGAAGATTCAAACCTGGAAAACAGCATCGCAGAGGAAGGGAAATAATCATGATTCAGCCAATCACAGGCTGGAAACATACTCAAGATGGAACAAGTGTGAGATAGCTCAAGGGTTAAGACTCTGCTGCTTCACAAGCCAAAGGAACTGAGCTCAGCCCCCAGGTTCCGTGTGAAAACGTCAGATGGAAATGGCAGCAGCCTGGACTTCCACCTCTAAAATGTGGAGCCTGGGAAATCCCAGAGCGAAGCAAAAAAGAGGTAGAAGCAACCCTGGACGATTCCCAAAGTTACCCTTGGTCCTCCCCAGGGACCCATGTGAGTGCCCATTGGCGCACACACCTGCATGCATACATACACAAACATAAATGAACACATACGCCTGAAGCCAACATGGAGGCACATTCCAGCATCGCAGCACCCAAACAGCTGCAAGTTCTAAGGCAGCCTGAGCTGCACAGTAAGTTGCACCATACAGATTCTTATACTGCCATCATTCCCTACATAGTGTTGTGCATCAGCTATTCTCGGAGCACTTATAATATACTAGGTACCCTGAAGTATATGGGAGGAGATGTGTAAATGAATGCAAGCACTCCACCACTCTACACAGGAAAGTTGAGTACAACTGTAATTCCAGCACTTAGCTGAAGCAGACCGAGTTTGAGGCCAATATGGGTTGCACACAGCTAGTGTGCAAGAAAGACCGTTTCCAAAAGCCAAAAAGGTGCAGCATCTCTGGAACCACCACTGTGCATGTGATGTTCCTCCTTGTGTGTACGTATGAGTGTAAGTGCGTGTATGTTTATATGCCACTGTGTATGTGATGTTCCTCCCTGAGTGTGTATGCAAGTATGTGTGTATGTGCGTGTATGTTTATATGCCACCGTGTGATGTTCCTCCCTGTGTGTATGTATGCATGTATGTGTATGTGTGTGTATGTATGCATGTATGTGTATATGTGAGTGTATGTTTATATGCCACTGTGTATGTGATATTTTTCCCTGTACATATGTGCCATGATAAAGATCAATTTATAAATTAGACACAGTAAGAGATTAACTAATAAGATAATAGCATTGCATTGAGTTATGTCTGTGTCACAATAAGCTGTGCTCACCTTTCTGTGATGGCATGTAATGGCACAATGACACAGTGAGGGACAGTGAGGTGACATGTGTTGTGTTACAGCACTAAGCTATGACTGAAAGGTTTTTCAAACACAGACACTGTGACTCCTGAGGTAAGTGTGATGACTGCCAAGTGGTTTAGCATCTGGGACACACTAGACAAGGGATGATTATGCACTTGTCAAACACGAGGGGAGCCGACTTCACTATGCTATTCAAAATTTAAAACTGACAAATTTGGCTTTTTAAAATTATATTCAGCATTTTCAGACCACCACTGTCAACACCAAAGCCAAAAACTGGAGCTACAAGACAAGAATAACAGTCCCATTCTACTTACACATATTCAAGAGCGGACAAGCAGGATCTCCTCTGATGGGCAGAAGTGACTGCCAGAGCCAGGGAGGAGCGAGCGCTGAAGGGCCGCACGGCCTTGATGCCAGGCACCTTCAGGACCTAGTATGGGCCATTATTTTCCTGCGCTGAGCGTGGCGGGTGGTCTCTGCTCCTAAATTACAGCGAGTAAAGCACTGCTAGAGTCTGCAAGGGCGTCAATGTCTCTATCTTGTTACATATTTTCTTGTGTTATTTTTTTCTTCCCTTAAACATTACTTACTTAAACCAGACCAAGTTTTAACTATTTTCTTTACCTGAAGCATGATGCTCCATTCTCTTTTACTTTATTTTTCTGAATAGTAGATGCTTGAGTTTGAAGAGACAGAATTTTATTTCCGGGCAGAGTAATTTGCTTCAGAATGGAAGCTATAAAAACAAAAAGAAAGAAAAAAGAACAACACAGAAAAAAAAAAAATGCAATCATGTCACATCAGGAAAAATTCAGGATAACAGTTTTCAACATATATAGAATAATCAAAGAATATTTCAAACTGCCCTAAAACTGTTTAAATTCAAACACATGAATACATCTCTTTATATCATCTTATACAGAGCTCTCCATCATTTTTCTATGTGGTTTTGAATTGTTTTTAGAATTACCATGATTAAAAACATACGCAAAAAGTGACGGACAAAAAAATATGAAAACATTCCCTATATGGGTATATTTTAAAACAAAACTTCTGCCTTACCTATATAAGATTAATTTCCAAACTTAGAAAAAAAAGTCCTACATTTTAAAAGGAAATAAGAATATAACGAATTTTTTAAATTAAGAGTAATCATTTATTATTAGATTGTTTTATCAAATTATAGACTACCATGGGTGGTTACTTCAAAACAATATATTCCCCTAAAAAGCGTTCATGTACAAAGAATGCACTGGTTTTCATATTATCTTCTCTTAGGAACCGACTGCAGAGCAGCTTCTTCCTCTCCTAGCACAACAAGAAAGTCACGCCAGCCCTGCCACGTGCCAGCCCCCTGCCATGGAGTGGGTGGGCTGGCGTGGACACAAGAAAACTTACTAGTAGGTATTACAGTATTCACAGGCATCTTCTGCCCAGATTTCTGAATGGCCAATGCTGAGGAGTGGGAAATGGTGGTCACGTGTTTTGCAATGCCTCCTGAGGGCTGCTGGACTACCTGCAACAATGAGAACTGTCAGAACAGTCGCGGGAGCTGCTGCAGGAACGCACGAGGGCTTAGCTGCAGAAGCTGCTGCCACCTGACTGTGAGTACACATGAACGCCCATGGAAAATGCAATTCTCACTTTTATTTCTTGAGATGGTATTTCACTGTATAGTACACAGGGGCCGCTCACGCAGAGACACGATCGTGTGACTTTCAAGTGTTGGGGCTGTGGTGTGCACCGCCCTGTCCAGCCCTAAACCTGTCTGTAATAAAACTGTCTTGTTCAAAGATGGAAAGTATGATTACTTCACATATTACATATTATTTCCTACAATGGAATTCAAATTGTGAAAATCACCATAGAATCTGTTTTTAACTGATACGTAGACCAAAGTACAGAGGATAAACTCTCTATCCCACCACCCAGATTAAACAGTGATTAATTCCTGCCCAATCATACATCCGCCACACCTCTGTCCAATCATATGGCATCCACATACCTCACCATATCTCTGCCATTCCCGAAGTTCTATATATAGAGATATACCTTATCCACATTTAAAATAGGCATTGCCATGGAATAAGGAAGATCTCAAGACGCTTCGCCCCTTCCTGAGAGACTGATGACGACTAACGCTGCCAGGAAGGAACGAAGATGCTCTGCTCCATAGAACACCCACTGACCTATGATTCCTGCTCTAGTGTGCTCAGGCACATGCCATCAAAGGGAACCCAGATAAAACCCAGTGGGCAACTCAAATGAAAAGACGTGAAAATAGGAGGGGTTTGGCAGGGAAGAAGAAGAGTTGAAACAGGAAGAGGGAAGATGAAATTGGTGATTAAAGTATGAAAATATCAGAAACTCACTATAATCATGTATGAAACACTAAAGAGTTTTAAAAATCAAGAAAAAAAGAAACTAGCTTTCATTCTCATTAAAAATATTTTAAAAATTCATCTCTAAAAGACAGAGGTTTTATGTATTTTAAAAATATATCTTTCTAAACCCTTCAAAAAGTACCATTCTTGAAAGTAACAATAACAGAAAGCCAGAGTGGCTGAGATAAAGAGAAATTTAAGTAGCCACACAGCTATCACCCTCAGCTTCAAAGGAAAGACAACAAGAGAGTGCTGTTTTCACGTCAAAGAAACAACCATCATACATTTAGCATTCCTTACACTCCTATATGACAGTCATGATTACTTAGGAGAGACTTCTGAATTTTACAAGTAGAATTTATTCTACTTTTGTAACAAACACATAACTCAAATATACACTCTTAGAAGAACATGAAATGTTCTGGCAAGTCAATCTGTAAGAACCAATGGCCCGGCCAGCAGGCGCCTGAGCACCAGGATGACCACCTGGGTCCAAGCCCACAGCCCGCACAGTGGAGAGAATCGACTTCCAAACGTCGTCCTCTGACCTTGACACCTGCCTGCGCTTGGCATGCGTGGGTGTGAATGCACGCCTCTCTCAAACAAATAGGAAAAGAAAAGAAAGAAAGAAAGAAAGAAAGAAAGAAAGAAAGAAAGAAAGAAAGAAAGAAAGAAAGAAAGAAAGAAAGAAAGAAAGAAAGAAAGAAAGAAAGAAAGAAAGAAAGAAAATAAGGTGCAACAATCAATTTAGTTGTTACCACTCTAAAACTAAAACTCCCCTAAAGATGTATAAGATGAACAATTCTAATGTTATCGTTTCTAATATAGAAAAGGAGTATGTGTGTGCTGGATTTTTAGTTGGTTAAGACAGAGTCTCACAGAGGCCTCCTGAATAAATGGGATTACATGCCTGTATCCCAGGCCAAGCCACGAAAAACTCCAGAAAAAATGTCTATTTCCATGAGGCTGCAATCATACTAAAGGGTTGCAAAATCCTAGTGATAGTCTTGAAGTAAATGAAGTAAGACATAAGCATTGAGACAGAAACTTAAAATTTCCAAATTTCTGGCTTATCTAATTATTAAGTTTACTCTACGAAACTTTCTTTCTTGGCTAAAAAAAAGACCAGGGACTTTGATTTAACTTCCTCATTCATGAAATTTATTTGCATATGCTATGGATTAGAGGAGTTTTAGTTTTATAAGGTAAAATTAATTACAAAAAATTAAACTTTAAAAATGAACAAACTGGGGTTGGAGGGATGGATGGCTCAGAGGTTAAGTTTCTGCCTCGAAAACAGAAAGACCCGAATTCAAATCTCAGGTCTCATGTAAAAACACTGGGCAAAACCAGCAGCAACCTGCACTTCCCTGGCGGGCAGAGCCTGGGAAATCCGGAGCAAAGCAAAAAGGAGACAGAAGCAATCCAGGATAATTTCCAAAGTCATCTTTGGTCTTCCACAGGGACACACACAAACACACACACACAAACACACACAGAAATAAAGTATTTTTTTAAAAAAAGAATATACTGTGAATCAAAATGGTCTTACTAAAAAAAAAAAAAAAGAGAGAAAGTAAAAATGAAACAAACAAACAAAAAAAAAAACCCTTGGTTTACAGGTAAAATTTTGTTACAATCTTTTCTGTGAATGGAATGTCTAACAAGTAACAATGACAACTGCAAGAGGCCCCAGTTGCTTTCTGTGGGACACACAGGAAACCAAAATTCTTGTCAGAAGCACTGCATCCTACTGGCAAATCTACCCTGACATTTGCTAATTGCGGAAGGTCAGGTCATTTAGATTTTTCTTGGCTTTTTCCTTATCATAAAGTTATTTTCAAATCCCAAGCATGCAAAGACATGCTTTTAAAAAATCTCGGCAGGTAAGGCTTGCAAATCTGGTGACCGAGTTCAATCCCCAGAAGGGACAAGCGAGAACTGACTTCTGAAATTTATCCTGTGGCCTGCACCTCTGGCCCATGGCATACACACATGCATCTTCTCAAATGTTTAGCAGGGAACAAAGCATTGTTTCATCTCCTGTCCTTTGTCCAACAGTCGGCATGAAGAGGGCCTGCTCTGCTCAGGTCTGGGGGGTACCTCCTCAATCTCCTGCTTCCCAGCTTTCACTGCCCAGCATCCCTGACTCCAAACCTCTTGTCTTATTTCCAACTAAAGTTCGGACAGAAGAGCAGACGTACTTTTCCACTTGAAATGCTTATCGCCTCACCGGCCCAGCTGTTTGACTGCCCTCTAATTCTGGCCACCTGAAGACCTCTGTCCTCGCAGGCGGGGGGGGGGGGGGGGGGGGGGGGGGAGATTGCGTGTGCAAGGCTAGAAGCACAGCACTTAACAGGCAGGTTTAGGACAAGGGCATTGCGATCAGCAAATGTCAAAAGAACATGATTTCAACCCGCCAGGTAGTAGCTCCTATGGGTTAATCATGGCATTCAAAATGTCTTCTCCAAATAAAGCTGAAAACTCCTTTTCTCAACAAAAGAACCTGTCCAAGCTTCCTACATAGGGGGAAGACTCAGTCCCTGTCTGTATTGGGTCCCTCGCTCCCAGCAGTTGTCTGAATTAAGAGCGCAGCAGCCTGCATCTGGCTTCTCGGGGAGCAGGTGAGAGGGCGCAGGGTCAGTGTGCAGAGAGTGAGGGGTACAGCTCAGTGGTAGGATACCTGCCTACCAGGCGTAAGACTCCATGTTCAACTCTAGCCAAGGAAGGAAGGAAAAAAACAGAAGGAAAGAAGAAAGGGGGAAGAAAAGAATGGGAAAGGAAGACAAGAAGGAAGGGAAGGGAGGAGGAGGAAGGATGGGATGAAGAAGTGGAAAGAGAAGAGAAAGGAAAAGAAGGGGAAAGAGGGAGGGAAGAGGGAAGATGGAAGGGGAGAGGAGAGGGAGAGGAAGAGAAGAGGAGAGGAGAGGACAGGACAGGAGAGGACAGGAGAGGAGAAGAAAGAGGAGGGGAGGGGAGAAGAGAGGACACAGTATTTTGTGGTGCATGGAACGGTCACCACTAACTCTCAAATGGGTCACAAAAAGCACTAAAGAGCGTGCACGCAACCACAACAGGGGAGACAATTAAGTCAAAGGAACCACATTTGGCCAAGTTTATACAATAGCAGTTTTCTGCATGTCTGACATTCCCAAAGCAACACAGGTAGCAATGAAACCTCACTCACGAGCTGCCTGACCTTCACTGCCTGGGGCACGGTGGCCAGCTGAGAAAGGAGGGTGGCTGGCTGGGCGAGTTGGATCTGCACTGGTGTGCCAAGGACAGGCTTGTCAGAAGTGATGCCAGGCGAAGGAAGGGCGGGTTTTACAGAGGGAAGACAGAGAGCCGCAGCGGACGTGTCTCTGGCTGTGGAAGGGCCAGCGTAACGGTGGCCCCAGAGACCAGCGGCTGCTCGGGCTGCAGGGACAGGGTGGTCACCGCAGCTGGTGCAGGTGTGGCCAGTGCTTTGGAAGTCTGGAGCAGCACAGTCCCAGCTGTGGTCCCTCCCACTACAGCAGCTGGACGCATAGAATGCAGTGTCACGACTCCAGTCTTGGCTCCTCCGGGGCCCGCCAGGGAATTCAGCGTCTGCAGAGACACGGTTCTGGGCACTGCTGCTCCCGACACGAGGACGGGCTTCTCAGGCTGCAGGGGACTGGCACTTGTCACCACAGGAGAGGTCGCCGCCGAGGAGGTACAAGTAGCCACGACTACCGCTCCTGACTTGTCCCGAACACACTCCTCGATGAAGCTCTGCGAGTTCGGAAGAATCTGTCTCAAGGCAACCACACTCTTCTAGAAAAACAACAGAAGGAGCCACCAATAAGCTGCTCGCAAGATACATTTGTATTTTTTCACAACACAAAGCACTCAAGTTGAGATAACATCCATTTGTTTCATCTTTTAAACATCCAAGATAGGATGGATTTCAGACTCAAACTGCTTTGTTTTCCAACAATTATTAGGTTTTAGCATTAAACTGACTTTATGTCAATTATCAATTCCGGAAAGTAACTGCACTTCTTTATGCTCATTTATGCTTCATAAATAGACCATTAATTACTTTAGTATCTTTAAGTTTAGTTATGGCACAAACAGCTTTGGACACAAAGTCTTCACATCTAAACAAAACTAACCAACCAATTTTCAGAGCTGAAACATTTTCCCTAACTGAGTAAGCTTATTTTCTGACTGTTAGTATCTCAAAAGACAGCTAAAACTGAAAAGTAGTAGCTTTTATCTTTCAACCCTATGGTTATTGGTTTGGTTTTATTGTTAATTCTTTTTAAAATTTAAAAAGACAAATATACACTACTCTGGAAATTAATGAAAAATGGGCATTTAAGAAGAGGCTCTCAGAAAAACATCACTGAAAACGAAAGGTGCTTCAGGAGACAAGAAGAAATGATCCAATGAGTCTCTTAACCATGATGGGGAACGAAGCAATATGCCAACTCTTCCATCCTGCGTAACATTTAACACAATTTCAGGTTCAAAAAAAAAAAGATTAACAGTTTCCTAGAAAACAGACGCTAAACGGAAATCTATTGTGGACCCACTTGGTGACTTAGAGAAGTGTTATCTAGCAAGGGGTGTCAGCCTGCGTTCTAGTCAAGTGTGATGCAAAGCTGGTGACTTAAGATGGGTGTGGTGCCTCCCAAGATGGAGGGCACCTGGGGTGGAGACAGGACCACAGCTCAAGGGCGCCTGCAGAGAGGCGGTCTCACCACAAGCAAGGCACCGCGCTTCAATCCCCAACACAGGGGAAGGTTCTTAAGCGTGAGGTGTAGCAGAACATATGTGAGCGTAAGAGTGTATCAGGGGTAGAAAGCTTCCTGTGGGGAGGTGTGCTGGATGGGGGAGGGGGGAAGGGGGGAGGGGGGAAAGGGGGAGTGATGGGACCCAGGAAACAGAGCAAAGAGTGAGAAGCCACAAGGAAATCTGACACTTGTAAAGTAGCCAAATGGTGCCAGCCTTCTGGGAGCTGTTGCCCAGGGAGGCCCTTGGGGCCACAGCGACTGAGCCCAGCAGACCTAGGCAGTAAGACCCTGCTGCTGAAGAGACCACACTCTCCGCCTCCGAGCATCAGCTGGAAGTGGGTTGGCAGCGCCCACCGCCTGTCTAGCCCTCGTGTCGTCAGGGAGAGAGAACTGTTGTCAAGAGTCTTACTCGTGCAACCAAACCCAGTGTGCAGCCAATGTGCCTATGGCGCACCCACATGGGAGTGTCGGGGACAGCCGGTCACTTCCTGACCGACTTGAAGCTGTTCCACATGGATGTGAACCCATGGTTTATGCATAGCTATTCTAAAGCCTGCAGCTGGCCAGGAGGCACCGGCCCCAGCACGGAAGCTGCTGCTGTTGAACCACACAGACAAGATTTGCCACCAAATTACTTCCTAGTAACTCTTCGTGTGCATGGATCCCTGCTGCTGGAGTCAGAGCTTCGTCCAGGGGTCAACAAGAACAAGGCTTGTAACTAATCACAGCACCGAGAACAAACAGCTGTGAGTGACTGTGGCTGCACGTGGGAATCTGCATCAACTCCTCCGGGCACAGGTGGCATGGGAGGAGCAGGCAGAAAGGATGTGGAGCTGCAGGAAGACGGGGCGGCTGGGGACACTGACTCCAGGCCTCTTGGTCTGTCACACCCACAGCACCGTGGCTACCTGCACAGCGTCAGGGCAGCAGCCTGTGCTGAAGGAGAGATGCTCATGGGCCTCGCCCACCCAAGGACTGCTGTGAAGTTAACGGCTGATGGGCAAGAGAGGCACATTAGTTCCTGGCACTGCAGGGTTCTGGCATCTTCCTGAATACATTTCATTTCCAGGCCTTGGAGTGAGCAGTTTGGTTCTTTCACCTATGCAAAGTCAAAGTTACAGGGAAACTAGTCATGAACTGAAATCTCTAAAACTGAGCTAAGCTGCCTTTCTTCCTTAAAAGCATATTATTATCTCAGCTACTTACTTGCTCCAGTAATGGGAAGCCAGTTGTCAGAACCTACGACACGGTATACAGAAATGAATCTCTCCTACTCACAGGGCACCCAATGAGGAAGAAGCAACCTCGTTGTTAGATGCAGCCTACAGCTGAACAGGCAGAGACAGTGGCCCGGGCAAGCTGCACTTGCGGGCCACGCGAGAGCAATCGTCTGCTAAGCCTGCAGGACGTCTTAAGCATGATCCAGCCTCTGTAGGTCCGTGGGTGGGTGGGGAGGACGGAGGGAGAGCTAGATGGTCTGGAAGACTGAAAATCAGCCTCGACTGTCGTGCAAAGGGGCTGTTCTCTTCAGCCCCTAACACCCACACACTCTCTCTTCAGTCACAATGAACGTACCCTGAAATCACAAGCTGAAATAAAAAATCTCCTTGTTTGTGTCACCTATTTAAAGGGAAAATAGGGACCTGGAAGAGATGCCTCTAGCTTCTTAACCCACAAGGTTCGGGACATCCAAAGGGAAGCAAAGCCCTTTGCCAATAGCCTCTCACATTTCTAGAAGAATCTATCTAATCATCCCAAATACGTGCTCTAGAAACACAAAGATCAACTATCACCCACAGAATTTGCGCTTAACAAATGTCGGGTTAGGTACTTTACTGATCCTTCAACGTTTCAACCCCAGACCAGACCTTCTCTGGCTAATAATTCCTGTTTCTTTGGTCACACTTACTACTGTGTGATTTGTACCTTCCTAGTTAACTTGGTGACCTCAGAAACAACTCCCACTGTTAAAATGTCCTTATGAAAATGGAGTGTTCCCAGCCTCCTCCTCCTCACTCCTCTTTCATGAGGCAACAAAAGGTCTTCACTGTGAAGTGTCTTTTATTCCCAATAGACCATTAACCTAATGTTTTTAAAAGGCAAATCCTCATTCTATTAAAAACTTATGGGGTATTTGATTCATTATGGTTCTGAATTTTTAATAATTTTTAATTTAATTTTATAAACTCATGAAATTATAAATTAAATTTCCTTTTTACTCCTGAGAATCTAAATATTTTTTTCTTACTCTGAAAGAACAAGACCTTGTCATCCAAGTGTCTGTTCTTCATGGAAGTTCTATTTTAGTCTAATAAATCAGAAGCATACACTTAGCCTAAGTTAACTTTAAAAAATTACATCAAATATGGCACCACATGGTTTATGATAGAGCATTACTATTAGAAGACCTAATTCTTATTCTCTCACAACCACTTGCGCGTGAGGAGACTTACACCAAGAATCTAGAGTTAGTGAGTGTCCTGACACATATGCCTGTAACCCCAGCACTTGGGAGGCAGAGGCAGGAGGATCGGAGGTTCAGGGTAATTCTCGGCTATGTGATGAGTTGAGATCCTGTCTCAGAAACTGGAAAAGACGACCAGCAAGATGGCACAGCAGGTAAAGATGCTGACAAATGAGCCAGACAACCTTTCAGTCCCTGAAACCCAACAACTACAGGTGGAAAAAGTCAATTCCAAAGTTGTCCTGTGACATACACACTCATACTGTGGCATATGAGTCCACACAAGCAAAACACACACCCAAACACACACACATACACACACATACACACACACACAATATAAAACTCTTTAAAAACAGGAAAAAAGAAGAATCTCTGAGCCTATTCCAACACAGGCATTAAACAATATCATGTCCATGAATAAGATGCTAATGTTAAGTCTGTTTCTCTAAAATGTTCAAATAAATACCATGAATGTGCTTTAGTTTACTAAAGTGCTAAAGATTCTCTCACATTGCAAATACCCTCATAATGACTTACAATAATACTAAAATATTCAGGTATTAAATTAATCTAACCTAAAAAAATCCTTCAAAGAAACTGAACATACCTTAAGAAAAGGGACCAGGTGAGGCTGAGGCGCAGACTTGAGTTCAACGTAGAGTTTCCTGGTAAATTCTTCTGCTTCAATTTCTGCATCCTAAGAAACACGAGATGAGAAAGGAAGCACTTTTAGGCCTAGTTTTGTTTTTTTTTTAAAGCTTTTTAAAAAATCAATTATTTGCGTGTAGAGGTCAGAGGACAACTTGCAGAAGTCAGTTCTCTGACTACCAGGTGGATTTAGCTCAAACTCAAGTTGTTGGCTAGTTCAGCTGAGCATCCTGGTGGGTCATCTATGAGTATTTTAAGAAACAAAGCCAGGTGAGAGATCAGAGCCACCAGTGCAGGCTACTTAGGAGACTGAAAAAGGAAAATGCTTGAGCTGGGGCGGTAGGGCAACCTGGACAACAGTGGGCCACTGACTATCAAAAATTAACTCCAGACAGCTTGGTGGAAAAGGCGCTTGCTCACAAACCTGGTGACCTGAGTTCGATTCCTGGAAGTCTACCTGGTGAAAGAGAACTGACTTTTGAAAGTCGTCCTCGTACTCCACCCATGTGCCAGGGCGTGCATGAGTGTATTCTCTCTGTGTTTTAAAAATAAAAATTTAATTTAAAAAATAAAAGGTAACAATATAACTCATGATTTTCAGACAAGCGCTCACGAGTGATACAGTGTATCTTTACAGGGAAGTATATTTTTCACATCAACAGAGAAAGAATGAACCTAAGTAACAGAGATGTGCACCTATGGAGGATAGGACAGCTTTGTGGAATCAGTTCTCTTCATCCCCCTTTTATTGAAAGAGTTCTAGGGATTAAAAAATCAGGTCATGGATCTTGCAGAAAAAGTCCCTTTATTTGACCTTCTGCTTTTTGTTTTTTTAGACAGGGCCCTAGTTGACTTCAAATTCACTATTTAGTCCAGGCTAACCTTAAACTTCAGTGTCTGTCTCTCAAACGCTGGGCTTACAGGTGCATATGGCCTTCTTCCCTCTCCCTTTTCTCCTTGCACGTGTTAGGAAAAAACTCTTCACAGTGCAACTTAGGCTGGCCTTGAAACCACAGCCTTTCCTACCTCAGCCGCCCAGGTGCTGGATCACAAGCTGTGCCTCCACAAAATGATGGGTAACTTTTAATATCTGAAACATCTTCTCAAATGGAGAAGATATTCTTGTATTCCACAAGAAATATTCAAAATGTATGTTTTCTTGAGAAAATGTATGTTTCTTGTGTATATAAATACACAAAATATTAATTATATGGACAGAACTCTTGTACTAACATGGTTGAAAATACCTAGAATTACATTTGTTTTTCAGTCTCAACACGTCTTAAGAGTTGTAATACAACTACTTAATATCTACTAACAGTAAGTTTCATTCTCTTTAAAGTACTGAAGTCTCTACCTGAAAGAAGACAAAAAAACCAAACATGTCTGACATGTAAGAAACAGTATCACAACACTAGAAAATGCAAAGATTATGGTCTGGAGAACTAGACTGGCAGTCTTGCTGCACATTCATGAGAACCTGAGTTCTCATGAACCCATGCAAAAGGCTGAGCATGGTCACACAAACCTGTAGCCACAAGTGGGATGGGGGGGCAGAAATTGGCTGTCACCAGGTTCAGCAACAGACTCTGTCTCAAGGGAGTAAGGCAGAGAATAACATCATCTTTGGGCTTTGCTCTCACACACACACACACACACACACACACACACACACACACACACACGTACATACACACGCTCCCCAGAGATTCTCACAGAGCATCAGGACTTCATAAAAGAAACTTACCAAAAGCTGCTCCACCAGCTTCTTCACATTCTGCCCCATTTCTGGAGACTGGGACCCACTACATGCTAATTTTATTAACATTGAAAGGAAGTTCTTACACTTCTTCACGTTTTCTAGCATTGTCTACATGGAGAGACAAACAATCACAAATGTTAGTGCTAAAAAACTACGTCAAGGAACTGGAGAGATGGTTCAGGGGTTAAGACCTAGCAAGTAGAAGGGTCTCAGTGTAGACCCCAGATCCCTCGTAAAAACACCAGACAGGAAGGCACAGGCCAGAAAATCCCAGCAAAGCAAGGAGGAGGTAGAAGCAATCCAGGATGATTCCCAAAGCCACCCTTTGTTCTCCACAGGGACAAACAGTGCCCGCTCACACACACACACACACACACACACACACACACACACACACACACACACACAGTCAGATCAAGACCATTGGAAAGGAACTATGTACGAGGCGCAAGCTAGACTTTACCGGAGAAGGAGTACTCTGAGCTGCTCCTGAGGCCTCTGCTCTGACAGTGGGTTCATTCGAGGGAGTAGATGATGCCCCCACACTGGAGGGCTTCAGGACAGTTACAGTACTGATCGGCCTGGCCGGGGTAACCGTGACAACACTGGTCGGCACAGCCACAGACTGAAATGAAATTAGCATGTATTACATATGTACTATAGTAAGTTAGTGGGTGTCTCACTACACACATAAAGAGACTACAAGTGAACTTTGACACCTTTGCTTTTATGTGATCTCTAATGATTTACGGCATGTAACAGAACCTTGTGGACTCTGGTAGATCTGCTTTCTTTCTTGTCTAATCCTATGTTTCTTTGCCATGTCCTGCATACTGGCTGTAGGCAATTTATCTAATCCTGCTAATCTTGGCCCATCTCAGAAGTCAGGAACGGGACTTACTCTTTCTTCTAGGATGGTATGTGAAAATCAGAGTCACACACGTCTTTAAAAACTGTATTTGTAAAAGCAGTCTATATAAAACCAAAGACTGTCCTTCCTGCTGTTAAGTACTGAGCAGCATTACTGAACAATCAGATACATTATTTTATGTAAACCATTTGAGGATGCATTACAAAACAAAGTATCCTATTTTCTCACTGAAGAGAAGTTTCATTTAGAGCTACCACCTTCCCTTCACAATGCGGTGTAGCTCTAGCACCATCTACAGGACAAAAAGTTTAATACAAGACACTGTGAGCCACAGGTAAAAAATTACAAAGTCACAAAGGAAAAACAACAAAAGTACTAAAAGTGACATGACATCAGAAAACTTGGGGCAGAGTATGAAGAATAATATTTGAAATGCAGAGAACACTTGTGCGCCATTCAGACTTAAATGCCTGTATTCACACCAGCGTGGATTGTCATTATCATCCTCAAGCAAGCTTCCCACGCAGCAGTCACAGCACAGGACAGTTGGTATGTACACCAAAACTTCAGAAAGAAGTTTTGTATGTATGTCAAACATAGCATTTCAAGAGTGAAAACAGGGAGTAAATTAAAAATAACACTTAATGATAAGTAGAATTAATGATGAAATGTAGAGTAAAAAGCAAAAGTAAAGACCACAGCAAAAAATAATCCAGTTTCATTAAGTATAGAAAAACTTTCAACGACATCATCAATACAGGTTCTTTGCCAGACATAAGTCAAACAGCTAAAAATCTGTCAAATAGCTAAATATTAAAGAATGAGGGAACAATCATATCATGTACGATCACATGAAAACTACAACCTACTTGTACTGAAGAAGCCTTGGAAACAGTAGTTGTCACCGTAGTTCCCATCTGTGTCAAACTTTGAGCAGGTGCCACTGCAGACTTCTTGATCACCTGTAAGCTAGAGTTCTTGGAGCAAAGGGAGACGATGCGGTCACTGGAGCGGGTCATTTTAAATCAACACATGCAGCGGGAGCAGGGAGCATCTGCTTGGTGTACGCGCCTGGACTGCACACACCTGGCCACCAGCGAGGACTCTCTCACCCTTCAGATCCACTGGCTTGTTTCTGATTCACTAAATACTTTGTTCATCTAAAATCTCTAGCCAAGTAAGGACAACACTCAGCTTGAAAATCTTACACTTGACTTTGGTCATACAGACTCTTTTTTAAAATTTAATTATAAACAAAAATTTGTTAACTTTTTTTTTTAATCCACACATTCCAAATTAGAAAGGAAGGGTGAAGTACTACTGAGAGAGAAAATACTGAACTGAGAACGAAGCATCAAAATTTAATGTGGGGGGGGAGAGAAGGAAAGGAAGGAAGGGGTGGGGAAAGATAGGGAAGGGAGCAGGAAGAGAAGGAAAGAGAAGGAAGCCAGGTAGGTGCTGGAGGGAGTTACACTGCCACAGCCACAGTGCAATCCTTGCTCAGCGAGTCCGAGTAAATCATCAGCAAACATTCGTCATGGACTTGATTTTCTCCACCTTATTTTTTTATTCTGAAGGCAGCAACGCCCAGGGATTTTCGTGTCACCAGCATTGGACACACATCACAATGCCATTTTTTTTTTTCCATTTAGATGCACCACCCGCGCTCCCACACCACGCACGCTTCCAGGTGTGGCAGTGCGGGGTTGGTGCCAGCATCATCCTCCACACTCTTCCACCTTATTCTTTTGTGACGGGGTCTTCACCAAACCAGAGTTCAACAACAGGGTTAGTCTGGCTATGCAGCTGGCTCTGGGGAACCCCAGTCTCTGCCTTCTAAGGCTGGAACTGCAGGTGGCCTGCCGCACCCCCTGACTTTGAAGAATCCAGGGATCCAAACTCCAGTCCTGCTGCCTGTGTGGCAAACACGTCAGCACGGAGCCGGCTCCCCGGCCGCATTTAGATTAAGACAACTGGCAGACAAGCACTGGGAACCACGCTTGTGCTCCAGCAAGAGCCCGTCCTCAGCCCAGCCATCCCCAGTCCCCGCACTGATGCCGAGAGAGATGCTTTTAAATTCAGTCACACAAGACAAACTTCTGTCACATGGAAAGGCCACCATTTTTGTGAAAGAAGTCAGCTCCAACAACACAAAACTAATGAAACATGAAAGTGGAGTTTACTACTTCTTGAGAACAATTTCTCTAAGTATGGTTAAAAATGAATACTATATACAAGAGTCTTGTTATTTTACTACAAATTAAAACTGAACAGAACTGGGGAGATCGGTCAATAAGTGAAAGAAGCAGCATGAAAACTTAAAAACTGGAGTTCAGATCCACAGATACAGCTGGGCACAGGAACTGTGGGGAGCAGAGGCAGAGGACCCAAGGGCTGGGTGGACGCGGCTAGCAGGTGGCATGCTCCACACTCAATGAGAGACGCTGCCTCAAAATAAGTAGTAGGAAATTGAGGACTACACTTGACTTCAACCTCAGACCTTGTGATAGTTAAGCCTGGGTGTTGACTTGACACACCCGGTATTAACTAAGCTGGGCTGAGACCACCTCTGGAAAGGATCAACTGAGACCACTTGATAGGATCGTGCCCACCCTAGATCCTATCAGAACCTCCAAAGCTCTCATAGGATCCTCCCAGTACTGCTTCACATAAAAAGGAACTACCAAGGAGAACAGATGCCTTCTGGTAGCTGTGCTAGGAATTGCTCTTCCTTCCGGCCACCCAGTTTCTTCGACTCTCTAGCCTTCCAACCCTGCTAGTAGTCATCGGCCAGACTGAAGACTCTAGGACTTCTCCAGCCTTCAGCCATCACCCACTTGATTATCCAACTGAGCAGCTACTGGCAGCCATCGTTGGACTACCTCGGCCATACTGTAAGCCAACTTAATACATTCCCTATACATATATATATATATTTTTGTTGTTGTTGTATCAATTCTGCATCTCTAGAGAACCTAATACAGACCTCTACACACATATGTACCTAATGCTCATGTGTGCGTACACACACACACACAGGAAGCAAAATTATGGGTTTTTTCCAACAGATCAAATTGCCCCTTTGAATATTTCCTTTGGGGACTATAAAATCAGTGAAGATTCAACTTTCATTATTTTAGCAATTATCAAATGATAAAACCAAAATCTTGATTAAATTAGCATATTCAAAGAAAGGCATTTAATTTCAAAAGTGAGCTATATCATTTCAAATTATATTTACTGGCAAACATGCACAAAATTATGTGATCAGAATGGCTGGAAAGTGAAGATTCAGGACTCTTACCGGCATGGTGCAGAGTCTGACTGTTTGAGCGCTGGCCGGGATGGGAGGTCTTGTGGTCTCTGCTCTCGGTACAGCTTGTTGAGGCGAGACCAGCATCAACTGACCATTGTTACTTTTGATCAAAACTGTTCCTGAAAAAGGGGGGGGGGAGTGACTTCAAACAAGGCAACAATCACACGCTTTCTTTACCTGTTAAGACATCAAGACAAAATGAATTCCTTATTTGCCAATCATCTGTCACATAACAGAAGGTAAAATGTTTTTATTGGAAGTTACTGAGCAGAGCGTGGCTGCGCTGCCTATATTCCCAGGGACTAAGTGAGGCAGGAGGGACAGAAGTTCAAGGTCACTTCTTGTCTTCAAGACAAGCTCCAAGAATCTCATTACAAATGCTGACTTTAAACAGTGTCCCTAAGTCCAAGGATAAGGACATTATCAAGTGATAATTTCATAACACAGAAGCTAAACATAGTTCTATTAGTTTGTCAAAGAGAATCACACAAAGAGACAACTAGGGTCCTCTTGGGGACAGAACGAATCTCAAACATTGGTTTCAAAACTGTTCCTGTTTCGAAAAAACATATAAAACACATACAAGTGAATCCTGTATAGTGACCCAAAATTAAAACAAGTTCGAAAATTAGGCCTCAGGGCCTTGGTGAAAACCAGGCAATCAAGGAACAGGTGGAGTAAACAACAGGATGTGGCACCAACAGAGGCAGGTGCTCCAGGTCAGGAAACGCTGCTGAAAGCCACAGTGCTCTAGGAGAGCAAGCTGCGTGTCCCATTCTCCTGAGGAGAAAAAGCAGAACTCATAGAATGATCCAGTGACACATTTAAGAGAAAGTAAGAGAAAAAGAAAGCACAAGATAAGACCAGATGAAAGAAACCTCAAGCATGAGCAATAATCCACCCCAAGTAGCGAGAGCTGGCATCCCAAAGCTGTGCACTGTGCTGCCTAAAATGCTTAGTTTTTCATGAACAAATGTAAGACGTACAAAGAAACAAGAAAGTGGGGCACAGATGTCAGATTGACGTTATTATTTGTAGTGTGTGCGCAGTGCGGGGGGTGGGGGGAGCGGATCTGCTCCTTCAGCTATTCCAGCCGGGGGCTTCTCCCGTCTCCACTTCCCATCTCCAAAAGGCTTGGATTAGACTCCAGGCACTGAGCCCAGCTTTGCATGGGTTCTGGGGAACTGAACCAGACTCTAAAGCTTGCAAGCAAGCACTTCGACCCTCCGAGCCTCTGGTTTTGTTATCTGAGGTTTATCAAGTCTTTAGGGGATCATTATAAACATGCCTGAAGGGCTGAGCGGCACCACACTGGAAGACAGCGATGCTGATGTCTTCTGTCCTAGAACCAGGCAGCTGAGTGGTCCGCGCCTGCACGCTTGCAGCCCCAATACTTGGAAGGCTGAAGCAGGAGGATCTTTGACCCCAAAAGATTGAAGCCAGCATAGGCGTCCGAGCAAGACCTGAGCAAGCAGAAGCGGAAGAACTACTGCAGACATGGATACTATTTTCAGGTAACTGAGAGGCGGAGTGCAGCTCAGATTCCCCATCTGATTAGCAGACAGGAAGCCTCGAGTACAACTGGAGCACCAAGGAGCGTGTGCGGTTAGATTCAATGCGGATGAATGCACGAGATGGGCTCAACAAAGAATATATACACCAGCAGAAGATAAAAACAGATCAACAGAGACATGCAATCCAAAGAGAAAAAAGAATGAACCTTACTTAGAAAACAAGAGAACACCAATAAAGAAGTTAACACAGGTGAGAAATGCCATGTACCAAAGGTGTAGAGCAAATCACTCATCAACTGTCCAGTGCTTCCCAAATTTGATGTAAAACAAGATAAACACAAAGTACCACATCAAGACATAATAAAATGCTCTAAACAAGCAAAGTGAAGGTGTGATGGTCAATGTGAGATCCAACTTGACAGAATAAAGTACATAGTACTTCTACTTTCTTCTCCTACTATGTCACATTGACTTCCTTCTTTATTTCTAAAATAGAGCCGGATGTAGTCTAGGCAGGTCTCAAACTATGCATAGCTAAAGATGAGGGTGTTCATTGTGTTGCTGGGGACCAAGCCCAGGACGTGATGTAAGCAGAGGAAGCACTCTACTAACTAGCCTACACTCCTAACCCTTAACTGTTTTTCAAAAATGAGTGAATAGAATCATTTAGCATTATATGTTGGGAGTTACAAGGTACAGAATTGTAACATTTTTACAAGTAACCTTACACAATAGATGAGTGAAAGCAAAGGTATATCACACTAAGGAAATGACTTTAGATGGAAGCTCCACTTCATAGGAACAAATGAAGAAAGCCAAAAACAACAACAAAAACGGAGATTAAACAACAAATGGCAAAATATGCCCCTCTGTTTTCTTCTCTTGGCTTGTTAAAAAGATGCAAAATATTATGATACTTATAGGAAGCTCTTCCTGACTTTGTGATATATTGTGATACAACACATAGATGAATTAACACACATGTAACACAAAGAAAGAAGAGGGAAACAGCTCCAAGAAAGCTTTATTTATCTTACTTCAACAAGAGAACGTAAACATGAAACAGATTTCAAGACTTATGTTATAGGTTCTAGAAACCAAGGAAAACTTTTTGGAAAAATAAAAAGTTGGGCTGGAGAAATGGCTCAGAGGTTAAATCTCTTTCTTTAAAGCAGAAGGTCCTGAGTTCGGATCCCAGGTCACACATAAAAAACACTAGGCAGCCAGTACTTTTTTCACACAAAAGCAGAGCCTGGGAAACTCCAGAGCAAAGCAAAAGAGTGATTCCTCCACTGGCACACACAGATAGATACACACGCACACAAGCACACACACAAATAAACAAAGAAAACAAAGTTGAAAAATCAGAGAATTATGATAGAGCAGACAATATTCCCTTTTAACACAGAAAAAGAAGCTAAAAAAGATCAGAGAAACAAAAAGGAAACAAAATAATATCAAATTTAAATCCAACTCTATCAATAGTTTAGGACTGGATTAAAAACTATTTGCTCTTTTCAGAAGACATGTCTGAGATTTAAAGACACAGAAAGTCTGAAAATAAGAGCAGAGTGGTTCAATCTGAGGCCGAGGTAGAAGGGTCAAGAATTCAAGGGCTGTCTGAGCTATACATAAGACCTAAATCTCAAGAATGAAAAAGTTAAAAGAACATGAAAAGCTATCATACAACAGCAATAGTACAAAAGCCAAAGTGCTCATACTATCATCAAATATGAAACAGACTTCAAGAACAACAACAACAAAAAATGCTATGAGGCACAAAAAGGGTGTTTTGTAATGATAAAGGGACCAAATAAATCAGGAGGCAATAGTGCTGTAACAGAGCCTAAAATACATGAAGCAAAAAGTGCAAAAAGAAAAGTTAAGTAATTCAAGGACATTGGCAGAACAGCGCAGCACCACTAGAAAACAAAACAAACAAGTTAAACCAAGACCAACAAGGTGAACAGGATCTTGCACTGAAAGACTATCACTCAGCTGAAACCAACACACACTTAGGGAATAATTCACTGCTCAACACTATTCCTTCCCATGTGCACACAGAGCAGGTAAGCCGAGCTCTTGGGAGGCAGATGGCGCCACACCGAGGTCTCGCTCTGCAGCCAGCTCCAAGCCAGCCAAACTGCTCAGCAAGGTCTCATGTCAAGCCAGTCGTGTCACGCCATCGCAGTCATGAAACGTGCTGACTTCAATACAATGAAAGGAAAAGTCAGTTACAGATGATTAAAAAAGAAACCAGAAAGGACATTAGGAAATATGAAGAAGTGAATGAAAATGAAGACGCAAAAAGTAGGATTTCGGGGCTTACATGAAAGCTGGCGACCACAAATATGCCTGTCTCAAAATATATGGGATCCTGGGAAGAGAACAGCAAAATGGAAACTAAGGCAAGCAGACAAAAATGAGTAATAACGGCTAGGACAGAAACAGTAAGAACAGAAAATAGCCAAGAAGAACCTGAACTTTGAGTCTTTGAAAAGCTCCAAAGGGCATCCTAGCCTCTCATGGCACTCCACATCTGGAGTCCATAAGTTCCAACCTTTCTCTCCTCTAATAAACTCTACCTTAAAAAGAAAAGAAAAGAAAAGAAAAGAAAAGAAAAGAAAAGAAAAGAAAAGAAAAGAAAAGAAAAGAAAAGAAAAGAAAAGAAAAGAAAAGAAAAGAAAAGAAAAGAAAAGCACCAAAAAGCTGATTAAGTAGGAAAAAACTCAGAAAACTCCAAGTTGAGGAATACTCCTGCCAGCTACACAAGCAAGTAATACACAGAAAGACTGACAGCTACAAACCAATAAATTTGATAATTTAATGAAATGAGACAAATTCCTAGAAATATACAAACTACTGAAACTGCTAAGAAGTAAACTTGAATAAATCTAATAAAGATAAACATCAAAAGGGCGTCCATAAGAAACCCCAAGTTCAAATAACTTCACTGGTCAAGCCTATCAAACAGTTCAAGACAAAATCAATTCAAATCCTTCACAAAGTCTTCAAAAGAATTAGCACTGACTCAATTCAATCTGTCAGGAAGGTCAATATCACCTATGCTAAAAACAAGCAAGGACAACAAGAAAATTACAGATTCTTGTTATCTTACATGTAAACGTGCTCAGTCACAAACTAGCAAATTGGATCCAAGATGTATCAAAAGTACTGTAAGTTCCACAGCATTTACCCCAGAAGCAAGGTTGGTTTAGCATCTGAATATTAAAGAACTTAGCAAAAAAAAAAAAAAAGACAACAAAATCCACACATCACACAGAGAGAACAAATAGTTGAACATTTGACCAAATTCAATATCCTTTTCTTTCAGATATTTTATTTATAAACTAAAAATAGCTTTTTTTTCCAGCCTGAAGAAAAGAGATCTACTAAAGACTTTTAGCTACCATTACAATTATGGTGCAAGATTAAATGCTTTCCTGACAGGATCAGGAACAAAGGATGTTTAAGATGAAGATTTTAACAAGGATGACCATAATTACTTCTGACTTGTATTTTTGAGTCTCATTTAGTCCAAACCGACTTCAACTCACTAAGTAGCTGAAAATGACCTCGAGTTTTAATTCTCCTGCCTCTATCGCCAACTACAGGGATTACAAGAGTCTGCCTGGCCGTCTCATTGGGCGATAACAACTAATCACTGCTTCTGCCTGACCTTTTGCTGAGAATTCTAACCTACAGAATTAGGTAGACATGGAAACCAGAGACAAAAAAGTAGAAACTATACATATATGGTTAAGACCTTATACATAGAAAAATCCTAACAATTCCTCTGAAAACCTATTAGAATTAATTCAGCAAACTAGCAAATTATACACAAAAATATTTAACTGTACTGCAACGAATAAGTAAGTGAATCAACAATTCTACATCAAAAAGAACACATTTGTACAAGGCGCAGCCAGGAAATGATCAACAATTCAGTGTCGGTCTCCATTATGTTTGTGTTGGAGGCTGGCCTGAACTACACGAGACCATGACTCAGAAAAACAAAATACAGGAAAAAAAAAAGTTCAAATTTGGGCTGATAGCTCAACAGGTGGCACTTGCTTGAAAGGCGAATGCTCTAAATTCAATCCCTGGAGGCTCACATGGTGGAAGAGAGCCCAGGGCTCTAGAAGGCTGTTCTCTGACCTCCCCCTGCACACCACCTTGTGCGCAAGCGCTCTCTCACAGGCGCCACGCATGTGCATGTTCTCTCTCTTCTCCTGTTTCTAATAAATAAAAAGCATTTAAAAAATGAAAAACAAGGAGCTAGAGAAATGGCTCAGGTTCTGCCCCAGATCCCGAATAAAAAGGAAAGAAATGGCAGTGGCCTGTACTTTCCTAGAAGGCAGAGCCTGGGAAATCCTATAGGAAGCCAAAAAGAGGGAGAAGTAATCCAGGATGATTCTAGAAGTCACCCTTGGGCACGCAATGCGTTCTGATACACACACGGACAAGAAAAAGAAAAACCTCTAATAAAGTATAATATTAGAGAAACCAGGTCCAAGAATTTCCCAGACACACTGGACAAAGGAAAGGACGTGACTCCCTCACTGGACCGGATAAGGTGGTGGACACCCAGTACTGTGGTAGCAATGGCCCCACTGACCTGTCACGTGATGGTGTGGGCATCAGGGACTGAACTCTTACTGCCTCTGGACCGTGCACAGGGCTGTCCCTGCTGCTGCTGGGCTCACCCAAATGCTGTCCACCCGTCCACCTGCTTGCCCATCTAGACCCGGCCCGCTGTCCACCCACTACAGACCCTGTCTGCCTCTGCGGGTGGACTCACTCCGCAGCTTCTCTCACTCTTTAACCCTCAGTGGCCAGACTACACGGGCACTTCAGCGGGGGCAGCTCCAACCTGCAGCTGACTGGATCATTTTACAAATATTTCATTCTGACCAGCCCATTTCTGAAACCACCTGAATTCTACGATAACCTCTTTCTCTTGCATCTTTTTGTAATTTCCAAATAAATGGACACCTGTGTGATATGAGAGCTAACAGTCACCAAGATTGAAATACAACAACCTGCCCTCACCTTGGCCAGATTATCAAGGTAGGCAGGATCATTCATTGTTATTCCATAAATTCTGACACAAAGAGGCACGAAGTGCTCAACATTTCTGGCATGGTGCTGACAACACATTGACAGTCTTCTAAACACTAACAGTGGAAACTAACATAGTGGAAGATATGTTTTTCTCTGGGCCAGATTCCTCTAAGTGTTTGTTATAATCACCTACACTGTGCTTTAAGCCTCTCAAATTTTCCTGTTCTCCTCATTTCATGAACTGGAAAATGGACCACTACATATTTATTTACCTCAAGGTAAATAGCATTTGATCTGACAAAGCAGGTTTTATTTATCTCTATTAAATTTCACTTCATCTTTTAAAAGCAGGCCCTATAAGTTTTCGAGTTATAATTATTTTGCAAATCTGTTATTAGTTTAATGCATGTGTTACTTTAAGAAAATTCAAGGAAAATTAAATTCGAAGTAATCTATAGGAATTCAGGAAATCTATTTGGCTTCCAAGAAAGAAATGCTGTTTACTTTATTTCCAGTTAATGTTGATGATACTTAGCATAGACACCAGCTTATGCTTTGCAATAAAATATGTTAGTACACAGCGAAGTGTGCAATTGGTCTTGTTATCTGCTCAGCAAAGCAAAAGACCCGCCTGGTTTAAGACTCCTGGAGCAGATGCCTGGCAGAGGCAGCCTGGACAGGCTCATCCTCTTGCTCTGCTGCAGCTCCGGGACTGCTGAGCCATCGTCCCAGCCCAGGAATTATTTATTAAATACTGAATCACGCAGCCATTAAAAACCCAGTTTCTGCTGAGCATGGCGGCACACATCTGTAATCCCAGCACTCTGGAAGCTGAAGCGGTTCAAGTTCAAGGCCATCCAGGGCTGCTTGGAAAGAGTCAAAACAAAAAAAAAAGATGTTTGAGTAATGGAAAATTGTCACTCTATAAGGATAAGTGAAAAGCAAGACATAAACATGGTATCACAAAATAGGGGAGGCATAGTATTTTCTAACAAAAACATGAAGCTTCAAAGTGTGAGATGGCTCCGTGGGTAAAAGCATTTGCCACCAAATCTGATACCCTGAGTTCAATCCCCAGGGCCCACCTAGTGGATGAGGAGAGCCAACTTCTGGGAGTTGAGCTTTGATCCCCTCAAAATAAAGAAATAAAATAGTTTAAAAACTAATGCCACTGGCACGATGCCATTAAACTGACCACAGGCGTTGGGATCCAAACAGCTGGCGGTAAGTACCAAGGAAACAGCCTCACTTCACAGAACACACCCGCGGAGGGCGTTGAATTAACAAGCCTGCGCGCTGCGAGCCTCCCAGAAAGGAAGAGCGCAAACCACCGCATCCAGGTTCCCGCATTAGTAAAGACTGCATTCCACGGGCTGCTTCTGCACCGCTTGAAGGGCGGCTCCCTGGTAACTTGCATTGCGTCACTGCCAGAGCTGGAAGCCATGGAATCTTTGCTCAGCAGCTCACGTACATAGTAGGAAAGGTGAAGACACAAATGAACCTAAAATGCCACATGTTCAATAAAGATTGAAAAGATGGCCATATCTTTTCATGTCTACAACGCTGCCCAACACACTTTTTCTAGTTTTTCTCTGGAAAAACCTCTGGTGCACCTGTGCTTTGCTTTTGTTTGGCAATAGCATCTCACGCTCCCTGTAGCCCAGCGCGGCCTCTCACTTAAGGCCATCTTCCTGCCTCAAACTCTCCTGCAGAGGTCTAAACTACAACTCCCACGCAGAGACATTACAGGTGTGAACTACAACTCCCATGCAGAGGCATTACAGGTGTGAACTACGACTCCCACACAAGACATTACAGGTGTGAACTACAACTCCCGGCCTCAAAACTGTTATTCGGAATGATGCTCTGCTTTGGCCCCAGAGCACTGGGATTGCATGGTGTACACACTTCCACCAGTCTGTCCAAAGGAAACCGAAGTACTGAAATCCAATACTTAAAAGTATTCATTATCTCTGTAAAATAAACACTAACATAGTCCTCTTTTGCATAATCAACTGTCAATTTTCAATGCACACAGTACAGGATTCATAATCCAAAAGTACTTTAGTAGATGTTTCCATTTCAACTGTTCTCCCTTCTTTTACATGCCAGTAGAAATTGCCACAAGCAACACTTCAAACATCTCCCAAATTCTATACCCAACCATCCCTAAAGACAAAGTCCTCCTTCCTCTCGTGAAGGGTTCCTCCAGAGTCAACACATAAACACGAGCTGTAGCTTTAGCTGCCGCGATGGAGGCAGCAAATTTGCAGGCAGGATGGCAATCTACGGCTGGCAATACTGTATCCGTGCTGGGCTGTTTTTATCAGTGCAGGCACCCTGTGTGCCTCACAAAATGGAAACTGTTCCTTTTAATGTGTAGATATCCCACAATACAGCATTCATTACCTGCCCTCCTTCCTCTGACCTTTCGCTAGTGGACACCAAAGAGATCTTGCGAGCCAATGCCTCCTCCTCACTGTGAGTGCACGTCGAGATTATGAAATGCTCTTAGCTGGGAGGTTAGTTTTTTAGAGCTAGCTACCAAGAGCTTGGAGTTCCAATGACTGATAAACAAAGCAGAAGTCAAATTTCCAGGTATTTTTTCAATGGAGGATTGTGGGAAGGTTGATTACTCGAATTTCATTTCCCACCTTTACAGTGTGCACTATCATCTCGAAGCAAAACTTCGATCACGAACACAGCCTAAAGAGTAAAAAGCCCGAGGATAAAACGCAAAGGCTCAGCCACGGAGCATTTGCTGTCAGTCACTTCGAATCCACCAGCAGGAGCCTGACTCTGACGTCGCACCGTCCGTCCCAAGGGCTTCTTCCAACTTCCAGTCTGTTAGTTCACATCCCCAAAGCACCACCCGACCGCGCGGTGAGGCGCACGCGTAACAGCAGCACTTCGGGGGTTGGGGGCGAGGTCAGGGGGTGCGAGAGCTCAAGGTCACCTTCTGTTGCACAGCTGGGTGGGAGCTAGCCTGGGCTCAGTGATAACGTCTCAAAAGAAAATAAGAGTTGAGCTTGTTTCTAGCACCAGAAAGCCTTGCGCTTCCAAGCGGTCTTCACGCACGGGATCTGGAAACATAAACCGGACCGCTGCCCGCACCAAAAGTACCTCGATTTACCTTTTCAAGGCTCCCACCCTGACGCTCTTCCCCAACGCGCGCTTTCGGGCTCCCGCTGCCCCCTAAAGATGCGGCCCCTAACTATGAGGCGCTGGACGGAACAAGGTTACAGGACCGGCAAAGCCGTCTCACCTCGCGGCTGCGCCCCGCACGATCGCTGCAAAGCCCCGCAGCCCACCGGGGTCCTCCCGGCTCGGGAGTTCCCTAAGATGCCAGCGAGGCGGCGCAGTCGGAACTGCGACGTCCCCCGGATCACCCCAGACTGGCAGGGGTCATCCCAGGCTGGCAGGGGTCACCCCAGACTGGCAGGGGTCACCCCAGGCTAGCAGGGGTCGCCCACGTACCTGGAGGGAGCTGCAGATTGGCTGGCAGCTGGATGGTCGCGCTGCTGGGGGCTTTCACCGCGACCACCTGGGGGGCGGACAGCCCCGGGCCGCCGGCGACTTTGGGCAGGGCGGTGACAGAAGCTGCCTTGGTCACCAGGGTCCCCAGCGGGGACGCGAGGGGCTGGGGCGCCGCGGGCTCCACGCACACACCCCCCGGCGCCTTCGCCACGGCGCCCGGGGCCAGCGGGGCGCCGTCCACCCGCGCGGCGGGGGCCATGGCCGCGACCCCCGAGGCGCCGGCGGCGGCGGGAGCCCCGGCGCCGGGCGGCTCAGAGAGGCCGGCGGGCATCCCCGGGGCTCAGCGGCCGCCGCGGCGCGGCCCTCGGCGGAGCGCGGTCGAGCGGCAGCGGGCGCGGCGGGGGCTCCGCAGCATCGCGGGGCGCGGAGCGTCCCCCCGGCGCCGCCGCCCGCCCCCCCGCCGCTCCCTCCGCGGCGCTCCCACGTGCGCTGCCGCCCGGCGCGTCGCCGCCGCCGGGGTTCCCGCCCGGAGCTCCGCCTCGGCGGCGCCGCTGCCCCCGCCGCGAGCTTCCAGCCCCGCACGCGCTCGGCCGCCCCTCGAGCCCTGGGCGGCTCGAGCCCCTTGGAGTTCCCCTCACTGCCCGACCGCGCCGCGCCGCCAGCCGCCCTTATATAGCCACGCGGGGCCCGCGCGCACGCGCCCTGGCCGCCGCCCGGGGCTTCCCCGGTGTTCGGCCTCCTGATTGGCCGCCTGGAGGAATCGCGCCGCTGACGTCACGAGCCGCCCCGGAGCGCCTGAGAATCTTCCTTAGAATCCCGGGCCCCCGGCGCGGGCGGCCAGAAACTTGTCACGTGCGCACGGAGCCGCCCGCCGCCCTGGGGGCGCCCGCTGGCTCCCGGCTGGCTGCGAGGGGAACGGGCAAGTCTGGGGGGACGCGGCGCGGTGTGTAAGAACTCGGCCGCGCTTCGATGCGGTGGTTTTGCCGGTGCACTTCAAAGTCACCCTAAAATCATGACAGTTGACACTGAGAAAAATCAGAAGCGCACGTGATGTTATCGCCGCTGCAATATGCCTTTGGCTACGTTTTAGAGTTGCCATGCCCAAAATGTGAACTAGGGGCTTTTGTCCCCTTCCAGGCGACTCAGGTCTTCATCCTCTACTAGCTAAATTATTGAGAGAGAGAAAAGGGGGGGGGGCGACATAGGGTCCTCAATAGATTGGAACTTTTGTCCCAGCCTTCCTGCTTCATTACATTGTTCACATGTCTGTCTCCCAAAAAACTAGCGCAGGCTTCTGATTCCAGCACCCTCAAATCCCAGCGTGAAGGTCGAATTCAATCTACTCAGCGCTTGATCCCTGAACCCACGCGAAGGTCCAACACGGAAAAACAAACTCGCCCTTCTGTGATCTACTCAAAGCAGCGCTTGGCTTTCCCTGGGGATCGCTCATAAGATTATTTTGTTGCAAATGATGATACATTAAATGTTGTCAAAGGATCGCTCATAAGATTATTTTGTTGCATGATGATACATTAAACGTTGTCAAAGTGTTTCTCCAGGTTCATGTGTTGAAATCCTAATGGTATTAGGAAGTGGGGGGGGGTCTTACAAAAACAAAACAAAACAAAAAAAACCAGAAATGGCAAGTTAGTGCAGTGATTCCCCCCACAGATATGCACATGAAACCCGTATGTAACCTACAAGTATGTAGTTATTTGTTCTCAGTAAAAATAGCTGGTGTCGGGAAGGTTTTGAAAGGAGAAAGTGGTGAGTTTGAGTTCAAGGCATGTCCTGGGTACCCACCGGCTTCTCAGCCAGCCTGGTCTACACAGCAAGCTCCAGGCCAGCAGAGGCTACATAGCGACACCCTATCTTAAATTTTTAATTAAAAATTAAAAAATGAACACTAAGGGAGGGAGCCTCAAGCAATAGAATCTGTGTGGTCTGTTGAAATCCTGTCTCCATCCCCCCAAAATTAAGTAACTAAATTGACTAGACAGTTTTTAAAGAGATCCTCTACCACGTAGCTGGGTAAGATTATAATAGAAAGATCACGATTTAGAAAACGCCCTTCATCAGCCTCCTTGAAGTTAGTCAGTTGGACGGCATTGTGTTAAAGCAGCCCTAACCCCTAAGGCGGCGGACCTCTTACTCAAGTGCCGGAGTGAAGTCCAGCACTTGGGGGGCTGTCACACACCTCCACCAGCCTCAATAAAGGCCGGCGTCTTGTGGGCACTGAATGCCTGAGATTCTACACTGAGCCCTGGAGACAGGATGCGGGGGGTCAAGCACAGCTTGGGTTGAGACACTTGTCTCAAAAACTCCTCTTTGTGGCACAATCCACAACTTCCCCCACCCCACAGTTTATCCAGTCACTCACCTTCTTGAAAATTCCTCAAATGGAGTTGGGGAAAGTCCCCTAGATTTATGCAGGACTCCTGGGAGCCTGTCTGAGAAGCACTCCCCTTTCCTTTTTAATGATAACGGCTTCATTTCACTTACACAGGGTTGCACTCCCAAGCAGAACGCAGAGTGTAGAGGAAGGATGTTTGTTTGCCTCACGCTGAGGCGGCGGCTTCCAGCTCAGGAATAGCCCCGCCTATAAAACTCTGGCATTATGAAAATAATTTCTCTAAGATGCTGGGAATCGATGGTCGGAATGGTGCCAAAGTACATTTCCTTCCAGGAATGCACAAATGTCTGATTCATCATATAGTCCACAGTATTGCTGGCAGAATGCCTTGGATGTATTTAATAAATACTCGTCTTAAGGATGCATTGACCAAAGTCATGTGACATTTCCAGCAAAGTGGTGTCACGGATTCAAATTTTACATCTGCTTTTCACAAGCCCAGTAAATGGTTTAACCTTGACTTTTCTCTCTTCCTACAGTGTTGCATGTTCAATGAATACTTGGGGAAGAATGCTCAGACTTCCATTGGAGATTCTCTCCTTCCACCCTTCCCGAGACCCTCCCCAGACCTGCCTAGTTCTGCAGGTTTGCAAACAGCTTCAGTGCAGCTGTTCAAGATGCAACTAACTTCAGTCAGCTTGCAAAGAGACTTGGTGCAGGTAATGCTATGTCATGCACCTTCTTCTTAAGGTAACCTCACACATTTTTATATTGTATATTTTATATGCAATAAATGGTTGTTTTATATACGATAAATATATACAATAATGGTTATTTATATTCAGGCTGGAGAGATGGCTCAGGCATTAAGACTCTGCATTACAAACAAGACTCCAGGTCCCAGGTTAAAAAAAAAAAAGCCAGGTGGAAATGTGAGCAGTTTGTATTTGTGCCCTGGTGGGCGGAGCCTGGGAAAAGGTGAAGCAATCCAGGATGATTCCAGAAGTCATCCTAGGTCCACAACAGGGACATCCAGTGCCCTTTGATACAGACACACACACACACACACACACACACACACACACACACAGCGTATTAATATATATAATATATATATAATTGGCAGACCAGACTACTATCAAAATGTCCAGACATCCTATTGATCAAATCAAGTAGTAAGACATTAAGTGTGAACAAATATAAAGTTATTATTTCTAATATTTCATGATTTGAAATGCGCAAGAAATCAAAGGCTGAAAGTAGCTATTGGTGAGACAAAATAACCATTCTCACTGTCCTTTTGAATTCCCAAGGCCTAAAAGCTTTTGAAGAAATGAATCAAAGTTTACTGCTCCAAAGGATTTAAAGATGAAGCCTGTTTAACTGTGAACTAATGACCAAAATAACAACACAATCTACCTAAGAAAAAAAATGCCAAAAGCTGTAAGTTTTCTCCTTGCCTTCAAAATAATTCAATAGCAGAGGCCTGTACACGTGGCATCTTTGTGTTTTGCATTTCTACCACAAACACTTCTGTGATAGTATTTCCTGTTAGTTTTTTCCTCAAAGGGATTTGTGTGAATGGCTCTCAGAAAGTTTTGATTTGGGGCTCAGTAGATAAGAATGCTTGCTGTACAAGTATGAGGATTCTGAGTTCAAATCCCTGCCACTCATGTGAAAGGCCAGGCATGGCCTTGTCTATAATCTTAGTGCTGTGGAGGATCGAGCTCCAGATACACCCTGTTTCAAGGAAATAAGGAGAGCACAGGACACATGACAGCCTTCTCTGACCTCCACCCAGGGACATGGGCCTGCACATCATTTTACACATGTGCACATGCCCCTACATGCATATCCCACACCAGACCAACAAACAAAACTGCGGCTTCATAAGTGACTTCCTTGTTTATTTCTTGAGACAGGACCTCACTGTGCAGAAAGGGCTGGCCTGGGACTTACAAGCCTCCTTCCTGGGATGACACGTGTGCAGCGTGAACTCCCTGAGTCCACTGTTTCTGCCTCCACAACAGGCTCAATAAACAACACCAAGTCGTGTGAAATGATCTGGTGCGAGGGCTCTGTGGGTAAATCACCCGGCAACCTGAGTTAATCCACGGAATCCATGAGGAGCCTCATCCACCTGTCCCTGGAGATGTGAACCAGTACAGACACTAGGAAGTCAGTCTGCAGAGGCTTCAAAAAATTAAAAAGAGCTACCAGATGACTCAGCTGATATCTGGGACCACTTCTGCGCAGATTTCCAAAGGCTTCTACATCACACCACAAGAAACATGCACACCAATGTTCATTTTGGCCCTATTCACAATAGTAAGGAAAGAGAACCAGTCTGGATGCCCACTGAAAACATGGTATCTATACACAGTGGAGTATTATTCAAGTGTAAAGAAAGATGAAATCATGAAATTCACCATAATGGATGGAATTAGAAAAAATTAGACCTAGTGAGGTAACTCAGTCCCAGGAAGACAAATGTCGCATGTTGTCTCTCCCATGTGGGTATTAACATGAAACCTGCAGGTGTATGCGGTTGGTAGCCTCCAGCCCTGCAGCCTTGCTTCGGCAGTAATTGGTCAGCAGAGAACACGTGACTGTAGATCACTCAGTCCCAGATAGGTTGTCCAACTCTCTTCCCTCTAGGATGGGGGTTTCAATTTTTTTCTTTAAAAAAAGAGGACATTAAAATAGTACATGAAGTCTTAAGAGAAAGCGTGCAAACTTTTTAAATACCTTTATGTTCTCTCTTGAAAAACTCCTAAATTACTCTATTTGGAATACCTTTCTTAAAAAATATATATAAAATGTAGTATATATTATATACACTACATTTTATTTATAATTACATATTATATAATTCTCTATACAAGTGTAAAGTTAGTCGGTTTTTGCAACTTTTAAAATTTTGGCACATGCTGAGCATCTCTTCAATGAATTATGATGCTACTTTACATTTTATTGGAAAGATACATACTAGAATATATATCAAAGTTATTTAACCTTGGAAATATAAAATAACAGTAAAAAATTCTAAAATGTCAAGATAAAAAGTGTTCAAGTAGATGAAATACTAACATATATGTGTAAGATGTGTGTATGTGTGTTTGCATGCGGATGGGCATATATGTATTGCAGGTACACATACATGTGCACATTTGAGTTGTATGTGCCTGTGGAAGTCCAAGGATGATGTCGAGAATCATCCTCTTTATTTCTTCCACCTTATTGTTAAGTGTGAATCTTTAGTTAAATCTACCTTGCTCTGAGGATTCCCGGACTCCACCTTCCAGGACTGAAATCATAAGCTATGACCTGCCCAGCATTTTTATGTGGGATCTGGTGATCCGAATTTAGGTCCTTTTTGCTTGTAAGGCAGACACTGACATGAGCCATCTCCCCAGTCCCACAATGAGATTTCAAAAATTTTTCTTCCAGAATGACCTTAGGCTGGGTGTATCTCAGCTTCTAGACTGACTGCAGAGCATGTGCAATGCCCTGGGTTTGATCCCCAGCGCCCCTGACACCAGTGTGACGGTGCCAGGTGTCATCTCAAGTAGAGACGGAGGAAGGATAATGAGAAGCCGCGGCTCAGCCTCACTCCATCTCCAGCTTGAGGCCAGCTTGCGTCAAGAACAAGCAAGATCTCAACGGGCACCACCCCTCTGAGAGGCTCTTGGAAGTCAATCCAGACAGCAGAAGTGGGGGTTGCTTTCCTTCATGACTTGCCCACTGATGAGTCAGCCTCACCACAGCAAGGATCAGGCACCTGCTAGTGCAGACGTCCCATATGGGACCCAGTGGGCCGTACACGCAAAAAGACGTGACAGCAGAAGGGAGACTAGCTGGAAAGGAGAAAGGATGAAGTGGGACAAAGGCGAGATAGGAGCAGATAATAAGGGTGAGAATGTTTAAATTGTACTGGTATATGAAAATGTCAAAAATAATTTTAAAATTGACAGAAAAAATAAGTGGTGCACATGGACACAGGAGTCTTTTCTCCTGCTCACTACTGTATTCCTCCATTGTAGAACAGGACGTGACCCAGGGGGGACGTTGAGTATAGACAGATTGTAGTATTGGCGCACTGGTTAAACATAAATTCAGAAAACTGATGCATAATGATGTGCTTTCCTTTTATTCCAGGTATAGCAGTCCCTGAGGTGATCTGTCTGATGTCTTTCTCTATGAAACAAAATTTCATGTTTCTTCCACAGGTGAAGATGTCCTGTGGCTTTCAGGCCAGAGACTCTGTGCCCATGGCTTATGGGCAAAGTGTTTGCTTTTCATGTCTGAATCAAATTTATACAGAAATGTCTTCATTGTGAGGTACTGGACAGGACCTTCACAGCTGAGTATTTCTGAAGATCCTGTCCTCTTGAATGGATTTGTTTACGATAAGTAACGAGCTATCTAAGAGTGGTTGTTGTTTTAAATGTTTGGGGTTCCCGAGGAATCCAAATTATTCCATTAACTGGGTTACACCTATTAATACTTACCATGCTATAAAATTAAAACTAAGAAACTTACAAATCATTTTGTTTTTAAAACTAACTAGTCTCATTAGAGGCCATGTTCGAAAAAGTTTAGCTAGAAAATGATTAACTGCTTAAAAGAAGAGTAATTGAAATGTCGCCAAGTTGATAATGTCACATGTTAAGTGTCCACCCGGCAACTGAAGGCAAACTGCAACCAGGTAGAACAGGAGAATAAATGGTTGCTATGGTTCAATCACATCTGCCCCAACTTCTACGCTGGAAACCTAATCCTCAAAAGCATGTTGAGGTGAGACACTTGCCAGGTGATGAGGTGAGGGGTCTGTCCTCACTCCTCCTTTTATGAATGGGTCGTCTGTCCCCGTGTGTGGTATCAAAGTGTGTAGCGGTCAAAGGATGACCTATCAACCTCACCTTCCACGGGGTCTGGACTGTTTCTCTGCTGTGTACATGGGGGGGGGGGTTCTGTGAGCTTTGAGGATTTGAACTCAGATCTCCACGTGCATGGCAAGCACTTTTTTTTTTAAATTTTATTATTATTATTATTATTTATTCAATTGTGTGTGTGTGTGTGTATGTATGTGCGCGCATGTGTGTATGTGTGTGTGTAGAACCACGGACGAATTCGCGAACCACCATGGACGCTTCCACCTCCTTCTGCCCCGGGATTCACAGGCTCCGCCCTACCAGGACCAGAAGCGCAGGCCGCCCCCGCTTCCGCCTGGCGTCTATACGTGGGATCTGGGATCCGAACTCAGGACCTTCCGCCTGCAAGGCGGAAGCTTAACCCCTGAGCCACCTCTCCAGCCCCGGCAAGCACTTTTTAACCTTCTGAATTATCCCTTTAGACTTTTTTTTTTAAATTGGTTGTTATGGCTGGTGCATCAGCCAGGCAGATTGGAGCATGTAATCTTCATTCCTCTGAGCACAAGGTGTGCACCTTCAAGCCTGCTCCTGGCGTGAACCTTGGCGGTCAGTTACAGCAAGGTAAGATGGCTAATGTTCTCCCCTCTAGGGAGACAGAGGACAACAATAAAGGGGCCAGGGCTGTCCCATGCTGAAGTTCAGACCCTTTCCAAGAGAGACTGAAAGTGCTGAGAAGCCCACCAGAGAGACCATGCCACTGTGGGTATATAAAGCAATGAGAAGGGCAGGAAGCATTCCACAGGAGCGTAACCTGAGCCCCTGGGCCCCTCCTGCTAGAATCTGAGTCCACACCTGTGCCTATAGGTACTGCTGCTTTAGCGCCCTCTAGTGGCAGTTCACCAGCAGGCAAAGAAGCAAGACTCAAGCCCCCTCCCTCTGCACTATCAGGAAAGAGGGGGACAGGAAGAGGATTGTAGCTGAGGCACCTGCTCCAGCGTTCTGTACTTCAAATTAAAATAACCACACTTTCAAGAAGCACAGAAGACAGCACTGTGTCATAGTGTAGCCATGCCTTTAACGACTGGCATATCAGAGAACAGCTGGCCTGTATGCCTAACCTTGCATTCAATCTATTCCTAGAAGTAATTTTGATTTAAGTATATGAAGAAAACCTGGTATTACCTGGACATGCAGTTGAAAAGCTAAAGTATAAACACTCATTTCACACTGTGGTAGATAACCTCATACTACATCAAACCTGATAGATGGTAGCTTCAAGGGTGAAGGGCAACTGCAATCAATCAACTTTTCATAGTAAACACTTGAGATTTTTACATTGGCCACTTTTCTTTGTCTTGAGTTTTTGAAACAGGGGTTGCTGTGTAATCCAGGTTGACCTTTAACTTGCTACCCCTATCTTAGCCCCAAGTGCTGGGATTACAGGCAGACACCGCCACCATACATGATTTTATTATATAATGGGTATCTAGGGAAAACATGGCTCGCTAAATTAATTGGATTTTACGAATGTTGACATACAGAATTATACATCAAAAACCCAGCTCACAATCCCCTCTGTCACGGTTTCAATGTAAATTGTGTCCCCCCCCCACGCCCCCTGGGCTCAAGGTCGCAGCACCTTGGAGAGGTGGAGCCTTGTGGAGGAAGGCGGGTCACAAAGGGTGGGCACTGAGTTCGTGTCTCCCCCAGCAGTCAGCTCTTGCAGCTTGCAGCTGGTCTCTCAGCTGCCATGACGTCTGTGGGGACCTCCTCCAGCTCCTGTAGCCAAGCCTTTCCCACCATAATGGACCGTATCTCCCCTTGGGAACCACGAGCCGAACAAAAACCTTTTCTCCTATAAGCTCGTTGTCTCTCGGCAGCACAGAGTAACTGAGACACCATCTTATCCAAATAGCACTTTGAGAGATTTCAGCTACCCAGGGTCAGCTGTGACCTAAAAATGTTACACAGAAAGTTCCAGAAATAATCAATTCATAAGTTCGGAACGTGCGCCATTCTCAGTAGCACGGTGACACCTTCTCTTTCCCACCTAGGATGTGAAGCCCTCGTCCTGCAGATCCACACTGTATGCTTCCTGCCCGTCAGGCACTTAGCCATGTGTCAACCATTGTGGAGACAGAACCACAGCTCTTATGTTGAAATACTCTTACTGTTGCTAAACTATATCATATGCCTACGCCACTCCCCCCCTCTGAATTCAACACATCATGTGTCATTACATCACGAGGTGATTGCATCATGCGTCACTTACCGCTGGAGTGAAGCACCTGATGGAAGCAACTTGAAATAGATGAGATATATTTTGGCTGAGCATCCTGGGTCACAAGCCACTACTGTGGAAGAAGCAAAATGGCGCTCACTGATGGAGGAGCAGGTGGAGACGCCTTGCAAGCTGGAGACTGGGACACAGAGCACTGGAAACAAGAAGGGGCGACCATTATGCCCCACCCCAAATGACCTACTTCTGCCTGCCAGATCCCCACACCCAAGTTCGCAGCCTTCAAGCCCTGTGCCACCAGGCGGAAGTCAATTGTTCCAACACAGAAGCCCGCAAGGGCCACTTCACACTGGAACTACAGCACAGCATGACATTTAAAAGATGACGTTCCCATAGCAGTGTGCTGTTATAATTGTTCTATTACATCATTGATTAATCTCTTTAGTCTAATTTATAAATTAAGCTTTATCATAGACATGTATGTACATGAAAAAAAAAAACATAGTTTCCATAAGGATGCAGCAGGCATAGTCAGTCTTGGAGCGACCTCCTATGTGTAAGGGGGTGTTCTACATGCTCCCCAGCATTCTAACCATCTTCATGCACTGGAAAGCTGTTCTGCATGATTCTCCAAAGAATGTAAAATTAACATCTGCCTCCAAACTGCATCAGCACCAGTAGTCCGAAGGACTCATACACGTTTACCCTGGTTAGTGAGTTTATTAAGGGCTAGTTACAGAGTGGTGGGTGCGCTGCGGCGGCTGCATTTTGAAAAGGGTCAAATCCCCTCCTGCCGCAAGCTCCTGTGAAGTCTGAGGACTGAGCATACCTGGCCCCAGTGCTCCCCAGCGTTCAGCACTGGGCCTGAGGGCTCCCCGGTGTTCAGCACTGGGCTGAGGGCTCCCCTGTGTTCAACACTGGGCTGAGTGCTCCCCAGTGTCCAGCACTGGCCCCCAGTGCTCCCCAGTGTCTAGCAGCACACCCTAAAGCGCCGCAGACTCCTCCCCCTCATCATGCACCCTGCCCTTCCTGGCCAGCATCAGCTGACTTAGGAAGGACCGGCTGTTCTGCTGCAGCCTGGCAGGGCCAGTAGCTCAATGGACGCTTGCTGCAAATGGAGTTGCTTTGGCTAGGATCCTGAGGATGACGCATATTCCTTCCTCTAGCTAGAACGTTCTTTCTGACTCTCTTTTGTGACTCTCTCTTCCCCGAGCACTGCAGGGGAAGAGGGGAGCACTGAGATTCAGTTCCACACAGTCAGATGCCAACTTCTCAACCCTAACAAGAGCACCAAGAATCCAATAGAAGCATCCAGCACCTCCTGCTGAGGAGTGAGCGAGGTGCGCAGCGCCCACACGGCCCGTTTCCTGGGGAAAACGAGTACTTGGTGCTTGCATGTCCTCAGCCTGGTGAACGAGGTTCCATCAAGTCGGACGCCACCAGCTGAGTGTGGCTGGCTCAGCTGATGTCAAACTGTCAGACGTGGTTTCAGGCTCAGTGAAGAGCATCTTCCATGGCTGTAGAAGGCGTCTCGCTTCTCACTCCACGCATGGCATTTCCACAGGAGTAACCGCCCCGTGTGCCTACAAAGTGTCAGTTTTGTTGTCTCATCATGAGAGGACACAAACGTACAGATACCCTGCGCATGCCATTATCCAAGCTTCTCGGTCTCACTGTTGTGTGTGGACAAGGATTTGTCTTCTCCCTACTACCAGTGTCATCCTGGTACTGAGATCAACGGGCTGTGCACCCTATTAATTACCTCAAAGAAGTCCCCTCTTTCGTATAAGGGAACCCAGACAGTTGTTTCAATTTTAATTAGAAAGGGATATCGCATTCCAGGACATGCCCACTTGCCTTGGTAAGGGTTCACCACACACAACAGACAGCGCCCCCCACTGCAGGGAGCTCCCCTCTGGCCGTGGTTGGAAGCAGCAGTCATTTAGCTGGCTTTAGTGCTTCTGCTACGACTGCAGCTTTCCTAGATGCGGGTCCTGGTTCTGGCTTTTCATTTTTTACAGTGTGTGTGTGTGTGTGTGTGTGCGTCCATGGGTGGCTTTGAGAATCATCCTGGATTGTTCGACCTGGAGTTTCCCAGGCTCTGTCTTCCAAGACCAAGAAGTGCAGGCTGCTGCCATTTTTACATGGGATCTGGGATGTGAACTCTGGTCCTCCTGCTTGCCAGGCAGAGGTTTAACCCATGAGCCATCTCTCCAGCCTTGTCCTGGCTTATAGTACAGACATTTAGCCCCTTCGGTAGAGTGTGCCAAATGCCAAGTCACCATGGGTTTGTTCGTCCTCCCTGCACAGCTTCAGGACATGTTACAGCTGGTAAAGGGTCGCTGGGGACAGTTCTCCCCCAGCAGCCTACATGGCACTTGACATCACAAACACTATCAGTGGGGGAGGGCACTTCCAGCTCAGTGCCAGCATGATGTGCCTATGTCCTATAAGCAGGGCATGGAGTCCTCAGTAACACAGACTTACTGCTCTGATCCAGCGTGCGACCAATGTCAGCAATGGTCTGTGTGCAGCCAGGGAGCTCTCTGCCCACAAGTCACAGGAAGGGTGTCCTATCCGACACTGCAGCCTTCTATTTAACAATCTCATGAGTTGAAAAAAAGCGCTCTTCTCCCTGTACGCAGGGTGCGTGCCATTTTGATAGACTGATCTTGTGTCATCCCAAAAAGGGGCTAGTTAGACCAATGGCCTTCAGCCCAGCCCTTGGGCTGTTTTTACATCACCAACATACTTCCAGTGATGGATTCTCTTTCAGGGTTCTATACGTGGCTAGCAGCTGCTCTACAGCACTGTCTGTAGGGCCTCCTCCCCTTCTATGGCTGAACTGTCTTTCCACGTTTCTGCCATAACCACAAGTTACAGCCCCCAAGTGGCCTTGGAAAGTCTCACAGGCCCTGGACCACGTAAGTGCTTGGATGACCCCACAGGAGCTGCTTGCTCGAATGCCTCCTGAGCCCTCCCCTATCTCATGTGGTCCACTGGCCTCGCCTTTCCAGCCATGAATAAGGTTTGGGCAACTTGAGCAAGGAGGGCGAATGACAATGTGCCAATCAATACTCAGGCATCTGCAGAGCACTCAGCTGTGATCGCTCATGGGTACGGCCTGATGCAAACTGTCAGAATCACCAAGTTCTGAATGTCTTACTGACTATAGACACCAAAAATTATGTTACGTCTGTGCCATATCCTTGCACCTTGTGGGGCTGATCACCACCTCATACCTACACGTGTGTTACATATCTTCCAGGTGTGCTTACACATCTTCCAGGTGTGCTTACACATCTTCCAGGTGTGCTTACACATCTTCCAGGTGTGCTTACACATCTTCCACGTGTGCTTACAATCCTCCAGGTGTGCTTACATATCCTCCAGGTGGTTTAAATCTGCAAGACACTCCAAGGTTAGTATGGCAGCATTTATATAACAAAATATATCCACAGCAAGTGGAAAGAGTAACAAAGGTATCAGCCACTATCCTATGCAAGGGAGAAACTGACCTTTGGAAGACTTCTCTGAAGGTCAACTGCTGTCCATTCCAGATGAGTGCAAAGCAGCGAGACAACACTGGAGAAAGCCTGACAGGACCCCTCATCTGTCATTTGATGGCGAGAGCACCGGGGGAGCGGCGGGAGAGGACACTACGCAGCTCTGAAGCAGTCACAGAGCAGCTGGGTGTCTCACTGGCCAAGCTGATGGTCTCGACTTTTCCAGTTCTTGGCAGCCAGTGTGATTTCATCTCACGACATACTTGCCTTGCGGCACCACCTCGCACTTCGTGCCACCGTGTTTGCACCTGGAGTGGATTCTCTGACATCACGCGCAGGCAGGCACGCCCTGGAAACCCCCAGAACGGCATCTTCCGGGGCGAGCACACAAGCAGGATGGCTCTGGAGGGAGCGGCGCCTCCGGCTCCTTGTGCTCGATCTTCGGCGCCTTCTGCAGCGGCCTCTGGTCCAGAGCTGGGTGCATCTGCCTCGTGTTCAAGCGAAGCCTCTGCAGCTTGCAGGACAGTGTGTTCCATGCGATGGAGGCCGCAGAGGGTCCAGCAGCCCTGTGAAGCGCTTTCGTGCGGGTGATGTTGGCCACTACAGAGGGGGCAGCTGGAGACACTGGGCTCCTGCCGTGAGGGCTCTGACTCTGGGGGGGGGCACTAGCATGCGGTGTTTTCTTTTGTGCCCCCCTGCTCTGGTGAACAGCTGTTCAGTGTTACCGAGAGAGCACCGTGGCTCTGACAATGTGCCCTGTGCCACGCCAGGCGGTTCGATTCCTGCCATACTTTCTGGGACAGTTGTGACCTGGTTGCCTTTCTTCATACAATATACGACTTAAAAAGATCGAGGATGCAATCACCGGACAGAGCAACACGGGAAAATTAGCTGTTTTTCTTTGTGCAAATGTATCAACTTATTGAAAGGGAGTTGAACCCACCACCTACATATACATAGCTAAACTACAAGAGTACCTTTTTCCCTTCCTCTCCCATGAGTCTAAGAATTACAGTGTAACATTCAAGGGAGAGCTGGTGAGGGAAACAAAACTTCAAAATGACCTTGACTAGCTAACCTATCACAAAAAGCCAAACCAACAAATGAACAAAAACGATAAAAAAGAGAGAGGGAGACCAGAGAGAGAAAACCCACAAAAAACAAACAAGATCTTTATATATTAACCCTGTGCATACTGTTCAGGACAAACACACCTGGTCCTGCGGGGACCGTGCAGGACAGGCAGGGGTGGAGCCTGGGAGGGGGCGGGCTGAAAACAGCCAACTTTCCAGAGGACTGAGGGAGGAAGCAGAGAGAAAGGAGCCGGGCAGAGTCCAGGCCAGCTGTAAACTGGATCCGTCCTGCCTCGGCCTCCGGAGCAGCTGAGGCACATGCCCAGCTTGTTGACATCTTGCACACGGGCTGTCAATAAACAATGTCAGCTCCCTGCCATGGCATGGAAGCTTATCTTTCTCATTTCTGAGAACTGTTTGCCAAACAGTCAAGTCTAAAAACCTGATGACTAAGTTCAGCTCTGGAGACCTACATGAAAGACGGACGGAGCTGACCCCACAGGTTGTCCTCTGACTTGCACACATGCACCCTGATACACGTGCATCCTGACACACATGCATGCACACGCACATTCTAGCATCACAAGTCTTTTTAAAAATTCAAAGCAAAAAGAAATGCAACTCCATATTATATTTTGTTTATTTGGGGGCACCTAGCTTCTTAACTGACAGTAAATATACAAACTTCATAAAATATTACTTTTTATAAAATAAATGCTTTCTTAAATTTGTTAACATGGAAAAAAGAACACACTGGCTAGCATTACAATGTGGTCTTGGGCTTTGCAGACTTGAGGTCTGCTTTAAAGAAATGCTGCAACTAAACATAAGGAAACTTTAACATTAACACATCTGCAGATGACTGCAGCCCTGGTACATCACAGATGTAGAGAAACGCTGAATGCTCTGCTCCAGCTAACTGATTGCCACAAGCACTACTGTCATTCAAGCAATACAACAGAATATGAGAAGGCTGGTGCGTCCTGAGAATTAGGTGGACTTCTTCGACTTTTTCTTCTCTGCTTCCTCCTTTTCCTTTTCTATTTCAGTTACTTGCAATTCAATTTCTTTGGCACTGAACATCTGAAGAGGAGAGTTTTGAAGAGTGAACTGAAATGACACCAACATCTGAACGACACACTTGCTAACAGTGACAGTCAGTCTCTGGCAAGTCCAGTGTCACTAGAGGGCAGAATGGGACCCGGCACTGCACAGCACACTCTACACGTACACACCCTACGCGTGCACTGGGACCGCGCACATTTCACTGTGCATATTTCAGTGCAAGGCCTGCGTTCTCTCGGGCCACAAAGCAAGCAAGTTGTTTCCCCCTTCAGTTGTTTTTACCAACTACTCTGTCAGGGCAATGAGAAAAGTGACAGATAGAGCTCAGAGAAGCACTGCAAGTGCTCATTTGTCCACTAGGTAGAAAGCAGAAGCCTGCATTTTCTAGGACCTCAGATTGTAATCTTGATTTTTTTATTGTACTGCTCACAACTAGATCCAAGGCCACAGGATCGCTGCTTTAAGACTAGTCACCTGAGACCCGAGGTTAAGAAACTTACATAGAGAGATCTAAATTTAGCAAAAACATATCCAGGAATTGATAAACTATCTCAGAAGGTAAAATTTTAAAGCTATTAGAGAAGAAGGGATTTTGGCAATCAGTCTTCTCACCATATTTTACACCTCTGGGTGATGCCAGCAATGAATGAATCCGCCCCCACAGGAAGACTCCCCGACAGGCACATCCAGTCAGCGGGCAGGCTTGTACAGAGAGCAGCGCTGTCTCCACAAAGAGGAGCAGCAGCTGCTGGCAACAAGCAAAGCAGATTGGGACTGTGGGCTACAGCAGTCACCACAGCGCCCAGAGGTGTCAGGGGACGTAACCATGCTTACAAGCGAAGATCCACTTCAACTCTGTCAAACGGAACTGTAGACACTTTTCTAGCTTAGTTAATGACTTACCTTCAAAGGCTGGTTTCTTCTTATTATAGCCAGTTCAATGTTTTTTCCACCAGACTGGACAACCTAATGCACAACAAGTACAAAAAAGAATTGCTTCAGGGTCGTGTGCCCTGGCACAAGTCCTGTGGGAAGGAAGACAGGGAGGGAGGGAAGGAGAAGATCGGGAGGGAGGGAGGGTGGAGGGAAGAATGAAAGAGCATGTGTCTCCCACGTGCCTAGCCGGGTCTGATCCCCCAGCACTACAAACAGAACTGGACAGACCTCAGGAGAGTCTTGTGTTTTACACACAGACGTAAGGAGGAAAAGCCGTGATTGTTCAGAATGCACTTTGTAAGCTCACTTACTTCTAGCAAGGCTCGGATTGCTAATTTGATAGCTTCACTGTCACTTGCAATGGCATCTTCGGTGTAATTCTTTTCTAGAAACTCCCGAACAGTTTTAGCACTTCGGCCTATTGCATTTGCCTTTAAAAATTAAAAATAATTGAAATATCACTGCAATATAAGCATATTCAGACTTCTGGCGTTCAGTCCATTCCTAGTAGAATCCCCGAGTAAAAGGCATGCCGGCATGTCAGAGGCCCGTGCCGTGCACCCGTGCTCATCTCGCGTACGTACGGCTCCGCTCTGGCGCTATGTTCAGTAGCATAGAAACACAAAAACTGACACTCTTAAAACCCCGAGGACTCCTAGGTATTTCTCGCTGTTACACCCACCAGATTATTCGCTGAAAAAGACGATGCCCCTGGGTCATGTGGTGCTTGGTCTTCTCTACCCACATTTGTAAAGAAAACTCTGGCTAAAGGGTTGCTTTCCCCCATTTTGAGATACGGTCTCACGTCACCCAGGCTGACCTCAAGCTTACACGTGGCCCGGGCTGTCCCTGAACTTCTGAACTGCCTGCTCCACCTCCGAGGCTGGGGTCAAGCCTGTGGCCTCCATCTCCATCTCCGAGGACGGGGTGAAGCCCTCGACCCCGTCCCAGCTGTCCGCAGCACTGGTGTGTCCGGGGCTCCCTGAGCACTGGCCCCCATGAACTGAGACGCCCCCCGCCTCTGTGCCATTTCCAGACAGGCAACAGAGGCTTTACCTCGCCAACGGCTAGGATCACTGGGGTGGCAGAGCTGTGGGAGGCAGCACCCCGGCAGATGGCTCTCTGGGGTGCACCCAGGAGCTGCACCCTGCACCCCTGCTTCCTCTTGGGTTCTGTTCTGCTTCCTGCAGCCCCAACAGACTGACAGCCTTGAACCCTGAGCTAAGATAAATCCTTCCCACTCACACTGTTTCTTTTACCTCCCCCCTCCCCCGACAGGGCCTGATGCATCCCAATTTAGCCTCAACGTTAGGAGGACTATCTTGGACCTCTGACTCTCCCGTCTCCCACCTGAATGCTGGGATCCCCGCAGGCTCCAGCAAACCCAGGTCACGTGACGCCGAGGACAGCATGCGGGGCCATGTGCGTGCCAGGCATGTACTCTACCAGCTGAGCTCTATCTTCAGCCCCCTAAGTTCTGTCAGGGGGAGACTCCAAAAACTGCCCGACATGGGCCTCTGGGAAAGGTGGTTTCGCAGGCTGTAATCTTGACACAATGGAGTGTTTCCAACAAGGAAGGAGCCTGCTTTCTGCTGCTGATTCTCCTGGGCTCTTGGGCTTAAAGCAAACCAGCGCCCCCACACTGCGGCCCCTCTGGGGCCTGGGGTCAAAGTAATCCGTGCAACCACGCTGATCCTCAAACCCCTTGCTGTGTCAGGAACAGTAGTAAGTACTATTTCTGATCCAAGTGGTCTTGTATCTTCTGCCATGAACCAGCAGAGAGCTAATTTATTAGCATGTAAATACTGTAGAATAAAATCACATTTAGACTCAATAATTAGAAATGAATGTTAAATATTTAATTCACGAAATGTTAAAATATTTAATTCATTTAAAAATAATGAACACATTACAAGTTGCTACGTTAGTCTGTTTGGTCTGCCATTACAAAATACCACCAACTGCGCTGCTTAAACAAGAAAATCTTATTTTCCAAAGTTCTAAAGGCTTGAAGTCCAAGACCACAGGACTGGCAAATGTAGGTTGTGGTGAGGACTTCGTCGCTTGCAATCAGCTCTTACTGGGTCCTCACAGGGCCTTTCTTTGTGTGGGTATATGCACACGTATGTGCACACGTGTGGATGTGCATGTACATGAAAAACAAAGTGTCTATCTTATGAGGTGCCAAAATTAAGGTTTCAATTTTACAATCTCATTTCACCTTAACCATCTCTCTAAAGGTTCTGTCTTCAAAACAGTCACACTGGGGGGTTGGGGCTTCAAATTAGGAATTTGAGGAATCAGAACTAAAACCCTAATAAGTTACTATAAATACCATGTACTATGAAAAATCATATTTTCTGAATGAAAAAGTAGCTGAGACTAATGTCCCAGCTTTGTATTTCTAAATGATTTTACTGTGGGGAGTTATAAGAAAGAGGATTCTTTTAGTTCACTTTGTAGTCATTCGTTTGCAATACTGTTATTTTGACTGAATTATACATAGCTTATGCAAATATGTAGTTAGGAAAGGAACATCTTAGAGTCCTCAGACATATTAATAGTATTGGAACCTTTAATCAATATGAGGGAACATTTTATATTTAGTTTTAGCTAATTATTATTTTATCTTTCTCTAATTATTATCTTAAAGTTAAAAATTTCTTGGCAGGCCCTGGTAGTGAGTACTGTAGTCCTAGCAGACAGGAAGCTGAGGCAGGAGTCTTTCGAGTTCTAGGCCTGCGAGGACTACACAAAAAGAGACCGTGTGAAGATAAAACATCAATAAAAGTTACAATTTCTCGGCTGTTTCAGTTGGTGTTGGTAATGGTAGAGTGACTGTTTTTTGAGACAGGGCCTTGCCTAAGTTGACCCAGAACACTATATGCTGCTCAGCCTGCTGCCCTTCAACCTGTGATTGTCCTGTCTTTGCCTGCTAAGTGCTGTGAAAATTTAAATTTCAAATACTCACTAGTAACTTTGAACAGATCTTTTATTCTGCAAGATTTTGTAATGCCATGCACTGGCCACTTGGAAGGTGTCAGCTCACTGATTCAGATATACCAAAAGTTGGTCGAACTGATCCTAAATTACCAAATATTTCACCTCCAGTCTCAGCGAAGATTGTTTGTTAGGTACTAAGAGACTGTTTATTGTTCTGTAAGCACAAATGAAGTCCCATTTAAAAAAGAAAACTGGGCTGGTGCTGGAGAAATGGCTCAGGGGTTAAGACCATCTTGCACGCAGAAGGACCCGAGTTTGTACTCCAAATCCTATGTGAACAATCCCAGGGGGACATGGCGCTGGCCCGCACTGGTACTTGTAGGTCTGAAAGGGCGGAGCCTGCAAAATCCCAGAGCAAAAGCAAAAAGGAGGTAGAAGCAATTCAGGGTGATTCCCAAAGTCCCAAGTGAGAGAGTATGCCTTGGAGGCCCAAGGGTGACATCAGGAATTATTCTGGATTATTCTATGTCACTGCTTTGCTCTGAGGTTTCCCAGGCTCTGCATTCTAGGGCTGAAGAGCAAGGCCATCGCCATTTCTGCTGGATATTATTACACGTGATCTAATTCAGGTCCTTTTGCTTGTGAGTGAAAGACTAACTCTGAGTCATTTCCCTACCCACCCACTACTGAGATCACTGAAAAATACTAATACACTACACCACGTTTGCCTGAATCCTTTAAGCTTGTAAGGCCAAGCAACTGCTGGACAGGAATGACCCAACAAATCCACCTGAGAGTTTCTAAAACTGCAGTTTTTCAGTTTACGTGACAGACTCCAAATCTGCAGGATACCAACTAACCTGGATGGATGTTCTCTAATTCGCCTAACATACGATCAAATCTCACTAGTCTTTCTCTGACATCTAGAATGAAAAGAATGCCTCCACCACTCTGTCTTCAGTGTCCAGAAGTGCACCTGGATCAAAGCGCTTAGACCTGTTGCTGAAGGAGAAATCTCACAGGACTGCCAAGCTGCAGGCAGGGAAGAGTTCCCACACGCAGGGAAGAGTTCCCACGCACAGGGAAGAGTTCCCACACGCAGGGAAGAGTTCCTACGCACCCAAATTCTCCTCTGGTTATTGCTCTACTTCTGTGCTTCTCTTTCTTGCTAAACCTCTTAAAAGAACTATTTTCGCTACCATCCTTGACATCCATATTATGTAAAATTTCAAAGCTCATAAACAGCTGAGCATACACTGAATAACTAGCAGCATATTCACACACACACACACACACACACACACATATATATATACAAACTATGAACAGAGATACTTTGCCTTTCTTCATTTACCTGTGTTACATACATGTTAATAATGTGTTACATACAGTATTTCATGTCTAAAAACTTTGGTACTTATCCTGTTAGCATAAGGATATTCTTATATAACCTTATTACATCCGGAAAATTTCACAACATCATTATCTCCTTTATTTATCTTGACAGAGAGAAAGGAACACGCACGCCATGCACAGTGGGTCAAAGGACGACTTTCGCAGTCGTTCTGCAGAAAGAAGCTGTGGCTGGTGAGCCCAGTGTGCTCGCTACTGCAAGTCAACCCTCAACACTGGAGACAGAAAACTCGCATCAGGTGCTAAGTAACAAACCCAACCAATCAAAGCTATTTCTACTCTCAGTCTGTCCTAAGTCACGTGGCCCCACTTTATATTTATTCCATCCTATTTCTACCCGACACCACAGTATGCCAACACTGTTCCACAGCCCACGGCACTACTGGGTCAGACTCCCTACCCGGTGGTCAGAGCGGTCACAGTGAGCTAAGCGCAGAGACACAACGGCAGTTCACCAGAAAGCTGCCGACCGGGAACATCGCTCACATCAGAAAACTACTTGGCCTGACCTACAGTGAGGCCTGTTTCAAGAAAAGGAGGAGGAGGGAAGTCAGGAAGGGATGGAGGAAGCAGGGAAAGGAAGCGTATCAGGGAGGGAAGAAAGGGAGGAGAGAGGATTACTTCACTCATCCTTCCTATCAACACTTATGGAGTCGTCTGGCCTAGGGAAAGTAGCAAGATGTGGTGGAAAAAACTAAGTTCTGGTTTCCCAGCTGCTTCCAGTAATGGCTGTTAACTGGGATATGACCATAAAAAATAATCATCTAAATCTTTAATCTCAGTTACCAACTGCATAAATTAGAAAAATTCAGATGATTTTGTTACAGATGATCTGTAAATCTGCATGGTGCTTTCTTAAATCAAAACTCCACGAAAAAACCAAGTATGTAAAACAAGTACAAGTTTGGTATCGAGACACACGTGAGCGTGAGCACAACTGTTGTGACCTCCCACCCCAGCGTGTGGCCTGCAGGTGCCACAGCACAGCACAGCTCGAGCCACGTGACAGTGTTTGTCCTGACATGTAGAGACTAAATAAAAACATGTCCCTGGATGGCCTCAGAAACCAGCTCCACTAAAATGAAAAAAATGTGCAAAGCAGGATGCTCATGAACAGGATGAAAGTGATGATGTAACGGTAAATGCAAACTGAATGCAGCAGACTCAACATGTGTAAAGACTGAGTACGATAACTTGCGCTTGACTTGGGAGGCACAGGAGATCTAGCAGAGGTAAAGGTTTCTAAGCAGCACAGTAACAGGCATGTGAACAGGCTCATGCCTGTCTCCATTACCACTCTGGTCCTGGGGCACAGATGTGCAGCTGCCCTGAGCACTGGCACCTGCTGCAGGCTGCAGTGTGTGGCCTCCCGGGCTGCTTCGGAGGCCAGGACAGTTCATCGTGAGCATGGTCAGTGCAAGGACATTTCTTCACAGAGGCATCGAGGCCCTCGGGAGGTATTTCTCCATCAACTATTTGGCTCTCACTAGTAATAAAGTAAGTTCAGCATAAAATTATTTTAAAGCCTATATGCTTAGGTTTTTAATGAGGTTAAAATTGGTTGTACTAAATCCCACTATGGTCTTACTCTCACACATGGGATTTCTTGAAAGCCCTCTGATGGGCCTGTCACCGCTCTCTCCAGGTCCTGGGCATGTGCATGAGAGTGGAGCCCCCCAAGGAAGTTGGTGGCAGACAAAGAAACAGAGTAACTTTAAAAAACCAAACAAAACCCATTTTACTAACTATGTGGAGATTGTTGCTATGTAGTAACACGAGTATACATTATACTGAATCTTCTGAATTTAGGACATGTTAAAATATTTCAGTGTGGGACTGGTGAGATAGCTCAGGGGTTAAGAGTTTGTCTCCCAAGCAGAAGGTCCTCAATTCAGAACCCAGGTCCCACGTAAAAACACCAGTGGAAACTGTGGAGACCTCACTTCTCGCCCTGGTGGGCGGAGCCTGGGAAATACTAGAGTGGAAAAAAAAAGTAGAAGCAATCCAGGATGATTCCCGAAGATACCCTTGGTCCTCTTGGTCCTCCACAGGGACACACAGTGCCCTCTGATACACACACACACACACACACACACACACACACACACACACCAAATAAATTATAAAAAAGAACTTAAAATATTTCCGTATGGAAGGCAGGTTCTGGAAGCAGAGGGAGAACAAGAGGGAGATAAGAGTAAAAATGAGCAGAGACGTGACAGACACGTAAGGGTTGTACAGATATCTACTCTGAAGTGTTGTGCATGTTTTCATTTATTGACTTGTGGCCTTAGATTATCTTTTTTTTTTTTTTTTTTTGACAAAGTCTTATTCTGTAGCTAAGATTGGCCTGGAACTTGCCATCAAGTTCCTACCTTGCCTAAGCTTCCTGAGTGCTGGATTATAGGAATGTACCACGATGGCCTAAATGGGGGCTTACTCTCCAGAATCATCATTTCTGACAAGTTAGACGAGGACCCTATTCCTTGTTTACAGTAATAGCCCAGTGCAAAGAACGCTTGTCATACCCCTGAAAGCTGTAATAAAGCACTGCCAGTGAATGCACTTGTCCAACTTCCACAAGGAATTAAAATTAAAAACTTCACTACTCACTTTCCAAGCATGGTAAGTTCCGGAGGGGTCTGTCTGATACAGTCTTGGAATACCATCATCATCAAAACCTACAATCAGTGCTGAAATACCAAAAGGTCTTCGCCCATTGCTCTGTGTATATTTCTGAAAAATAAAATGTAATTTTCAGACAACATTCTTAGTTATCAAATACATTTTAACAAATAAAGCACTGCTGGCAAGATGCTCTACTTTCCTGGGTCTTATTCTGCACCTTTTAGTATTTTTTCTTGACTAATCCAATTCATAAGGAAGCTAATATATATGCTTTATGAAATAAAAATCAAAAGTTTGCTCTTATCCTTTTAAAAATTTTTTTATTATTTATTCAACTGTGTGTGTAGAAGCACGGACGAACTCGGGAACCACCATGGACGCCTCCACCTCCTCCTTGTTTACTCTGCCCCAGGATTCACAGGCTCCGCCCTACCAGGACCAGAAATGCAGGCTGCCCCCGCTAGGATCCGAACTCAGGACCTTCTGCCTGCAAGGCAGAGGCTTAACCCCTGAGCCACCTCTCCAGTCCTGCTCTTATCTTATTCTTGAGATCCCTACTAAACTTTTTCTCACTGAGAAATTATTTTTTGAGTTAGCATATATAGTAATGGACTTCGTTATGTTTTCATACCTATTTGTCACCACACTGTGTGCCCCTTTCCCACTTGCTTGACCCACCCGACCAGTCCTACTTTACTGGGCCTCTTTACAATTCTTGCTTTACTTTCCTGACCTTCTCTTTTCCCCTCTCCCCATATGTGGTTTAAAAACATGTTCAGCTTGCTCTGCATACATGTGCAACACAGTGACGGTGTAAGTTCCTTAAACGCAGTAGAGGGCTATGCATGTATGCCACACCATTTGGTTCCCATAGGGCCAGTTTCATGAGCTATAGTTTACTTAAGGGACACTAGAATTGTTACTACTGTTATCAAGAATTCCTACTTGATATTGCTATCTAGTATGTTCTGTTCACTGCGCATTAGGCTATCTCTACTTAAAAACCTAAGCCAGACATTTTTTTCACTCCTAAGAGAAGGGCTGCTTTGTTTCTCTTGAAGAGAAAGCAAGCTTTTTTTTCCCCTCACAGACAATGGGGCACTGGAACCAATTACATTTCTTATTACTTTTGTGACAAGACACTTCCTGGATCTGCGCTCTAAGAAGCAGAACCCACACGGAGGTCAGCGCTACCAGAAGTCCCATGAAGCAGCGGCCCTGACAGAACCTAAGCACTGAATATGTAGGTAACATTTTTTTATAACTCTATGTAAGTGTGTGGCTGGATATAAGTCTGTATATAACTCTAGCTTTACAGTAGCTTTTCTTCAGGTCTTATCTATGTATGAGATGCGTTTGTTATTTTTCAATTTTATTATAATATAATACATGATGGTTTACAAGCCAGTTCAAACTTTTAACAATTGGTCTAAGAACATAATAGTTTTTTTTAAAAAACTGGATTTATGTCTTAATTCCTCTGTACTGTATAGTGTTTTAAGTTCAGACTACATGTGAAGTAGTTGCTTTGTAAATGCTCTTTATAGAAGAACTCTGTCTACTTGCTTCATCTTTTTTAGTGAAAATAACAGGACTAAATAGTTTTACAGTATAAGAAGGCGTTTATGCCCTCTCTGGCCAGAGCCCAGGGGCAACCTCGGTGCCTCAGACTGCAACAGGCCCCATAACTACTCTGTGCACAGCTTTGGTAGTTCTGAAGAAATCTGAAACACCACAACCGAGAATAAGAATTCTGAACACTACTGTCCTATGTCTGATTTTGTTGTTGTTTTGATTTTCTTTTATGGACACATTTTAAGTGGAAAACTTCAAACAAAATAGAAAAGTGAGGTAATATAAACACACTAATCTTTATCCCAGTACGAAATGACAAATTTTGAAAACACAAAACAGTGATTTTGTTATGAACCGGCCATTGCAAAACTTCCTTGTCTAGAACATACAAAGAGTTCCAGAGAAATCTCCACATAGACACATGGTAACAGTTCATCCTAGAACGCTCTGTGCTGGAAATGTAGCAAGTCATTTAATCTACAACTCATCCCAATGAAGCAAGCAGTACTGTAACCCACACTCTGTAAGAAATTGAAGCTAAACTGAGTGGAACAGTTTACTCAGAGACAGTAAGAAGCGGAAAAGCCAAGATTCAAACTTCACGGTTCTAGCTGCTAGACACATTCTTAAAAATACCTACTGACAGGAATGAAGACAGCGTCATCTATATATGCAATGCAATCTTTCTCAGTTTGAAGAATGAAAGAGTAAAAACAATAAAGAATGAAGCTATGCCTGTTGTAGGACTGGACTACTGGAGATAATTCCCTGGGGCACATAAGCCCATCTTAGGAAGATGCCTCCGGTCTTTCCTTGCCTCTGCAGTTCCTTGACTGGCACGGAGTAACCAGGAGTGTGTGAAGGACATGGAAACATGTGAAAGCTCTCCAAGGAACCCAGAGAACCGACTGCAGTGGAGAGGGTTGGAGGGCGTCAGGTGGGGAAAACACTCAACATATGATATGTCCTTATATGAAAAAAATTAAAATAACATGTATGCAAAACAAAAATAAAACCTATGTAAAATATTTTTAAAAGTACAAAAAGAGAACCTTTATATAAATTTTTAAACTGTATATCCAAAAAATTGTTAAATGGCTGAGTAAAACTCAAGTACCTATCAAAATACAGTTTATACTAGGAGAAATGAAAATGCAGTCTCACTAATCATAAAATGCAAATTAAAACAACTGTCAGTACTACAGAATATGTATTAGAAAACAAAGAAAAATGAAAGACTTAATGCTGACCGTTCCTCAGGGGGTAAGTAGCTGGCTGCATAGTTAAAACCATTCCAGCCATTCTAGGAAACATCTCAGCACACAAAACAGGAGATTTTATTGTGAGTGTGTGTGCACGCACGCGTGTGTACCAGAGGGCACTTGAGTGTAGGGTCCTATGGAGTCCAAAGGTGACATCGGGAATCCCTCTGGCTTGCTCTAGCTCCTGTTGCTCTAGATTTCTCAAGCTTCACCTTCTAAGGCCACTAAATTCATGTTCTTCTCCTTCTGAGGCAAAGGTTTTAATCCCTTAGCCATCTCCCTGAAGTCAATTATAATTTCTAGCCTAGTAACGCCTTACTAAAAATTAATTTAACCAAACAATTTTAAAAAAGGAAACGAAAGTCATGACCAAGACACAGTAATGTTTTTAATTAGCAGAGAAAAGAAGATCGAATATGAACAAGAAATAATGTAGATTTCCAAGCTGCTATTGGAAGTTACAACTTCCAATTGTATCAGAAAGACAACAACCATAAGGATGTTTCCAATGTAATGTATATGCAAAGCAAGTGAAAAAAAATGAACCTATATACAACATGATTCTATGTGATGCTACTGCACACATGCATGGATTTATGCATGGATTCAACAGAAATTTTATCTAACCTTCATCAGGTGTAATTATATTTTTAGGTGAAGAGCTGAAGAGATGGCTCCGGGGTTAAGCTTCAGCTTCGCAAGCAGAGGGTCCTGAGTTCAGATCCTGATTCCCACATAAAAATACCAGGCAGATGTGCTACACTTTTACTGGGTGCAGGGGGACACACAACTAATTCTAGCACTTAGGAGAATCAAGAACAACCAGGACTTACAGGAACCCATATCTCAAAAACAATACAAAACAAAAAGTGAAAACTTTAAATAAACAGAAGCAGGGAGTTCAAGAGTTAAAAATTTACTATAAGAAATAAATATGCAGGGGACTCATTCCTGCACCAGATAAGAAAAAATCTCAGAGCTGGATAGATGGGAAGGCTCTGGTAAGCAGAGCCTGGGAAATTCCAGAGTGAAACCAAAAGGAGGTAGAAGCAATCCAGGATGATGCCTGAAGTCATCCTTGGTCCTCAACAGGGATACACAGTGCCCTCTGATACACACACACACACACAAACATAAATAAATAAATTAAAAAAAGAAAAAAAATACCAGGCAGAAATGGCAGTGGCCTGTACTTCTTGTCCTAGAAGACAGAGAGCCTGGGAATTTCCAGAACAAAGCATATAAAAGGTAGAAGCAATCCAGGACGATTCCCGAAGTTACCCTTGGGCCTCCACAGACACATATCGTGTCTTGTGACACACACACACACACTCACACACACACACACACACACACACACACAGAGAAAAATTTTAAAAAATAGATTTGTACGTGAAGTAATGTCCATTTCTTTGGAAAACTGTAAAGGAATGATTCTGACTCCACAATATAGATATTAGATTTGACTTCCTACTTTTCAAAGTTTCACAAAATGAATGAAGTCCTTTTAAGAAGGCGCTTGGGGAGGAGGCGAATGCAGGGCAGGCCTTAGCGTGGGAGGGAAAGGCGAGCCCACCTGCGGTGCCGGCTCACCTGCTTCAGGGTGGCTATGAAGCGCGTTATGTACTCCACGGTGACCGGGTCCTCCACTGTCAGCTTGTGGCTCTGGCACTCCACGCGTGCTCGATTGATCACCACTCGCGCATCGGCCGTCAGTCCTGCAATGACAGTCCCAACTCTACAGATAACGTTCTTCTTGGCAAAGGGCTTTTATCTCCACCAGCTTTTTCGTAATAGTATCCTTCTCTCAATAATTACCTTTACAAAGGAATTAGAAGATAAAGCACCACTTGTCTTACAGTCTTATTTATTTCCCTTTTAATGAATTTTACACTGTTTCCTTTGCAAATGAGATAGTACATGGTCTTAAATAACAATTGTTTAAGGAGTCACAGAAAACTAGATTTTTGCTGTTTATGAAGCAAGAAGGATACTCCATTTGGAAGTATATGCCATTAATTAAAGAAACCTAATACCACAGAGATATCTCGTTGGGTTTTTGCCAAGGCCAAAGCTTTGACAATCAAGACTAAAGCAGATAAAAACGTGACCTGCTTCTGCAGCACATCATGCTGTGACCCCCTCAACACTTCCTAAGAAACAAGATGTACTCTGTCGAAAGTAAACTGACCGTGAGCTCTGACTGCCATAACAGCTGTGATCACCACACGCGTGGATGTTTGCAGAGTCTCCTCTGCTGCTTATCATTGCACCACTCTTTGAATACCAATCAGATTGCTCCCCAAATTCATTCAGAAAATTTTAGAAAAGGCCTGGAAAGATGGCTCAGGGAGAAAGTAGACGTGCCAGCAATGACGCTGTGTGAACACAGAGAGCCGGGGCGATGGACAGTAAGAGATCCAACTCAAGGAGGAGAAACAAATTCTCTTCTTGCAGAAATTATCTGAGAATTAAATGGCAAGAGATGACAATCGAGTGCAGGTGAAAGTTCATGCAATGAGAAACATGTGTGGATGGGATGCTGTAGAGTGTATCCTTTACCCGTTATGCCTACGATCAACAAGTACAGAAATATCAGAATTAAGAATATATAAAGAAGGCTGGAGAGATGGTCAGGTGTTAAGACTGACTCACAAGCTGAAGGTCTTGAGTTTGGATCCCAGGTCCCACATAAAAAACACCAGCAGAAACCACAGCACCTATACTTCCAGCTCTGATGGGTGGAGCCTGGGAAATTCCAGAGCAAAGCAAGAAGGAAGTAGAAGCAATCCAGGATGATGCCTGAAGTCATCCTTGGTCCTCCACAGGGACACACAGTGACTTCTGATACACACACACACACACACACAGAGTAAATAAGAATATTTAATAAAAAAGAATAAAGACATAGCAATCTAACTTAAGAAAAGTATTAGTGACAAATTTATCAAACCCAACCCCACTATTTTTAATTATAAAAGGAAGAAATCTATGCAACTGGTTTTTTAATCTAGTGATTTTAAACTTACAATACATCTGAAAGGTACTATCCTAATGACAATTTAAAACATTTTATACAACTCTACATTCTATGTGAAATATTCTTTGTTTTACTAAGATTAATTTTCCAAAAATTCAAAGCACAATTTTGGAAAATTTTGTGCATGAAAAAAAAAAAAACCTTTTAAAATGACCCGAGCCCCAGTGGGTGGGAGCCCCTGACCCTGTACGGCCGCAGCACCCACACTCTTCAGCTACTTCACAGACATGCCGAGGTTTCCGTCATTAACTCCTCAACAGTCCTCGCATAGACACCTTTCATTAGATCAAAAGCCATGTGGGGAACACATTCAATGTAGTTCATCTACTCACCAACAGACACATATGTACAAAGACTGCTGTCACATTAATATCAAAACATACAACTGAGGTTAAAGCTTTCTGGGTCATTTATGTTAAAATACTTTTCCACTTTCGTGGTGTGTGTGTGTGTGTGTGTGTGTGTGTGTGTGTGTGTGTGTGTACAACTATGCAGAACATAGAAATGTGGCATTTCAGCCCGTTTGGACACAGGGTCTCACCGCGCAGTCCAGTGTGACATGGACCCCGGGACCCTCTTGCTCAGCTTTCTGGGGACTGGGACCACAGATCTGTGCACCGGGGCTGCGCACTGGACCACTGTCAGGTGCAGCTCAGTGAAGCAGACAGGCACGCTGTGCAGCCCTCACACAGCCCGCCCGAGCGTCTCCTGTTATGAAACTGACCACGACATACTCAGAGACTGCCCGTCACCTCTGCCCCGACGCTCAGCATGTGCCGTTCCACTTGCCTCTGTGAACTTGATCGTCCTGGGCACTACATATAAGTGGGACTTTTATCTTATTGTATCGAGCTTATTTAATATGGTGTATGTTTAAGGTTATAACACATCAAAATTCCCATTTAATCTGAACAGTAGACATGTATATGCATGAATATACCAAACTTCAGTTTTTGATTCACCTCTCAGTTGAGGATACAAATGCTATGAACATGGGTGTCCAAATTTGCCATTTTAGATCATAAATATTTTTTTTTAACTATAGAACACCTCACAAATTTGTGGGTCCGTGCCTTGCGGAGCCATACTAACCTTCTCTGTGCTGTTCCAGTCTTGGTGAATGTGCTGCCAGAGTGAGCATGAAATAAGCTTTAACGTATCAGAGAGAGAAATTAAAGTAAGTTCTTGCCTTTGAATTATATGTAGAATAAAACCGGAAACCATTAGCCAGAGAAACTAGAAAAACACACGGAGCTTGAAGAGTCACTACATTTTCAACAGTGCTGGTAACTTCGCTTCATGTACATATGCAGTACAGAATGGCAAAGTCACAGGGATGACATGTAAATTCATAAAGCACTCCATTAAAAAAATGACGAAGTATGTTTAGGACCATTCCAAAAAATTCTGGAAATTCTATTCCAATAATTCCGCCAAAACTCACCAACTATAGCAATTTCTAAAATTAAACATTATAATACAACCAGAAGACATACACATCTGATACATGGGAGGGATGGTGGCATAGGTCAGAAGTCTTTTCTTTTAAATATTTTGCTCCACTATTTTTAGTGTGTGTGTGTGTGTGTGTATGTGTGTGTATCAGAGGGCGCTATGTCTTGTTTCTTTCAATTAGACCATTACGCTTCTATGAGAGCAGGAGATTGTGCACGCACAATGAGAACACACAACAGTGTGACATCTGAGCAGTGTAACAGGTTTGCTTGTTGGTGCTGGGCGTGTGCTGCTGATGCGGGTTCAGAACCAAGGCTGCTGTGTGTGTGTGTGTGTGCGCTGTGTGCGTATGAGCGTGAGTATGTAAATGTGAGTGAGTGCCTATGTGTGAGTGTGTATGTGAGTGTGTGAGTGTGAGTGTATGAGAGAGTGTGTGTGTGAGTGTGAACTTGCTCAGCACCGGCACGTGCTGCCAGCATCACCCTGGAGTCATCGTGGTTTGATTATGCTTGAGAAAATGTTCACTGTAGTTAGTGGGCAACAGTCCCGTTTAACAAGATGAAACCCAGCTCACGTGACACACACAGCCCACACGCAGACATACTTGAAAACAGTTCCCTGAAGTTGTAAGAAGATGTGTATCTTCTAACATTTATACTTGATTACTGAGGATTTTTAGAAATCCAGTTTATAGCATTTTTACAGAACCTGCAAGTTTTTAATGTAACTGATTATGCTTACTGATAAGAATCAATGAAATTGACTATGTGTTGTAAATATGGCAGTACTGTGGTAATAAGACCACCTGTTACTACGTTAAGATGCCCAGACCCTTGCAGAAGGTCTGCCATACCTGCGAAAGCCATGCAGACATGGTCGTCAAGGGCACATATCTTCCTGACAGTTCTTTCATCTTGAAGCTTGGCGACAGATTTTTTCTCCACCCCAAGAACAACTATATCGGTACCTCGAATTCCAACCTGTCAAATTTAAAACATAACTTTAATCTTGAAAGTGAGAAAAGATCCTACCGCATGACAGGAGCTAGGCAGACGCTCTTAGGCATTCAAATGACCATGATCCAAGGACTGTTTCACACCCCGCCTCATCCCATCCTCAGAGCATGAAGACAAACAGGGAAACAGCACAGGAAAGTCAGTGATGAAGCTGTGCTTGTGTCCCAAATTCACAGAAAACTAGAAACAGCTAGCTAAATGCAGGGGAATTTTAATCACCACAGATGCTGGACGTCCACGTGAATTCCTGTTGGTGGCAGTATTGGGACTAACGCATAAGTAGCAAAGAAAGGCAGCGGTCTGAGGGAGCAGCTCCGTTGGCACTGCATGTGCCCACCACGTGCAAGGCTGGATTCTCCAGCGCCAAAATAAGCCGGCAAATAGTTGATAACATACTACAAAAGAGCTTCTGTGCAACTTACAACCGGAGGTACAAGAACTGGGGTACAAGAACTGCCTTGGCCTGAGAGGTTACACACCCCAAAAACTATGTTGAAATATAAATCGCATAGTGATGGATTTAGAAGATAAACTCTTTGGGAGATTATTAGAATACATGGTGGATCCTTCAAAAATTGAATTAATTTCCCCATAAATGAAGCCCAAGCACTTCACCTTTCTCTTCCATTGCGTGACCCACAGCAGGAAAGTACCATCTGTGAAATAAGTCCTGGAATAAGCCCTTCATGCACAGCTAGCCCTGGATCTTAGATCTGTTAGCCACCTGAACGCTAAGAAACACATTTCTGGGGTCAGGTAAGGGTACTGACTGGCTGCCTAAGCCTGATGCCGTATTCTTGGAACCCACATGAAAACCTGGAGTCGGGCACACGCCTGTCACCCAGCACTCTTGCCACGAGAGGGGAACAGAGACAGCCAGCGAGCAGCCAACCCCGAGTGTGCACCTCTGTAGCAGAAATAAGACAAGGTGGAAGGGGAGAACCAGCTCCCGAAACTTGTCCTGCGTGTGCAGTGTGTGTGTACCATGCTCACACGCATTTGTTTTAAAGAAACTGTGAAGTTTAGAAGCTACTCGGTGTACAGTGCGTGGCTACAGCAGCCGAATGAACTACAAAAGGGGGCACACGCAGCCAAGAGAAAGATCGAAGGTCCCCATCCCAACTCCGTGTTCCCAGAGTCTCAGTCGTTTTCATGGACTCAGCACTGTTGGGTGGGAGATCCTCCAGAGGCCGAACCTAGTGTGAAGCCCACCGACTGCGGCGCAGCTCCCAGCAGGGACAACACCGTTCAGAGAAACATGGGTTAATTCGAGAGTTACGCGGAGAGAAACGTCTCCTTGCTCTGCCTCCCGCTCCACAGGTGGTCGCATTCTTAAGCTAACAAGGACAGTGACTGCAGCCCAGGACCGCGGGTTAAACAACCCTGGGGATCTCATCGTGCTAGCTGGAACCAGAATAAAGCCGCATAACCAACGAGGAAAGCCAAGGCAACAAGAGCGAGAGCGGCACAGGTCTCTGGGGCTGCAGAATAATGCACACCACCACAGTGCGCCGTTCAGGACACGGGGGAAACAGCCATCTTCTCCAGAGTCTGACAGTAGCTAACGTAATTTTATTCGTCTGGCAGCGGTAATTTAAGGTCTGGAAAGATGGCTCAGTGGTTAAGCCTCCGCTTCAAAAGGAGAAGGACCTGAATGTGGATCCTGGATCCCACCTGAAACCACAGGGCATAAATGGCAGCAGCCTGCACTTTCAGTCCTGTAAGGTGGAGTCTGGGAAACCCCAGAGCAAAAAGGAGAAAGAACAATCCAGGCTGATTCCTAAAGTTACCCTTGGGTTTCCACAGGCACACGTAGCACCCTCTGATACACACAGATACACACATACAGACAAAAATGTAATTTAAACTTTTCCTAAATGTTTTTGTGTTTAGAGTTGCACTGTCAACAGATATGGAGATATTAGTAATTACTCTATATAATTTTACACAAAAATTGTGTTCAAATCAGGATTATTGAAGTAAAAAGTATAGAACAGGTTAAATTGAAAATTAGATCTGAGATAAAGCTTTTAGTTGAATAAAACACAATTTATCCAGGCTTTTATTATTTCCTCATCTCAACATACTGATTTAGGATTTGGCTTGTTCTATTTTTCCAATATACTAAAGAACATCATTATTATTTACCTGAAGTTTCTTTGTTTTTTTTTTAGTGTAGACACTTACAGCTATATGGTTCTTACAGGATTGTTTTAATTTCATCTTACAAATTTTGGTGTGTTATGTTTTCATTTTCTTTGGTTCTACAAATTTCTTTCTTTCTTTGAAGGTTCACTTACTGATAGTAGTTATTCAGTCTCCATGAGTATGTGTTTGTTCTGTGCTTTCTCCTGTTATAGATTTCTAGTTTTCATTCATTCTGATTAGACAGACTGTGACATTGTCTCAATTTTCCCAGATTTGTTAAGACTTGCTTTGTATTCCATCATGTGACCTATGGACTGGTGAGAGGTGCTTATTCTGTGGTATTTGGGTATGACATTCTACAGATGTCTCTTAGGCTCATTTGATCTAGGATGTATTTAATACAGGCATTTTTTTTAGTTTTTCTTTTTATTAAAGTTTGGCAGAATTCAGCAATGAAGCCATATGTATTTTTTTTAGTTTTTGTTTTAATTTTTGTCTGTTGGTGAGGGTAGAATATTAAAGTATCCCACTATTATTATGTTGGGTTAATCCATGTGTAACGGTTACTCTTAACTATTGCTGTGAGAGAACACCCAAAGTCAAATGACTTAAGGGAGAAACGGAGATTACTCAACTTACAGTTCCAGAGGGAAGAAACAGATTTTCATGGCGGAGGTGACATGGCTGGTAGCTGAAGCTAGGGGCAGGTTAAGTCATGGCAGACATCCAGTAGGCTAGTGGGTGACCACTGAAGGCCGGAGGATTCCTGGAGTCTTTCTTCTTTCCAGTTTTCTGCTCTGTGGTTCTTTTACTCTGGTCTACTATGGGGAGATCAGATCTAGGACTGGTCTTTGTGTTGTAAATGTATCGATCCAGATAATCTCTTTGGGTGGTCTCAGCTGATCTTAGTTAATGCCAGGTGTATCAAAGCTGACACCCAGGATTAACTACAACATGTCTTTACATCTAGTAATGCTTGTTTTTATGAAATCAGGTACACATATTTGGTGTATACATGTTTAAATGACATTGTCCTCTTGGTATATAGTTCTCTTATAGTTTCAGTTTAAAGTTTATTTCTCACAGATTTTAGAAATCTGCTTATTTCTTAGTTCCAGTTCCTTAGAATACCTGTTTCCAATCTTTCATCATAAGGTTGCATCTGTCTTTGACGGTGAGGTGCATTTCTTGGAGCAACAAACAGGTAAATCCCATTTGTTATTCCATTAGTTAGCCTCTGCTTTCTGATTGAGAATATTTAGGCAATGAATACTGAATGGTGTGTAGTAATTCTTTTGTTGATTTTGAAGAATCATATGTGTTTTTTCCATTCCTCATTCTGCTACCTGTTGTTCTTGTGTAGTTAACTCTTTTCTGTGACCTCATGAATATGTTTGCCTTTTTCCTGGTTCCAAAGGATTTCTTCAGGATATTCTGCAGATATTCTCAATGGTCTTAAAAGTTTATTATTTAATGTCACCGTTTTTTTTTTCTCCTTCAAGTATAGAAGATAGTTTTGCTGGGTATAGCATTAGTAAGTTGTCTTTCAGAGCTTGAGATACATCTTAAAAGCCCTCTTGGCTTAAATTTTTTGTTGAGACATGGGCAGTTCTTCTGACCAATCTGCCTTATTTTATCAGTGTTTCTCTCTTGCAATTTTTAATATACAATATTTGCTATGTATGCTGTTAACATATATATGAAATGGGAGGTTCTCTAGTCTTGTCTAGTGCTCAAATGTTTAGTGCTTTAAATGCCTCTTGTACCTAAACAGGCATCTCTGTCCCTAAGCTTGGAAAATTTGTGCTTGTGATTTTAATGAAAATACATTCATTCTTTAGAATGAAATTCTTTCTATGCCTGCAATTTATAGATTTGATCTTTTTCAGTGTCCCATAAATTTTTTGATAAGCTGCCAAATTTTTATTAATTTATCTTTGTTACTTGATTTTCAAACCCTAACATTTTTTCTTCCCTTGATTCATTCTATTGGTGAAATTTTGATGGGACTTAACTGACTGCATTTTTCATTTCTAGCATTTTAGTTACATTTTTCAGTATTTCTTCTTATTGAATTAGAATTTTTATTATACTGTATTAACTTCCTTATTCACCTTTATTCTCTTGGAATCATGAGAGTTTTTGTCCTCTTTAATTTCTTTGAGTGTATACTTCTTTTGAATACTTTGTCTATTATTTTATCTAATTTTTTTACTGAAGGACAATATTGTGGAGTAAGCAATTTTTTGTAGCGTCATAGTGTGTTGTGTTTTCCTTTGTTCTTGTTTTTGCATTTGGACTTATGGATCTTGAGTTAGGTCATTGTTTATTTTTGATCACCCTTATTTCAGGGACGTGTCTGCAATATCCAAGAGACTATATACCTCAAATTTAATGCTACCATTCCACTTCTGTACTGCATTTTGAATAGCTACTTCTCTCAGTTTCCCCTATAATACAGACCTCTTTGTGTATCACAACATGGCAGTCACAATTCACTGGAGGAAGCAAGTGAGCTAGGGTCAACAAAGATGAGCAAAAGGCAAGTCACCACCTCTTTGTAAACAGTTTGTGAGGAGACATTCTGGTCTCAGCTTTGCCTATTACATGCCTTAAAAGTAGATCATTGGGTTTGTTCCATAGCAAGGGATAGTACACGGATCATAAATACTAGAAAGATGAAACAATTAGAGGCAATTTCAGAAACACCTCAATCTTAGCAATTTCCAAATACAGATATATTCCCACTCATAACTCATATTCTTGAATGAAGGTCCATTTACTTAGTGGCTGAACTCAGAAATGGAGGGACTGTGTTCGAATCTTTTCCTTCCCTGGACAACAGCATCTGAACAATCACATTGTCAACAGTATCATTAATATATTTCTCTCTAATCTGCTTTATTTCAATTTCTGTACAGGCCTTAGCAGATATTAGTAACAGCATTTCTCTACTCTATTGCTAGAGACTCATAACTAGTATTCTTGCTCTAAGTCTGATTCTACTTAAAATAATGCTCATAAATTAGCCTAAAAAATCTTGGAAAACATGGAGATGAGAGAGAGAATATTTATGTGAATATGAATCTCAATGTGTCGTTCCATTTCATACTTAGGTATAGTTAGGGACAAACCAAGACAGCAGAGAGACTTGAGAGAAAATCTTACTGTAATTCTTAATGTAATATTGTCCTCTTGTTCTTCTGAATCAGAAAAACATTTTGTACAGAAACAAACATTGCCGGGGCTGGAGAGGTGGCTCAGGGTTAAGCCTCTACCTTGCAGGCTGAAGGGTCTAAGTTCGGATCCTAAACCCCACGTATAGACACCAGGGCGGCCTGCGTTTCTGGTCCTGGTAGGGCGGAGCCTGTGAATCCTGGGGCAGAGTAAACAAGGAGGAGGTGGAGGCGTCCATGGTGGTTCCCTGTTCGTCCGTGGTTCTACACACAGATACATACACACAGATACATACACATGTGCACACACGCATACACGCACAATTGAATAAATAATAAAAAGAATTAAAAAAAAAAAGAAACAAACATTGCCATTAGCATCTTTGAACTCACTTCTTGTCATAGTTTAAAATGTGTCCCCCCCCCATCTCATGTGTTTGGCAAGGTCATGGAACCTTGAGAGGTGGAGCCTTGCTGGAGGAAGGCAATCACAAAGGGTGGGCCTTGAGGTGGCCTTAGTCCCACTCTACCTCCAGGAGAAGTCTGCCTTTGCTGCAAGCAGTCTGCAGCTCTCAGCTTCCAAGATGTCTGCGGTGACTTAGCCTCCTCCAGCTTTGGCCAGCCAGCCGTGCCGCCTCTGCTTTGAGAGACTGTCCCTTCCCTCTGGAACCGTAAGCTGAATAAACCTCCCTTTCTCCCTTAAGTTGATCGACTTTGGGTGCTCTCTCACAGCAATAGTTAGGAGTAACTGTTACACATCTCAACAGCTTCTATAGTTTCACCAGTGTTTCCTGTCAGAAAACTCCTGAGAATTGACACACAGAATCATATCACATGGCCATAACTATGACCAGGAGCATAAGTAACAGATGTAGTCTGTTTCTAGAAGAAAATCACACTGATCTAAAAAGGGGGCTGGTGAGGAGGCACAAGTGTCCTCCTTCATTTCTGAAGCAGGGAATATTTGAGGCCTATTTTACTTTACCTAGTTTATTTTTACACTACAAAAGTGAATTGCCTTAAAAGGCATATGTATCTCCACATTCATGACAATTAGTATACAAACATTTATTACAAAGAAGCTAAGATGTCAGGCTTTGAAACAAAAGTAAGTTTGCAGTTGGTCTTCTTCACTTTTTAGGAGAGTTTTTTAATAGAGCTATGAAAGCTTCTAAGTCATAGTTTCTACATATGTAAAAAGGAGATAAAAATTGTGTGAGATGATGTATACCTACTATCCGAGCACTTGGGAAACTGACACAAGCGAAACAAGGCTTCAGGGACCATCTTGGTTATGGACTAAGACCCTCCATCAAAGTCAGACTGTTCTCAACTTATAATGTATAGAATCTCTGTTGTGTTGCTTAGGGGACAGCGAGATGGCTCAGCAGGAAAAATATTTGTGCACTATCTTTTTATATTTTTCTAAAACTTTATTTAGGTGTGTGTGTCAGAGGGCACTGTGTGTCCCTGTAAAGGACCAAAGATGACTTCGGGAATCACCCTGGATTGCTTCTACCTCTTTCTGGGTTCACTTTGGGATTTCCCAGACTCCATCCGCCAGGGCAGGAAGAAGGGGCCACAGCCATTTCTCCCTGGCATTTTTACGTGGGACCTGGGATCTGAATTCAAGGCCTTTTGCTTTCAAGGTAGAGTCTTAACTCTAAGCCATCTCTCCAACCCCTGAGCACAAATCTAATTGACTTGAATTTAATTTCCAGATCCTTATAAAGTAGCATGACAACACAATGCACTTTAAAAAAATAATAAATTTTTTAAAATTAAACTAGTTAAGTATTCTTTCTTTCTTTCTTTCTTTCTTAGCACCTTCCTTATGTGTTAGAAACAGAGAGCATGACTTGTTCTCTCAATGATCTTATCCAGTGTATCAGTTGCTCTTTGTGCTGTGAGACACCACTTAAATGAAGAAAAGAGAGATTTATTCAGCTTACAGTTCCAGTGGGGAGACACAGTCCTTCATGAAGGGAAAGGAATGGCAGAAACTGGAGGTGGTCTAAGTCATGTCCTTCGTGGAGATTGAGAGCTGTAAAACTCCAAGCTGCCAACACAGACCTCAACTCAAGGCTCTACTCAAGACCCACCCCCTATGACTGCCTTCCTCCAGCAAGCTTCTACCTCTTAAAGGTGCTATGACCTTCCCAAACAACTAAAGATTCAAACACTTGAGTCATGGGGGACAATTCATATTTTGAACTATGACATCCAGTACAAGACTATTAATTATATCTAAAATTAAAGAAAACATAAAAATGGTAAAGAGTAAGTACTGTACAATACTTTGCAGAACAGATTATAAACCAGAGAAGGGGATTCATGATGTCTCCAGCAGCTCAGAAAAGGCTTCACGACAGAGAAGTGTGCAGTTGCAGAGCAGGAGTCCACGTGCAAGGGCCTGCATCTGACCCCCATGACCAGAAAAAGCAAAACATGCAAAGGAACTAATCACTGCTCAAGAATAAGAGATGGAGGTGTTCCCCACCTCCTTCCCTGTACAGTGGCGAAAGTATGTGTTAGTGAAACCAGAAGCCACCCTTTATCACAGAAGAGAATTGTGGGAGACTTTCAAGGTTAAACTAAGGTGCTGAGATAATTGAAAATATGGAACCTGGGGTCAGAGAAAGGACAGAATAAGGAATGATAATAAATCTTATCTTTTCATGAGAATACTGATTCACTTTCTCCCTTAAGAAGGTAATACTTATCCAAAATAGCATTCAAACATAATATGCCATTATAGAAAAGGAAAGTAAAGTGAAAAGACAACAGCCTCCTGGCCCTACTCCCAGCTGCGAGATCAGGAAGGAAGTGGAACTGAAGCATGTGTAACTTTTATGTTATTAAGCAATACATCTGCCAAGTGGCCAGAACTGGTCAGTCTGGCTTATTTGCAAATCATCATATCCACCGTTTATAAACATAATCTTTTGTAGCCTGTTTTAATGAACGAATGCAGCATGACTGTCATAAGCACCCTCAAGGAAATGCAATGAATAACTCCATAAAAGATGCAAATTATAATTTCAGGATCCTGAAGTAAAAATCTCATCCTTCCAATGTATCTTTAAAAATGCCCACTATAGGTATTTTTATATCTTTACCCTTTTACAGCTCATTACTAAGGAACTATCAATCAGTTCTATAGCACTCTTAAAACATTTTAAATGAGTCAATGTGGTTTCTTATTACACCCCAGCCCACTACCATTATTCCCTTTATTTTAGACTCTAAAACTTGGGTATTATTTTCTAACCATATGCTATATGCCATGTTGGGGATTATATAACTTTTTGTTTTTATCAAAATGGTACCCTTTTGGTTTAAACTACATCAGGCTTTCCTTAAATTTACAATTCTAAAAAAATTTTTCTTATGAAACAAAAGGTAAACTAATGGGTCCAATTAAATAGAAAAATGCTGTAAAAATGATTCTTCTTTGTAATTATTTTTGCCACTTTACATTTGATAGATTTATAATGAAAGCTAATGATTTCTTTCCATTATCAATTTGGCATGGAAAGTGAGAGAAAGTAGGCACTTACAGACTTAAAATGGTCTGCGTATTCTCACAGCTACTCTCTTAAATTCCAAAATATACAACAAACATGCTCATGAAATTTGAAGTTTTTTTTTTTTTTTTAAGTCAGATCATTCTGTATTTGTATGCAAGGACTTGGAAGTCTGAGGTAATAGATCTTGGGTCACTAGGGAACTTTTGTCCTTTAAATTTTTATAAATCGCTAAGGTTATTGAATAGTTAAAATTTGGCAGTTGTTTTTACAACTGTCTTGAGTATTTAAAAGTTTTTCAGTAATGTGGATATATAAATCCAAGATAACCTCTTATGAAACCTCTCCAGAATTACTTTAAAATAAAATTTTTAAAGCGGTGCAAGGTATTGTAAAAAATAAATTTTTAAATAATCGGGGGCTTGCACCTCTAAAAGACTACCAGATATTGGGGTAGGAATCGTGAAATAACAAATTTAACAGGGGAATTTGGCTTAGTACTTTTTTTTTTAAGTTGGCATTCTTTTTAAATTTTATTTATTTATTTATTTTATGCATGCGTGTGTGTACCAGAGGGCATTGTTATCCATGAGGATCAAGGGTGACTTTGGGAATCATTCTGAATTGCTTCTGCCTCCTTTTTTGCCTAGCTCTGGGATTTCCCAGGCTCTGCCCACCAGGGCTGAAGTGCAGGCTGCTGGCTAGGCTAGTCCTGCCTGGCCCTTTTATGTGGGATCTGGGATCAGAACTCAGGACCTCCTGCTTGTGAAACAGAGTCTTAGCCATCTCTCCAGCCCCTTGGCTTAGTTAGTACTTTTAACCATATCCTAACTTGTTCCTATTTAAGGACAGGCCTGGATATTAATTTTTTTCTTGTGTGTTAGTGTGTGTGTACACATATATGTTGTGTGTGCACAGGAGGGAACTTGTATGCATGTGACTGTGGACACTCAAGGGTGATATCAGGAACCACCCTGGATTGTTCTACCTCCTTATTCCTTTGCTCGGGGCTTTTCCAGGTTTTACCTTAACCCTGGAATCCATTGCGCTCTGCAAGTGTGGGGTCGCAACTTGGGTGCTTTCGCTTGTGAGGCGAAGGCTTCAACCCCTGGGCCATCTCTCCAGCCAGAACCTTTCTTTTTTCTGTGAACCGTGTCTTCCAATGTGAGTGTTCTCAGTGTGTTTTATCGCCTGTTGCTTCTAGGATCAGGGTGAGCACAGAGCCCCGTCTCCCCAATACTCTGTACCTTTGGGTAAACAAAGGAGGAAACCTAGCATTTTATCCCTACAACTCCTCCCTGCCCCCCATATCTCAGAAGCAGCAGCATCTCCAATAAGCAGGACCAGGGTATTTTTCATGCGGGTCGTGGGGCGAGCAGGGGGCAGCCACCTGGGGGAGCAGGCCTGCCCACGTGAGGGTGTGGGGCTGCTGCGGGCTTACCGCCGTGGAGCCCTTCTTCACTGCTTCCTGCGCGTACTCCACTTGGAAAAGATGGCCATCCGGGGAGAACACGGTGATTGCCCGGTCGTAGCGAGAAGCCATGGCGCAGGACCAGAGGACGCGGCAAGCTGGAGAGGGAGGCGCGGGCTGCTGAGGCTGTGCACACCCAGTGCGCCGCCCGGAAGTGAGTGCGCTGGGACGGAGGCCGGAAGTGGCTGCACAGGCGCTGGGGAGTAGAGGCCGGAAGTCCTGCTGCACGTGCTCACTGCTGTGACTGCACATGCGCTAGGGAACCGAGACTGTAAGTTCTACATGCTCACTGCCGGAAGTGTCTGCACATGCACTGGGGAACCCAGACCGGAAGTTCTACATGCTCACTGCCGGAAGTGGCTGTATATGTGCCGGGAATGGAAGCCGGAAGTCCTGCTGCGCGTGCTCACTCCGTGAGTGGCTGCACACGCTCTGAGGAACCGAGACCGGAAGTCCTCACATTCCTGCCACGTGCTCACTGTCGGAAGTGGCTGCACACGCGCTGGGGAAACCGAGGCCGGAAGTTCGTGCTCTCCTGAAGTTGCTTAAAGGCGCCGAGTCTTCCCGCTCCGGACATGTGCACCCTGCTGGAAGTCAGTTCCCGGGGGTCCCCGGGCTTCGCCTGGCTGCGGGACAGACGGCGATGCCTGGGTCGGCTGCGCCCCCTCCTGCATTGCACCAGGGCGGTAGTGATCGAAGTGGGGGAACAGGGACAACCCCAAGTCTTCCCCAGCCGGCCGGGGCCTGGCACGCCCGGGCAAGGTTTGCACTCGGATCCTCGTTAAAAGTCGCTCAGGTTGGAAACAGCAATAATTGGCGAAAAGCGTTTCTTTTGCTTCCTTCTATTTCAAGGGAAATTAGAGCCAGGAAAAAAATGAACCAAACTAACACTGGTGACAAGAATTCAAATATTTTACTTTTAGGACTTTTTACATTATTTTTATTTATATAGTTGTGTGTGTGTGTATGTGTGAGTATGTGTGTGTATGTGAGTGTATGTGTGTGTGTGCGTGCATGTGTGTGCATGTGTGTATATGTATGTGCATGTGTGTGTATGTGTGTGTATGTGTGTGTGCATGTGTGTGTGTATGCGTGTGAGTGTGTGTGTGTGTGTATGTGTGTGCATCAGAGGGCACCGTGTGTCCCTGTGGAAGTCAAGGGTGACTTCAGGAATCATCCTGGATTGCTTCTACCTCTTTACTTAGCTCTGCAATTTCCCCGGCTCTGCCTATCAGGGCCAGAAGTGCTAGCCGCCACCGTTTCCGCCTGGCATTTTTACTCGAATTTAGGATTGTAAGTCAGGACCTTCTGTTTGGGAGGCAGGGTCTTAACCCCTGAGGCATCTCTCCTGCCCCAGAATTAAGATATTTTAATTGAAGGAGGTTTTTAAGAGCTTAAAGACATGGCTTAAAGATACCTGAAATTTAACTAGAGCAAAAGTGGTATAATCTGGCACAACATTACTATCTGTGAAACAACTCTTGGTCATTATCAATAAGATGGGACTATTAAAAATATGCAGCAATGTGTTCTGAGGTTAAAATGTGTTTATAGGCATAATAACTTAAAATGGTGCCAGGTGGGTCCTAACAGCTAGATAAATTTAGCTATTATTACTTCCCATGTATTTTTTATTAGATGCTGTTTACCATGGGGAAGGATCTTAAAGTTGATGAACTCAACCTCAACTAAAAAGCAAAAAGAAATAACAGAAAAGAAGAAAACTCATTTCTCTCAATTTCAGAATCCTCAACTTCATTAGATTCTTGGAAATAGCTTTCATATTTCTCCCCTCCATCCCTTTTCTTTACTATTAGAAGCTCTTAAGTTTGGTTCTGGGCTGGAGACAGGGCACAGGGGTTAAGACTTTGCTTCTTGAAGCAGAAGGTCCTGAGTTCAGATACCTTGTGCCATGGGAAAAGTGCTAGGCAGAAAAGGCCTGGGTCTGTACTTCTGGCTCTGTGGGTGGAGTCTGGGAAATCCTGGAGGGAAGCGGAGGCAAAAAGGAGATAGAAGCAATCCAGGATGATTGCAGAAGTCACCCTTAGTCCTTCACAGGGACACATAGTGCTTTCTGATAGACCCACAAACACATGCATCTCACACACACACACACACACACAAACACATACATGCACAATAAATAAGTAAATAAATAAAAATTTTGAAAGTTTGTTTCTGTCAAGTAAAAATGATTTCTAATCAAAGCAATTCACTCGGTGCTTATTTTATATCATAAGTTAATATTTGCCAGAAGATTTTTTAAGGTGTTTCTATTTCTGTTAATAAATAACTTTTCTTTTCTAGCTTATTAACTTATGAAAATTGCAGATTTGTAGTAAGTTCACAAATAGTAGAAAGAGGTCCTCAGTACCTTTCCTCTAGTTCTGTACAAGAGTCGTGCCTGCATACCTGTAGTGTATTACCAAACTAGGCAACTGACGTTAGTACCCCTCAAAGGGATGGTTTAGATGTCAACAAATTTACCTGCCCTCTTCTGTGCATTTCTGTGGGATCTGTTGTGTATAATTGGGGACGTTACCACTACAGTCAAGATCCCTTGTGCTGTCCACTTAACAGGAAAATTCTCTCCACCTCCATCAACATAAGCAGACACTCATCTCTATAATTTCATTTAAAATTTTTATGTAAATGAGACTATATAGAAAGATTTTATGACTTTTTTTTGGAAGTAATTGTGAGCCCACAGGAAGTTAAGGGAACAAACAATGTAGGGTAGTCTCATACCAGTCAGTTGGTTATATTTTATAAAATTATAGAATGATATAAAAGCCAGGAAATAGACATTGGTATGAAGAATTTTTATAGTTTTGGTTGAAAAGTATGTGTAAATTGCACTATATCTTATAAGACACATTTCAGAAATATTAATGATAAACACATCCAGGTTTCTCATGGAAACTGTATAGACAGGTTTGCGTTTTTGTGTATATATGTTAAACAGTATTTTTATTCTTTCAAATCTTACATATGTATATAATACATTTTGTCCATAACTACCCCTTTTTCCCTCCCCTTCTCTAGACATTTCTGTAGTATATCCATCTCCCATCTTTATGTCCCCAGTTTTTTAAATGAACTATAATATAAAATATGGGCAATAAGAGAAAATACAGTTATGAGGTAGACATTATTATAATTGAGCTTCCAGTTTCATGTGTTAAAAACTCCCTGCTACAGCTAAAGAACATGAGTTTTGTCCATCTCCAGTGAGTCAGTTCATGGTGTGAACACATGGAGCCCTGGCCCAGGGAGACCATCCACGTTAGGTCCACAGCAGGCCATGCCACCCACATGGTGGGCACATAGAGCCCAGGTCCCTGGAAGCCATCCCAGTTGAGAGCATGTGGAGCCCAGGCCTGGGATGCTGTCCTCATGTCCACATGGAGCCTGGCCCCTCTGTGTGCCTGTGGAGGTCCAAGGGTGACTTCAAAAATCATCCTGCATTGCTTCTATCTCTTTTTTGCTTCTGGAATTGCCCAGGCTCAGCCATCCAGGGCCAGAAGTATAGGCGGCTGCCATTTCCTATGGCATTGTTATGTAGGATACAGGATCCAAATTCAGGCCTGCGAGTCAGCATGTTAACCCTGAGCTGGCTCTTCAGTCCTGTAACACACTTTGAAAAAGACTGCTTGAGTTCTTTAAAAAGGTGTTTAAGAAGGCAAAGTGAGAGCCTCAAACTTAAAATGTTTTATTATTTATTTATTCATTTATTTAGTGTGTGTGCGTGTGCGTGTGCGTGTGCGTGCGTGTGTGTGTGTGTGTGTGTGTGTGTGTGTGTGTGTATCAGAGGCCACTATATCCTATGGAGGACCAAAGGTGATTTTGGAAATCATCCTGGATTACTTCTATTTCCTTTTCTGCTTTGCTCTGGGATTTCCCAGGCTCCACTCACCAGGGCCAAAAAGTACAGGCCGCTGCCATTTCCACCTGTCGTTTTTATGTTGGACCTGGGATCCAAACTCAGTACCTTCTGCTTCAGAAGCAGAGTCTTTTATTATTATTATTTATTCAATTGTGCGTGTGTGCGCGCGTGTATGTATGCATGTGTGTGTGTGTGTGTGTGTAGAACCACGGGCGAATTCGGGAACCACCTTGGACGCCTCCACCTCCTCCTTGTTTAATCTGCCCCCGGATTCACAGGCTCCGCCCTACCAGGACCGGAAACGTAGGCTGACCCCGCTTCCGCCTGGCGTCTATACGTGGGCCTAGGATCAGAACTTGGGACCTTTCACCTGCAAGGCAGAGGCTTAACCCCTGAGCCACCTCTCCAGCCCTCAAGTTTTAAAGCCCCCAAATAAATTCCTTTGAGTAACTTCTGCCGGAAGTGCAAAGAAATCCTTTATAAATGAGGATAAAGTCACGCAGATGCTCATGTTGCTGTTTTCTCGTGTGCATGTGTGTGCACGCAGGGCTTTGAGTGCAATCAAAACTGACCCTGAAAGAACAGTGCGCACAAACAATAAGGGAAACAATGGGAAATAGAACCAGATTGACGTAAGATCCAAATTACAGAGTTAACAGATATAAATGCTTAAACATACGGGATATTGTCCAGAGGATTTAAAGGCAGGATTGAAAATTTCAGACAGAAACTGTCACTGCCAATGAAAAAGTTTAGAAATGGGACTTGAGGGGCTTGCTTCGGCAGCACATACATTAAATTTGGAGTGATACAGAGAAGATTAGCATAGCCCCTGCAACGGTTACTCTTAACTATTACTGTGAGAGAGCACCCCGTCATAGCTAGGCACAGGTGTCAACTTGATGGTTGAGGGTTTGAGCTCTAGGCACATTTGTGGGGAGAATTAGTGGTTGGGTTAAGAGGAAACCTACAGGAGATAGTCTAGCTGATGGGGAAGGCCCAGGCCATGGTGGGTGGGACTAGATCCTGAACGGGTGAATAAAATACTGAGAGCTGGTTGAGAGAGTTGGCATCCTTCTGTTCACTTGGCCAGACATGCTGGTCTGGCAAGTAAGGATTGTCCATCTCTCAGCTATTATGTGGTGATGGTGTGGCCAGTTCCCTCGGCCTGGTATTGGTGTGTGCCCTCCCGTCAAGCTGGACTGAGAACTGTAACCAGGAATCTTTTTTTTTTTTTTAAAGATTATTTTTTTATTGTTTATTCAATTGTGCGTGCGTGTGTAGACCCACGGGCAAATTCTGGAACCACCATGGATCGCCTCAATCTCCTCCTTGTTTACTCTGCCCCGGGATTCACAGGCTCTGCCCTACCAGGACCAGAAACGCAGGCCGCCCCCACTAGGATCTGAATTCAGGACCTTCTGCCTGCAAGGCAGAGGCTTAACCCCTGGGCCACCTCTCCAGCCCTGTAATCAGCAATTGTAAGAGAGAATAAACCCTGTTCCCTTAAGCCATTTGATGGTCATTTGTCAGCAACCATGCAGGCGAGCTGCAACACACTCAAAGTCAGTCAATTTAAAGGAGAAAGGGAGTGTTATTCAGCTTAGGGTTCCAGAGGGGAGAAACAGTCTTTCACAGCAGAGGCATGGCTGGCTGACCAAAGCTGAAGTCAGGCTAAGTCACTCCCGTCTGGGAGGCTGAGAGCTGCAAGACTGCTTGCTGCATAGGCAGCCTTCTCCTAGAGGTAGGGAGGGACAAATCTACCTCAAGGCCCACCCCTTGTGACTGCCTTCCTCCAGCAAGGCCCCACCTCTCAAGATGCCATGACCTTATGAAATATATGAGACTATAGGGGACACATTTCAAACCATGACAGCCCCTCCCCCCCAAAAAAGGACTTGAAATGTGGCTCAGCGAGTAAAGAAGCTTCCTGCTCAATCATAAGGACCAGAGTTTGAATCCTTAGTACCCACAATAGAAAATAATAACACAGAAATGAAAATTACATGGGCTAAAGTTAAAATCTCAATGACTGATATTTTCTGCATATGTGTAGGTGCTGGTGTCTCTGTGTGTGTGTGTGGAGGGGCACTGTATGTGCCTGTGGAAGCCCAAGAGTGACTTCAGGAATCATCTTGGATTCCTCTCCTTCCTTATTACTTCTCTCTGAGATTTCCCAGGCTCCACTTCCCAGGGTAGGAAGCATAAGCTGCCCTCATGTTTTTATGTGGGATCACTGATCCAAACTCAGGTCATTAGAGGCAACGGTTTAATCCCTGAGCCATCTTTCCTACCCCAATGAATAGATTTTTAAAGGTGGGTCATTCAAACAAAAGGAAAAATAAAAGTGGGTCATACTTAGTTGAAGAACAATGGGAGGAGCTTTTATGTTATGTTATAAAAACATTGAAGTCGCTGCCCTTGATTGTGAGGTCATTGTGGGCTGAAGCAGTCATGACAAGCTTACTTCAGCTTGTGTCTGACCACTGGGTTCATATAGTTGTTTCTGTGGGATTTGTCACTGGATGTTATCCAGAACGAAAGAATGACGAAAAGCTAACTGCCTTCTGGAATAAGAGTGCACTATTCAAAAGGGAATTTAGGCCTAATAAAGAAGTTACTTGGAAGTAAAGACTGTGACTAAGGCATATTCATGTTTTAAAGTTATGGGAGAATTAATAAAAACATGTTTATTACTTAGAAAAAAATCAAGGGGGCTGGAGAGATGGCTCAAGGGTTAAGCCTCTACCTTGAAAGCAGAAGGTCCTGAGTTTGGATCCTGTGTCTCACATAAAATCATAAGATAGAAATGGTGGCAGCCTGCACTTTGAGCCCTGGAAAATGGAGCCTGGGAAACTCCAGAGCAAAGCAAAGAGGAGAGAGCTCAATCCAGGATCACCCTTGGCCCTTCAAAGGCACACACAGTTCTCTCTCTGATACACACAGACATGCATGCAGAAAAAAAAATTCAAATACAGACAGACGAAAGGGCAAGAAACACTAAGGAAAACATTGGATTTGTTGAAAAATATAATATAGTTGGGGTGCCAAAAGGATTGGAAATTAAAAAATGAGAGTCAAAACCATGTATAAAGACATTGGATTCAGAATATTTCAAAATTGACAAAAGAATCAAGCAAATTTAGTGAAAATTGTGAATGCATGCATAATAAAAATCTATACATAGGAAAAAATCACAATAAACCTGTGTGAAATCAATGTATTGAGAAAACATGGAAGGTTATCTAAATTTTTAAAGTTACTGTTGTTCCTTGTAATTGATAAAATATTTTCCCAACATTAAGAATATCGTATTCAAATGGTGTATATAATGAATGTCTCTCTCTCTCCCTTTCTGTGTGTGTGTGTGTGTATATGTACCCTCAAAAAGAGAGGGATTGCCTATGCGATATGAGCAAATAGAAAGCATTTCCAAATATTATTGTATGGTAAACTGTGAGGTAAATTTTCTCAATATCAGAACACTGTCAGGATACAGAATATAGTCCCTGACACTAGTGAAATTAACCAGAAATAAATAATAAACAAGTAACTTTAAGTGTGAAATATCATATACTTGAATTTAAAAATGAATGAATACGCAAACATGCATTGGACTGTTGAGATTGCTTAGTCAATACAGATGCTGGATATGTGAGTCTGTGATCCAAGTTCAATTCTGTGAACCCACAAAGTGGAAGAAGAGAACCAAGTCCCGGAAGTAAATGATTTTAAAATTAAGAAAAACTATGGACCATGGAAGAATTAGTAGCACTTGAAAAACATTTTTGACAGTCATTGCAAGAACATAATATTAACTGTATATTACAGTCAGAGTAATGATCAGGGAAAAAATGATAAATTGAATGCACAGTGAAAAAGCAAAAAAGCAATTACTGGACACCAATGTCAGGATGCTTTGCTTATTTGCTTGTCATTCATCCTCTGATTCAGTTCATTCGTTTCGTGGTGCTGAGGAGCAAACCCAAGGTCTTATACATGTTAGGCAAGTGCGGCCCCACTGTGCTCCCTGTTCGAGATATATATGGGATATTCAGTATTTCCTTATATCAAATTTAACTTTTCTAAGAATTTAGGCATTTCATCTAAATTTTTCAATTTTTTGGTATGTAATTTCTCATAAATTTTTATGTTATTAAGACCTATAATAACATTTTCTTACTAATATTGTGTCCACACAATATGTGCTCCAGTTCCAGCCCTAAGATGTTACATCTCAAAGGAGCATGTTAAAGCCAAGGACAATGAAAGGCACAAAAGCTAAGGATAGAAATTAGTGGAATAGGGGCTGGGGAGATGGATCATTGGTTCAGACTCTTGCTGTGCAGTCAAAAGAAACAGAGTTCAGATCTCCAGATCCCATGTAACACTAGATAGGTGGGGTGGCTCACCTGCAACCCAGCCCTTGAAAGTAGCCCTTGAAAGCTGGCCATGCTAGCGCTGTCAAAGAGCTCGCTAAACCCAGCCTCAAAAAAAGAAATTGGAAGTGCAATCAAGGATGATTCCTGCTATCAATCTCAGGCTTTCATACACAGGTGCATTCACAAGCACGTGCTCGTACACACACACACACACACACACACACACACACACACACACACACGTGTGCCTATACATATGCAAATATGCATCCACACATCCTTGCATCCCATATATGCATAGATATAAAAATTAGGGGAAAATAGTGAAATACAATAAATAAGGCTGAAAGTTGGGTTAGTGAAAAAGCTAACAATGTTGATAAACATTGTTAATAAAAACTTATTTTGTGGACACAATATTAGTAAGAAAATGTGACATTATTATATGTCTTAATAACATGAAAATGTTATGAGAAATTACATACCAAAAAATTGAAAAATTTAGATGAAATGACGAAATTCTTAGAAAAGTTAAATTTGATATAAGGAAATACTGAATTTCCCATATATATCTCGATGGCCCATATCTAGGTTCTTAAAAAATGATCCTTAGCTGTACATCTGTCTGGATGCACAGGGTTCTATGCATGTAGGATAATAGACAGGTACGTGGACATTTTTCAGTCTTCTTTCAAGGGACTTATCAGTCATCAGAATGCTGAAGAGCTATGGGAACTGTGATATTGTTTATGCCACGCCTCTCCTTCTGGCTCTTTGTAGTTTCTGATGAGAAGTCACATGTTAGCTCAGTAGGATCCTTTATCTGATCAATGGTTGATTTATGGTATTTCACATGTGGAGTTCCTTGTGTGGGACTTTTCAATACATAAACTGAAGTTTATTAAATTCAAAAGTTTATAGATATTATTTATTTAAATCATCCTTCCCATCTCTTATTCTGGAACTCTTATTATATGTATGTTGGTCTTTAAAAAACTTTTATTTTTTTGAAATAGAGGAGAGAGTAAGTGAGGAAGAGATAGCAAGCAGGCATGAATATGTGTAGTGGCACCCTCTCATGCATGTGGAGGTGACAAGACAGCTTTCAGAAGTTGGTTCAGTGGTTAAGACTCTTCCCCACAAGCAGAAGATCCTGAGTTCGGATCCCAGGTCCCACATAAAATCACCAGGTGGAACAGTGAGTATGCACTTCTGCCCTGATGGGCAGAGCCTGGAAAATCCCAGAGCAAAGCAAAGGGAGGTAGAAGCAATCCAGGAATTACCCTTGGACCTCCACAGGGACACACAGTGCCTTGTCACACACACACACACACACACACACACACACACACACACACACAAAATACATAAATCTGGGGACTGAACTCAATCTACAGGTTTATGTGCAGCTTCTTTTACCTTCTGAGCCATCTGTCCCTATACTGATACTCTCTGGCTGGCATTTTCTCCCATTCTTCTTTCCTTTTTACACTGTATAAGAATATAAGACATAAAATATAAAATAGACATATTTTCACTTTGCTGATTCCTTTTTCTGATCGATTCAGTATTTGTTAAGTTTCTCTTATGAAACTTTCTATGTTTTATATTTTTCAACAGTGCACTGCTTTTTGTCATTCTCTATATTCATATTCTCTTTTCTTTCATTGTCTCAAAAACTAGACATTGTTTTCATAGTTCCCTCCAATTTTTTTTAAATATGGTCTTGCTTTTTAGTCCAGATTGGCCTGGAATTCAATATCCTCCTGCCTCCACATACCGAGTGTTGAATTAAACATTTGTCAGGAAAGGCAGCGAGACAGAGACGTGTGTCCACCATAGAGTTCGCACAGAACTATACTTATCTTCTTAAAAAGAACTGCTTTTCGTTGCTTTTGGTGACAGTGTAGCCGGGTTGCTCTTTCTTGTTCTTGTGTTCAGGAGCTGAAGACTGAAACCAGAATGCATTGAGAGGTACAAGCAAGGATTTTATTGGGACTGAGAGAAGAGAGAGGAAAACTTGGAAGTTCTGTCCAAGACAGGCAAGGACGAAGCCATAGCCTTAAAGTAGGAGACAGCTGAGCAGAAGAGATAGCCTAAGATCAGCGAGAACAGAGAGTCACCATGAGCCAAGGCTAGGATAGAACAGGGAGAGTCATAATAAGAGAGAGTGATGTGTTGAGCCACAATCTTTTATGTTTTATAGTCCATGCATTGCTCAGGAGAGGCCCAGAGCTTGCGGGTCAAGTGAGGTAAGGCTGTGGTGTGAACATGGTTCCCACAGAACCCGGACATGCCTAACTGTGCTAGGCTTCCTCAACAGCGTCTCCTGCTGTAGTCCAGGCTGGCCTGGAACTTAGTGTGGAGTCAAGATAGGCTTTGAACTCAGGGCACTTCTCTTGCCCAGACTCCCGAATGCTGGGATCATAACATGAGCATCACACCTGGTTTATGAAACCCTTTTCTTTTCTGAGTCACTTAATCTCAAGGTTTAGCTCATCCTAAGTCCAGTCAATTGTCTGACAAGGCAGGGAAAGCCACAGGCAGGCTCTCTTAAAGCCAACTTCTGAAGCAGTTTTCTGCATTCTTGGAAATGTCTTTTATGAGATTTGGCAAGAGCAACTCATTCTGGCTAGAATAATGATTTTGCAGTTAGATGTATGCTGCTTTCCTTATGGTCTTGAAATTTTAGAAGCCACAACTGAATTTGACTCATCAAATGCCACAGAGATTGTGGAGAAAATATTCTGAAAGGTTTACCTTGGGGGGGTGGGGTTGCTCTGAGCACATTTATGAGCACACGAGCTTGGTCTATGCCTTCCCCATATATTCTAAGAATTTATGGCAGCTCAGAGGCTTAAAAAGTCAGCAAATTTTGTAGTACAGATGTTCTATTAATTCCAAAACAATTATTAAAGAAATTCTCCCATGAAAGCAATGTTTTCTCCTTTATCTGCACTTGCATAATTTATTTAAAGGCGATTAAAATAACTTTTAATCACATGATCATAGTTCCAGTCTATATTGAACATATTCCAGGAATATTTTGTTCAATCATTTCATTGAAATACCTTCCAGGAATATAAACAAAATCATTCGAGGCATGTTAAAAAGAGAAACACTTGAACTGTTTTCTATGACTGTGCTGGCAAGTGCCAGTTTCTCTCATCAGTGTGAACAATCAAGAGCTAATTGTTCATGCTGGTTGTCTTATTCAAAGCCACTTTGCATGTTGTATTGATCATTTGGAAAACTTTCTTCTCTTTATGTGGCCGTGATTCTTCCTGCAGATACCTCAGTCGAAGAACAGACTAAATGATGTGATCGCTGTGTCTGGCTGGGCAGATGGCTGCCTGGGAAGGTTATTATTATTATGATCATTATTAACCCCCAAATCATTTCTCATATTTAGGGTGACTTCCCATATTCATAACTGTTTCTTGAGTAAATATCAGAGACTATTTTCCTGACAACTCTTCTGCCACTCACTCTGCTCAGGATTCCTCTCAAAGCTGATGGTGACGCGACAAGGCGATTTTTTGGAAAAACATTTGAAACACAAACATGTGTTCTCATTTTTTTTTTCATCTGCTATACGGTTAAACCGAGATCCTGGTTTTTGAGCCTCATTGAGCTTGAGTACGTTTGCTTTTTCAAAATATTTATTTGAGAGAGTAAAGTGGTAGCTCGCATGCACATAAGGGGTGCTCCCGTGACTTCCAGAAGTCTCTCTCCTTCCACCACGTGGGCTTTGCTGATGAAACGCAGGGCCCAGGTTTCCAGCAGCACCTCTGGAGATATACGGTGTGTAAACTTGGCTTTTCTGTTCTGTGCAAGCCTAATTTACAGAATGAACTCACACTGGTCGGGCCTTAACTGAAGTTCTTTGTTTTATTCTGCCGGACGCTGACTCGGTTGTCACGCTGCGAAGCTTGTAACTGGACAAGAAAGTAACCAAGTTTGTCCCCAGATCCCAAGTCCGATGAATTCCATCCACAGGTCTGGGAAGAGTCTGTGCCCCGGGGCGAGCTCTCGGGCCACGCTGACCCCCGGTGGCTGCGCAGCGTGCCTTCCCCGTGGGGCGGCGCGGCGTGTGCGGGGAGACCGTGGGCGCGGGGTGCGCACGTGGGGCGTAGCCGAGCCATTTAAACCAGCGAATCGGCGAGCGCAGCCCGCCTCGCCGCCGACCTGGGCAGATGCTCCGCACCGACTCTCGGATCCCCAGCTCCGGGCGGCCGCCGGTCCCCGCACGGCGAAGCTGGGCGCGCTGAGCCGGGCGGGGGTCGAGCTCGGGAGCGCCGGAGAGGGAAGACGGGGGGCGCGGAGCGAGGGGGCGGGCCGGCGGGCCGCTCGCATTTCCTGTGACAGGGGCGGCCCAGCGGCTCCCTCCCGAGGCGGCGGGACCATTTCCTGACTCTCCGGGGCGGAGGCAGGGCCGGGGCGCGGCCCTACCATCGGCGCCCGGGGCCGGGGGTGCGCGCGGGGCCGGGGCTCGGGGCGCGCGGGCGGCGGCGGGTGCGGAGCCGTGCCCGCGCCGGGGGAGCCTGGATGCGCGCGGGCGCCACGCGGGCGGGCGCCGGGGGCCGGCGGGGCGGCCGGGCCGGGGAGCGGCGGGCGCGGCGCCCGAGCATCCCCCCTGCGCGCTCTCCGCGGTGGGCCGGCCCGGGAGGCCGGCGTCTTTCCCCCAGTTCGCTGTTCCCCCGGAGCGCTCGGGACTGGCGGATCGCGGGGACGGCGGCAACATGTCCGTGGCGTTCGCGGCCCCGAGGCAGCGAGGCAAGGGGGAGATCACGCCCGCCGCGATCCAGAAGGTGAAGGCTCGCGGGCCGGGCGCCGGGCCGTCCCGCCGGGCGGCCGTCCCCGGGGCCGGGCGGAGGCGGGCCTGCGGAGCCGCGGCGGGCGGACGCGCCCGCGTCGGGGGGCGGAAGGGGACGAGCCGGTCTCCCCGCGGAGCCACGGGCGCCCCGGCACAAAAGCCGGAGCAACGGCCGCCCGAGTTCTCCGGGCCCGGGAGGCGTTCGCGCGGCGGGGCGGCCGCGGGCCGAGCCGGGCGGGCGGGCGATGGGGCGGCCGCCGCGCCCCGACTTTCTGCGGGTCGCCCCGCCCCGAGCCGGCCAAGTCCGACCACGGATCGCCGCGCGGCCAACTCCGCCGGAGTTGCGGAGCGCTCGGGAGAACTTGGGACCCTTGGGCGGGGTGTTGGGACCCAAGGGCTCTAGGGCTTCCCGGGCACCGTTCTCCCTGGGGATCGTGCTTGTGTCCCCGTCTGGGCGGATGCTCGGCGAGCGCCCCGCTCGTGCCCGGCGGACTGGAGTCTCCAGTGGCCGCGGACGGTCGTGGCCGTTTATATAAGTCGTGATAAAGCACAAGGGAGCTGCGTCCTTTCCGAGAGCAGAATGTCACCGCGGTCGCTGCCGTGTGACTGCCAGGCGGGGACACAAAGGTTCTTTATTAGCCTGGGTTGCTTGTTGCAGAGCTAGGGCGCTCTTGTGAATTTCCGCGAGCCAGACTTTGAAAAGTCACTTGTGCAAGTCGGTAGTTTGCCATTGAGTATTTCCATTTTGCTCCCTTCCTGGATTATTAGCATGTGATTAGAATGTGGACTTTAAGCACCTTGGAAACATCTTGTAGTCCTGTAGTTACGTTAGCCGGTTCTGTGTGCTGTCAGGCTCTTTGTACGGTGGCATTTGACATTTGCCCAACTGTTGCTTATTTTTATGAAGAATCCCACATGGCTGTTCCTGGAAACGCAGTCCTTTCTATAGTGCGCTGGGCTGGCTGGCTGCAGCCGGTGACCAGTGCGCGCGGCACAAACATTTTTCTGTAGGCTCTCATGCTTTACTTTTATTTAGACTCTAGAAAAAAGTCTCGAGTTTGTTTGATTTTCTTACCCTCTTTTAGTAAAAAGTCTTCCATACATCTTTAGTTACTTATCATGGAGGATTAGTTCAGAGGGTGCTGGCCAATTGAAAAATAGATCTCAGTTAAGTGCTTCAGTATTAAGTATTTCAGCGAGGCAGGTATTCTACTGGTCAAGATTGGGGGGGCAGTGGAGGAGATGTGCTCCGAGTTTCTGAGTTTGGGTATTAGATTAATGCATTCGCTAAGAATAATTTTGGCATCTGGTGATTGTGTTCAAAAAAAGGCCATCCCTCTGTCAGCAAGTTTTGATAAACGTGCAGAAAGAAAGTTAATTTGATCTTTGATTTTAAGTAAACATTATTAAATTATTGAGCTACAGTGACTGTGGTCCTGTGGAAAGCTGGCATGTGATCAAGGAGGGACATCTCTCTGGATCTTAAATCTCCATGCTCCTTAGTGACTTGCTGGGCACCGCACCGCTCTCTACCCTTTGAAGGACTAGCATCCTATTCTCTTCTCCTGGCCACTGGCTAAGATCATCTGTTTAACCCCAGAGTCAGGATGCTTATACTGCTCTTAGGTGGAAGAATGATACATTTTGTGTTTTCATATCTTTAAACTTTTGATACATCTCTTATAAAATAAGCTCGTAAAGTCTATTAAGTACTATACACACACGGAGATTATTATATTGAGTCATATTTAGAGTCGAGAGACTATCCCGATATAAGCCCTTAGAAGCTGGCTGGTTACCTCATCCAGACCCTGGGATCGAAGTTCTCACAGATTTATTTCGTCCTGGATGGGACAAACTTCCTCCTTGATACCACCAAGCTCCACAGCGCTGTAAACCCAACTTGGATTCAGTTCTTCGCACTTGACAGTGACTTATGATTTATGCTTAGCAGAGTTAGTTGAATGTTTCAGTGTGAAAGAAATACTGTTTTTCCTTTTGGACTTTAGAGTAATCGAAATAGCAGTATTAAAATTACTGATTCACTGTAAAGTTCCAAAGGTATAAACCCTGTGGCAAGTTGTATTATGTATCTTATGTATTTTTAAAAGTATTTGATGGGTGGGAGTGGGGTGGGCAAGCCACTGTGCTCGCGAAGGTCAGGGGACAACTTGTGGAAATGGGTTCTGGCTTCCAACAGGTGGGATTCCAGTGTCAAACTCAGGTCACTGGGCTGGAGAGATGGCTCGGGTTAAGACGCTGCCTTGCAAGCAGAAGGACCTGAGTTCAGATCCCAGGTCCCACGTACAAAAATGGCTTCAGCCTGCATTTCCTGCCCTGGAAGGCAATGCCTGGGAAACACAGAGCAAAACCAAGAGGAAGTAGAGCAATCCAAGATGATGCCTGAAGTCACCCTTGGGCCTCCCCAGGCATATGCAGTGCCCTCTGATACACACACACACACACACAGAGGCACACACCCAACAAGTGAAAAATCAATAAAAACTTAAAAACTCAGGTTATCCTCAGGTTTGGGTTGCATCTACACACCCTTTTAATATGTAGATATACTGAAACTTCACGAATGAACTCATTCAGTCTCCATGATTTGTTATTAACGTGAATTTAAGTGGTTTTGTAGCAGCAGGTAGAAGCATTAACAAAATGTAATTTTAAGAGAATTCCATTTGTCTCCATGTTGGTAGTTTTGAGGCCGTGTATTAGGTTGGGGTGCACTTTATGGTGTTCCCTCCCTCCCTGGGGGCTTTTGGGAGTTTCGCTTTACTGCGTGCAGTAGGTTGATTATTTTTTCCGGTTGTCTTTCAGATGCTGGATGAGAACAACCATCTGATCCAGTGCATCATGGACTATCAGAACAAAGGGAAGGCCTCGGAGTGCTCTCAGTAAGCCAAGAAGCTTTTCGTGCTCCTGTTATGGGCTGATGGTTTCCCTTTCCTTCTACTCCTGCCTCCACTCAGTCGTTACTGTTGCGAAGCGCACATTTTCAGGCTTTAAAATAAGATCGAGTGTACTGTGGTTCAGTCACTTCTAGAACACAGTCACCATTCCAAAGAGTAGCACCTTGTCCATTGCAATGGTGGGAGACATTTTCCTTCTCATATATGTGTAGCTACCATGTACTTTCTGCTTGTATAGATTTGCCTTTGGGGCCATTTCTCCCTTTCCCTCTCTTCTCTCCTTTCTTCCCTTCCCCTTTCCGTTCCTGCTCTTTCCCTTTCTCTCCCTCCTTTCTTCTCTTGTTCCTTCCCTTCCTTCCTTCCTTTCTCTCTGCCCTCTTCCCTCCCTCCCACTTTCCCTCCTTTCCTTCCTCTTCCTTTTTTGCGTTTATAAAGCAGGTTGGCTTCCATGTACTTTGTGCTTTGTATGCAAGGTTGCCTTGAGCTGAACCTCCTACCTCGAGTCCCAAGTGTAGGGCTTCAAGGCTCGTTCATGTTGAAACACTTCATTGTGCTTCATTTCTTTTCTTTTCATCCCAAATCTTCCGTCATAAAGTCTGATTCATAATACTGCTATGAATATTTGTATAGAAGACTCAGTCATTTTTCAATTCTTGCAAAAGAAAATTCCTTTGTAAGGGTAGGTGGTATCAATTTTTGTTTTAAATTTTATGAAATGATTTTAAACTTGTTGATAGTCCCTCTGGTAGAGCAGTTAAGATTACCAGACTTGTGTTACGCAGGTCGCTTCTGTATGTGGATGAGATAGGTAGTTGGTTGTCATTTACAAGGACCAAACGCCATCATTTTGGAGTTTCTGAAGTGATAGAATCAGATGTGAGGCTGAGCATGGTGGGTCATGGTGGTCCCAGCGGCCTGCGAGGCCGAGGCAGGAGCATCACGTGTTCACAGCTACCCAGGCTGTCTCAGAGTAAATAAAGACAGGAGAAAAGTATCTGCTGTGGCCGAGTAACACAGGACATTTTGTCAGGCATGTATAGAATGCACGAATGCCCATTCCAGTAGGTATTTATGAATGTGAGCTATACACACAGCTGAAGATTTTTTTCTAGTAGATACAGTAAATACAGAGATAGAAAAATTAGGGTTAATGTTTTAATTCATTTTTTCCAAAATATTGTCCCTTTAGTATAATAGTTATTATAAAAGTATTGAGGTATTTCGTATTCCTTTTTTGTACTAAGCTTTTGAATTTTTTGTGTCGCTTGCGAATTAGTAAGTTTTGTTGTGCCAAGTGACGGCCTCCCTGGGCAGCGGGGGGTCTAGCTCTTCCCACCTTTCTTCCATGCTTATTTCGTCCCGGAGAGCTTCGCCCATCTCCTGGTGGTCCCAGTGACCCCGAATATGTGTGTTTTGCTCTCTGCGTCGGTCACTGTTCGCTAGAGTTTGTTTTCAGCAAGTTTAGTGTTTATCGTTTATTCCTTTCTCTTTTTTTCAAATCACTTTAAAAGTAAAAGTCATATTTAGTATAAAGATTGATAAAGTTCTTTTTTTTAACTCTCCTTGTCTCCACATATTTATGTTAACACATGGATGAATCATATTGCTTTAGTGTTTATGTAGGTCCTTTTTGCAAAATTGTGTGTGTGTGTGTGTGTGTGTGTGTGTGTGTATGTATGTGTGTGTATGTATATGTCATAGGGCACTGTGCGGGCTGGAGACATGGCTCAGAAGTTAAGACTCTGCCTTGCAAGCAGAAGGTCCTGAGTTCGGATGCCAGTTCCCACATAAAAACACCTGGCAGAAAGACTGTGGGCTGCACTTCTGGCCCTGGTGGGCGGAGCCTGGGAAATAAATCCCAGAATGAAGCAAGAAGGAGATAAAAGCAATCCAGGGTGATTCCTGAAGTCACCCTTGGTCCTCCACAGGGACACACAGTGCCCTCTGATACACACACACACACACACATACACACACACATATGCGTTCGCACATGTAAAATAAAGTTTCAGAGGGCACTGTGTGTGCTATACCAGTCCTAGATTACAATTCTTAAATGATTACTGGTCAAAGATTTTGCTAAATTGACAAATTACTCTGCAAAAAGATTACATTTGCTTGCTTTATCCCAATCAGATTTTTAGTGTTCTGATTTTCTTTTTGAAAATTACATAATTAATTCCAAGAGGGGAGAAAGCAGACATTTCTGTGTCAAGATGCAGAGGTGGAGGCGTGAAGGACAGCTCTGGGAAGTTAGTTCCGCCCTGTTGGCTTCCAGGGCTGGAACTCAGGAGGACAGGTTTGTAAACAGACCCATTTCACCGGCCCCAGAGTTTTGGTTTACAATCCCCCCAAATCCCCAGTCCCCCGCCAGCAGGCCATCATTTAAAATTTTTCTTAGAATTTCTTAATGTCATAGTTAAGCATAGGTGACTGTTGAGGGTTTGAGCTCTGGGCACATTTATAGAAGAATTAGTAATTGAGTTAAGCCCAGAGCAAACCGGCAAAAGAGATTATCTAGCCTGCTGGGGAAGGCCCAGCCCATGGTGGGTGGGATTAGATCCTGGAATAAATCACGGAGAGCTGGTTGAGAGAGTTGGCATCTTTCTGTTCATTTGGCCAGACATGCTGGTCTGGCAAGTAAGGATTGTCCATCTCTCAGCTGTTATGTGGTGCTGGTGTGGCCAGTTCCCTCGGCCCTAGTGTTGGTTCGTGCTCTCCCATAAAGCTGAACTGAGAACTGTAACCAGGAATCATAAGAGAGAATAAACCCTTGTTCCCTTAAGCCGTTTGATGGTCATTTATCAGCAACCATGCAGGTGGACTGCAACACTTAAATAATGTTTTTCCCAAAATCAAGACATTCTTGACGTTTGATCCTTGAGCCTTCACAGATGTGGCCAGTTACGGTTTCTTGGGGTCCTGCATCCTGAGTGACTCCAGGGTCCCCGAGTGGTTGTGTCTGGCCAGCTGCGTGAGGCAGCTGCCCTCTGTCTCATGTCTTTCCCAGGGTTGAGGCCATGGGCAGGTGGTTTGAGCAGTGGTGATTGTTTAGACGGACCAGGGTCTCCACAGCTAAGTTCACACTGCGCTTTGGGCAGTGGTTGTAATTGGTCTTGTCTGTTCTTCAGTGCATCCTGGGTAACTGCAGTCTTAGGTGGTCAGTGCTGCTGAAGGCTTGTTAAGGTGGCGCTTGCCACTTTCATTACCTTAAAGTTATCACTTTTCCTTTGTAATTCGTGTGTGTGTGCGCGCACACACGCGCAAATAGAAATACTGGCCAGATATCTTTAGACATGTGTTTCTTACTGCATTCAGCATATCACTTTTAGTATCCCATAGTGACTCTTGTCTGACATGATTATTGTTATAATGGTTATCAGATCTGACTGAATCTATCGTTCCTTCCACATCTGTTTGGAATCCTATATAAGAAAGATTTCTCATCCCTCCCTCCGTTTATTTTCTTTATCTATATGTGGATAGACTTGTACAGTCTTACTGTATCCTCTGTGTTATCAGTGTTTTCTTTCTAAAATTGTTCCAGATCTGACTGTTGGGACTCCCTGCTGGATTCTTGACTCGATTCCTTTTCAGTATTGTTTTTATCTTAATATTTGTTAGTTGATGAGAGAAAGAATGTTTCACATCTCCTCTTAAAGTTGAATGTGCTTTATGTCTCCACTTCTGTATTTAGTATTTTAGAAGTAATACATGTTTATGTTAAGCAAATACAGTTGTGCCACTTAAAAAGTAGGGGCCCACTTGAGACATGCATTGCTAGGCACTGTCGAGTTTGTAAACATTTTAGCATATACATGGGATGTCACTAAGGAATGTGTTCTCAGAGGAACACTGGCTAGTGCAGTCCATTGTTAATCAAAATGTTAAAAAAAAAAACAAAAACCACAACCTACATGACTGCCAGCTATTGCAGGGACAAATGGTATCTGTAGAATAAGCAAGAAATTTATTTTTAAAAATATTTTATTGTGATTCCAATAGTCTGAGTTGAGTTCATATTTGTTTATAATTTTTTCTAATTACATTTTGGGCAACCAAAAGTGTATGTGTACTGCTTTCTTGTCAATGTTCATCTTTGAGTCTTGTTTCATTTTAGAATAGGCTTATATGATGAGTGGTTTTAGATCATTTCAGTTTTGTCCTGAAGAGTGGGGCCTGTGTGGTGTGCCAGCCTGTACTGTGTTCGAGTTGAGGCAGGGCAGCTGGTTCTTGGGCTGCCCACCATGACCTAGCTTCAGACAGATAAATAGGAAATCCTAATTTTAAGTTCTGTATGTGGATAAGATTTGAGGGCTCATGGCTATAACCCCATGACTCAGGAGACTGAGGTAAGAGGGGTACTGTAAGTTTAGCTTGGCCTGAACTACAGACAGACATAGGGTCTCGAGAATCCCACCCTGCAAAAGTGATTGTGCTGACGTCCTTACAGAGGGGCAACGGCCTGTAGGTTTCAGAGCAAATTCGATGGGCTCTTTGCAGGAGATGGGGATGTTGTCCATTTCCTCTGTATGAAGGTAGCCAGCATGTCCTCCGGGACCTGTGCAAAGTGCTGCAACGCGAGAGGGACCGTCAGCAGTTTTGGTATGCAGATGTGCACAGCTGTACGCGCACACACACACACACGTGTGCGCGCATAAGCACGAGACAAATGCATAAATTAAAAAAATTTAGAATGGTAGATTTGGGAAATGTTTTGGTTTAACTTTACAAATGACATGGTATTTATGGATACTTAAAACTGCAAGGAGTCACAGAGTCTGTTCTAGTGTCACCATCAGACAAATGGAATTGTGTGACAGACTAGATTGACAGCTGACTTATTAAGCTTTACTGGTTTTATGTTTGATGGTGTAGTCAGTTATTCTCAGAAAACCTCACATCTGATCATTCAGCCAGAATAATGCTCAGACAAGAAAAGGGCCGTTTGAAGAAGCAGACTTTGAAAAGGGTATGTGTTCTAATTAAAAAATAGCTTGTTTGTGTGTGTAAGTACCAGGGTGTATGTGTATGTACAAGAGGGCACTGTGTGTGCCCATGGATGCCCAAGGGTGACATTGGAAATCATCCTGGATTGCTCTTTCCCTCTGGGGTTTCCCAGGCTCTGCCTTCCAGAGCTGTAACTGCAGCAGACTATCTCCATTTCTGCCTGGCATTGTTTTACATGGGAACAGGGATCCAAATGCAGGTCCTTTTTTTTCTTTCATATATATTCATATATAAAATAAATACATACAAATAAAATTGATTGATTGATTGATTGATTATGTCTGTGTATCAGAGGACACTATGTGTCCTATGGAGGACCAAGGGTAACTTGGAAATTATCCTGGATTACTTCTACCTCCTCCTTGCTTTGCTTTGGGATTTCCCAGGCTTTGCCCATGAGGTCACAAGTGTGGGCCGCAGCCATTTCTACCTGGTATTTTTTACATAGGACCTGGGATCTGAACTCATGACCTTCTGCTTGGGCGGCAGAGTCTTAACCCCTGAGCCATCTCTCCATCTCTTTTTTTTTAATGATAAGATGGTCACTCTCCTTTGAGGGCTCATAGTCACACTTGGCTATGTTTTACCAAGAATTTTGAGATGCCCACACTTGTGTTCTTGAGTATGCCTTACTTTCTTTTTGTTTCCTCTCAGAGAAAACTCTCTCCCTCCTTGTTTAAGCCTATATTAAAGTAGCCCTATATACTAGTCCCCCCCCCAAAATTTAAAAATGGCAAGTTACAGATTTCCTGTCTTAAGTTCCATTTAACACTTGTACTGAAATGTTGAATGTTTCCAACTATTGGCTGCAAACAGTTACTTGAATTGGAAAAGCATAGTTAATTATTTGTGACTAAGTTGGTAAATATATTTGATCCTCGTTTATCTAAGTCATCATCAGAAAGGTGTTGTGTCTGATTGTTGTCTGGTTACATATTCGTGAAGAACAACATAGGCTTTGAGACATTGGGACACGGTTAAAGCACCTTCCTCACAAGCTGAGGCACCTGAGTTCAGATCCCCAGAGCCTACAAGAAAATTCCAGGTGTGTGTGTGGCCTGGAAGAAAGCCTGGGACTTCCTGGAGCAAGGTGGCTGGCCATACTACGCCTAACGGTGATTCCTCCTGTCGTCTGGCACACGCTGTCACGTGCACGCTCACGTTATGTGCATACATGGAAATAAATGCACATATGTCACCCTGTATACACACACATGAAAAGGAATAAAGGATGGGCTTGTTAGTGTGGTAACTTTTCGGTTAGTGAGATTCGTAAGTTAATTAGTGAGAATCGTTAAACTAGGTGTTTATAACAACAACCAAAAAAAAAAAAAAAAACCAAAAAACTAGACAGTGTGATTCCTTTTTCTTTAATTGCATTTGTTTTAGAAAAATATTCAATGTTTACCCGAACTCAGAATATTTGTCTGAATAAAATCCTTTTGATCTATTCATTTCTAAGCGTATGTTTACTATTCATGATGGACTTTTTTATGTGAGACGAGTGTTACTATGTAGCCAGGTCACTGTTTCTTCTCTGCCTCCCAGGTGCGAGGTGCAAGCGTGTGCCTTCATGCCTGACTTACAACTAAAATCTTAAAACAGCCCAATAATTTGATGTAGGTGTTAAGTTTGTACATGTGGGTCTTGGTTTATGCATGTACCAAGACTGAAGAGTAATTGAGTAGCTACCAATTTCTGGTTTCATCTTTTAAAAGTAGGAAGAGCATTTAACCAACTGATAAAGCAACATAACCAAAAGCAATATTACTAATGATGTTTAATCACATAACTCTATTAAGAATTTGCTTTGTTTTTAAAAGAAAATATGTTAGAAGTTTAAGTGGTATTGATATTCAGGTAACAATTCTTTTATTCTAAAAATGAATTAGAAGAAAATAATTTTTTAATACTGGTATCTGTTTGCTTTTTTTACTAGGTATCAGCAGATGTTGCATACAAACTTGGTATACCTTGCTACGATAGCAGATTCTAATCAAAATATGCAGTCTCTCTTACCAGCAGTAAGTATCTTTAAAGAAGTGTGTCATGGACAGTCTTTGATAGTATCTGGTAGAACTTTTTTTTTGTCTAATGATGCTTGAGATCTGATATTGTGAGAAAGTGAAAGTATTCTGCATTATCTAAAAACTTTATTGTGCTCTTCATTTAAATCAAGTCTACCTAAAACAGATCTCTCCCTGAGGAAGATGTATCTATCTACTATTCACTTTCTTATTTATTTTATTTCTAAGTAGTTAAGGATATTGGTGATGTAGCTGGAGTTTTTTGCAGCGAACAGCACACATCTGATAATTTCACCAGTAGATCCTTTGTGTGCGTTTGCGGCCGTGAGCTCTGTTCTCTCCAGTGAAGTGGGCTTGATTTTGTAGCATCCTATCCGATTCCTTTTCAGCTTTCATCAGATTTCTTTTTTTTTTTAAGAACTGTAGAACTGATGTTCAAGCATCAATTCTTTTTTCTAATGATTTTTTAAATTTTTTTATTATTATTTATTCAATTGCACGCACGTGTGTGTGTGTGTATGTGTGTGTGTGTGTGTAGAACCACGGACGAATTCGGGAACCACCATGGACGCCTCCACCTCCTCCTTGTTTACTCTGCCCTGGGATTCACAGGCTCCGCCTTACCAGGACCAGAAACGCAGGTCGCTCCTGCTTCTGCCCAGCGGTCTATACGGTCTATACGTGGGGTCTAAGATCCGCCTGCAAGGCAGAGGCTTAACCCCTGAGCCACCTCTCCAGCCCCTCATCAGATTTCTTAATAGCTAAATGTTTAATGTTGCAGTTACGTGACCAAAACAAGGTCCCCATAAGGCATCAGTTGGTGTGTCTATTAAATCTTTTAATCTGTATTATTTAATTTTCATTTTTTAAATTTTTTTATTATTTATTCAATTGTGCATGTGTGCCTCTGTGTGTGTGTGTGTGTGTGTGTGTGTGTGTGTGCGTATGTGTGTGTAGAACCACAGGCAAATTCAGGAACCACCATGGACCGCCTCCATCTCCTCCTTGTTTACTCTGCCCGGGGATTCACAGGCTCCGCCCTACCAGGACCAGAAACGCAGGCTGCCCCCGCTTCCGCCGGCGTCTATACGTGGGGTCTAGGATCCGAACTCAGGACCTTCCACCTGCAAGGCAGAGGCTTAACCCCTGAGCCACCTCTCCAGCCCCTCCATTTATTTCTTAGAGAAACCGTGTCCTGTATTGTAGTAGATTTCCTCACATGGCTGGTTGTATGCTTGGTCTTTTGATTCCATCTTCTGTCTCTTGTGTATGACAAGTGGCTACTGGATAGAGAAGCTGGAGTTTAGGTCTTGAGTATTTCATTGGTAGCACGCTGGAAAAATGTGGTGGCTGCCCCCTCTTTAGTGGTGTTAGGGTCGATCAATGGTACAGTAGATGTCAGTCTGATCAATGCATTTGACAACCCCGTCTACCTTCCGGTCACTGCTGTTCATGTTAACATTGTTTTTCAACCTGGTCCTCTATTTCTTTTTGGAATAACAAAAGGATAACTTGAATTTTGCAATTCCTCTTGCAGTTAAAAGCTGTAATCAGTAAACTTTATTTATTATTTATCTTAGGCGTAGCATGTGTGTGTGTGTGTGTATGTGTGTGTGTGTATTAGAGGGTACTATGTGTCTCTGTGGAGGCCCAAGGATGATTTCGGGAGTCATCCTGGATGCTTCTACCTCCTTGTTGCTTCACTCTGGGATTTCCCGGTCTCCGCCCACTAGGGGTTGGAACTGCAGTCTGCTGCCATTTCTATCTGGCGTTTTTTATATAGGACCTGGGATCTGAACTCAGGACCTTCGGATTACAAGGCAGAGTCTTAACCCCTAAGCCATCTCTCCAGACCAAAAGCCGTAATGAAAAAAAAGAAAGAAAAAGAAACTCTTTGGTCAAAATCTGCTTATTCTGAAAAGAGAGCCTCTCCTTGTTGGAAAATTAGTATAGAAACTTATTTTATCTCCTGTCAGCGTTCAGAATAGCAAGTTGGTCTCCAGAAATCTGCAAAGGCGACCAGTGTTGTTGTTTCTCTTTGAACTTAGAGTTTTGCCCTCAGAGTTTTGTTTTGGTGACGCCTCGGGGAGTCCCGGGCTGCTATGGTCCGTGATTGTCATGTTCTGCTTGCTGGTGCTGCAGCTGCACCCAGCCGCGCCGTGGACATCACACACATTTAAGTTGGTCACGGGTGTTCTGGAACTCAGATTATCTTTCCTGGATCGCTGAGCACTCTTTCAGCCCCTGTTCCTTTAGACACCTCTGGAACTTTCTGTTGCAGCTTCTGCACTTGGAGCCTTTGAGAAATCTCGTGGGTTAGATTTCGGAGTCAGTAGTGAGGCATTTTTATTTTTTAGTGCATGCATGCATGTGTGTGCACACACAAACATACATATACATGTACACACATATACACACGTACATGTACACATATACATGTATGTATTTTACAGGGATTACTGTTCAGAAATCACAGTTTGAATGCTGTCAACCCTCATTGCCAGATAGTCATAATTTCTGGGTCTTTTTTGTGGTCAAAACTTGCAAATACATTTAAATAAACTTAGATCTTAATGAATTTTCTACTTTTAAAAAATGGCTTTTGCTTAGTTTTGACTTTATCAAGCAGTACCTCCTCTTGGCTCATCTAAACGTCTTGATTTTGCTGCCTTATTTCTGCAGAATGCCAGTGTTGCAGTCCGCCTGCATGGTTGCTGATAAATGACCAGAACACAGCTTAAGGGAACAAGGAGTTTACTTTCTTACGACAGTCCGGTTACAGTTCTTAGTCCAGCTTGATGGGAGAGCATGCACCAACACCAGGGCTGAGGGAACTGGCCACCATAACAGCTGAGAGATGGACAATCCTTACTTGCCAGACCAGCATGTCTGGCCAAGTATATAGAAGGATGCCAACTCTCTCAACCAGCTCTCTGTGATTTATCCAGGGCCTAATCCCACCCACCATGGGCTGGGTCTTCCCCAGCAGCCAGACAATCTCCTTCAGGTTTGCTCTGGGCTTAACTCAACTATCAACTCTCTACAACTGTGCCCAGAGCGCAAACCCTCAAGAGTCAAGTTGACACCTGTGCTTAACTATGACACTCCACCCCTTGTCAACTTGACACAAAAACAATACACTTTTTAAACTGTAACCTTTCCTTGTCCCCACAGATGTTAAAATATGAATACATTTCATGGACAAATTTAAAATGTTTTCTCATTAAAACTTAGTTAAAACAGAAAGATTTTAAACAATAAGAAAACATTAAAAAGATCAAAGTCCAGAAAATCAAATACCGCATCCTTTACTTCAATGTCCATTTTCTGTTGCTCATCATGTAGTCAAGGCGGCTCAAAGATTCGAGGCATTCCCAGTCCCTGTTTGCAGCTCGAAGTTGTAAGAGCAGAGTTCCTCTGAACCAGGCTGAATCTCTACTCACAGTTGTCCTCAGCAGCAGTCCCACAGTTCTGGCATCTCAACCACAACTCTGGGTTCTCCTCTGCAGCTTTAAGCTTCACCATTTCTTGCAGGAACTCTACGCCTGTCACTTGGTGCCAAGCTTTTGCTGCTCTCCATGAACTCTTCAATAGTACACGAAAATCAGTATCACCTGAAGGACGCTGCCAGATTCCGAAGCTAGGTTGAAACGCAGCTTAGTCCACTGGAGCCACAGCTGCATCAACTTCAGTGCGCTGACGCTGGAAAAGCCTCTCTTCTAGGCAACCAAACTTGCAAAGGGCAAGAAACAGCTTTAACTTGGGCTTTCGCCCCTGAAGGAATCTGAGCTTCCAAACCACGAACTTGCCATATGGTGGTTTCCACGTCCTCCACCATCTCAGTGCAAGTCACTAGGTTTTCCTTCACTGATATTCATTTGTCCAACAGCAGCAGATATTCTGCTGCCTGCCCTTTGCACATCCAAACCTCCAAGGCTGCCAACACAGCTCTCTGTCAAGCAAACCAGTCCATCGTCCTTATATTCAGTTTTACCAAAGTCCTTGCTTCCCTCATCACAAATTGGGCCCAAACAATGTCTCTCAGCAATTGGCCCACTAAACGCTGAAGAACAGTATTTGTAAATCCACAAAGTGAAAATTTTCAAGAATTTCCAACTTTGTCCAGCAGAACCGTTCAAAAGCTACAAAATCCACATAGTCAGATTTATCAGCAACACCCCACTTCTTGGGTACCAAATTCTGTTGCAGTCCGCCTGCATGGTTGCTGATAAATGACCAGAACACAGCTTAAAGGAACAAGGAGTTTACTTTATTAGGACAGTCCAGTTACAGTTCTTAGTCCAGCTTGATGGGAGAGCATGCACCAACACCAGGGCTGAGGGAACTGGCCACCATAACAGCTGAGAGATGGACAATCCTTACTTGCCAGACCAGCATGTCTGGCTAAGTATACAGAAGGACGCCAACTCTCTCAACCAGCTCTCTCTGATTTATCCAGGGCCTAATCCCACCCACCATGGGCTGGGTCTTCCCCAGCAGCCAGACAATCTCCTTCAGGTTTGCTCTGGGCTTAACTCAACCATCAAGTCTCTACAACTGTGCCCAGAGCGCAAACCCTCAAGACACCTGTGCTTAACTATGACAGCCAGGATGACCACGACAGTAAGATCCTTGGCTTTAAGGTACATCTTGCTGGGATGTATAGTAGATTGTGTTTAGAACTTGAAATAATTCGTCTTTGTGAGGTTGTTGCCTTAAACTTCATTACCATCTTAGCAGTGGTGCATATGTGCTCGAGTGTATGTGTGTGTGAGAGAGAGTGTATGTGTGAATAATGACAGGCTTGTTTCCTATGGCTGCTTCTGTCTCGCATTGTTTATTGGCGACAAGAACATTTTCCTGCATTTGGTCTTGTTACCCATGTCACATGTCAGGTGTTTGGTTCTGTGTTGATTTTCTTCTTTTGCGCTTTTGAAATAAATTCCATTATCTTGTCACACATGATATGTGCATTGAAGTATTTCTCACGCTACTTCCCTAGAAGTAGTCTTTCAGATATCCATACAGACTTATTCGACCACATGCCAGGTGTAATCTATCTGTTGTGATTATGGGACTTTGAAACATTTGGGAAGAATCAGTTGTTGGAAAATCACATCTCAAGTCATGAGCATTAGCCATGTTTCCTCTTTCTGTTCCTTTCCTGCCCATGGCATTTTGCCCTTGGGAGCGTCCACTTCTCTTGCTGGAGTTGGTCAAAGTATCATTCATTCTTATTCACACTGACACAGATATTTGATTATTTACATTCGATCTTTGTTGTCTGGAACTTTTGTTTTCTGACTTCAGTTGTCATTTACATGGAAATGCAGTTGATTTTGAGTCTTCCAAACTTAATCTGCTTTCCCCATCATTTTTCCCTTCGTATGTACTTTGTTTTCTATTAATATGTTCACAACATGCCATTCGTAAAGAGAAGTTTGTTTTTTCCCTGCCGGTCCTGATACCTTGTGTGTTGTTCTTGCCTCACTTCTTCGGCTAGGGGGAGTGCAGTACGTCCTGAGTAGTGGTGACAGAGGGTCTCCTTGTCTGGTTCCTGATCGCAAAGGGAAGATCTAGCTGTTGACCATTAGTATGCTGCAGTATTCTGTAGATACCCTTTATCAGAATAAGGAAGTCTCCTTTGGTGTCTGGTGTGCTAATTAAGAATTAAATGCAGTGTAAAATTTTAATCACTTTCATTTGCATCTAATGAAATAATCTTTGTCTTCTTTAATCTGATAATGTGGTAAATTACTTTGATTGACCAAATTACTGAATCTTAAACATTTTTAGAACTGACGTTCTTGTTCATGACCATGCTAGACTCAAGCAATGAGTATGCGCTTGGCTAATGGTTCCAGAAGGTTCCCGTTATGGCAGGAATAGCACAGCTGGAGACAGAAGCGGGAGGCTGCTTCAGGAAGTGGAGCGAACAAGAGAGTGAGAGGAAGCAGAACCAGGCTGCCAAACCTGAAGTCCCACCCCCTGTGACATTTAAGAGAAACTTAAGTTTTTTTTTTTCTTTTTTTTAACAGTTCTTTTTTTCTAAAATTTTTTATTTATTCAATTGTGTGTGTATGCATGTGTGCGCGTGTGTGTATGTATGTACGTATGTGTGTGTAGAACCACAGATGAATTTGGGAACCACCATGGACGCCTCCACCTCCTTGTTTACTCGGCCCCGGGATTCACAGGCTCCGCCCTACCAGGACCTGAAACGCAGGCCGCCCCGGCTTCCGCCTGGCATCTATACATGGGGTCTAGGATCCAAACTCAGTACCTTCTGCCTGCTAAAGTTTGTGGAATAATCTTTTAATGGTGGCAGGTTCTAAACCAATTTTTGTCACAGTTTATTTGTACATTCTCTTGAAAAGTGTTTCTGGTCATTCGTGGCAGACAAAGATTACATTCTCCTTAAATCTTCTGAAAGAATCAATCTTTGGTGCGTGCGCATGCGCATGCGTGAACATTTCTGAAATTTTGGGGGGCGCTCAGCCACGTCTCATTCTTTTATTTTGTTATTGCATAGATCTCAGGTGGCCCAGAATGGCCTTGATGTCACTGCAGTTTAGGATGACATTGAACACATGACTCTATTCCTCTACCTCCCAAGAGTTTGAATAGGGCAAAGATCTCCCTTATTTTCTCCCTCCCCTTCTTATGTGTTCCCCCACCCCACACCTGCAGCCTGAGGCCTTAGCTTACTGTCACTGTACCTCCAGCCCCACGTTTTTAACATTATTGAAAAGTCTGAATGGTTTTCTATTTAAATCTTTTGATATATTATAAATATTTCTGAGTCTTAAAATTAAAGCTCAGGGGCTGGAGAGGTGGCTCAGGGGTTAAGCCTCTGCCTTGCAGGCGGAAGGTCCAGAGTTCGGATCCTAGACCCCACATATAGACGCTGGGTGGAAGCAGGGGCGGCCTGCGTTTCTGGTCCTGGTAGGGCGGAGCCTGTGAATCCCGGGGCAGAGTAAACAAGGAGGTGGAGGCGTCCATGATGGTTCCCGAATTTGCCCGTGGTTCTACACACACACACGCACACACACCCATGTACACACAATCGAATAAATAATTAATAAAAAAATTAAAGCTCAGATTTTTTTTTTCTTTAACAAAAGGTACTATCTATAAGAGATAATTTTTTAAAGGGAAAAATAGCAGCTCGCATGGTGGCTCACTCTCTGGTAATTCCAGGAGTTCTCGTAAGGCTGAGGCAGGAGGATGATTTGAGGCTAGCCTGGGCCGCAGAGTAAATTTCAGGCCAGCCTGAGATGCAGAGCAAAACTGTCTCAAAAACGACCAGACAATAGCAACTGAAAGGAAGTATAACCATGTCTTAAGAATGAGTCTGATGAAAGAAAAATATCCTACATTTTTGCAAATGTCTTTGAAACGTTTATTTTAGTAGAGGGCAGCTGTATTCCCCGGGTAGGATTTCATTCTGCTGACTACAGGTTGCTGCTGCAGAAGTGGTCCAGTCTTACATAGTCTGTAACGGCCTTTTTGACTGTTGCGGAGAGTCTGGCGCGACCATTACAGCAGATCTCCACTAGACGTTACTGTCTTTCCCACAAGCTTAGGTGCTGTCCGTAGAAAACGAATACTGGTCATGTTGTGTATTATGAGGAAGTTGAGAACAAGCCGCAGTGTTTAGCACAGGGGGTGCCGGCAGTAAGTACAGAGCTTCCCCTGAGGTGTTTGGCAGAGGATGAGTCCCACTCAGTTGCCTTTGAGAAAGTACTTGGCAGCCCGACTGCTGCCATTTTTCGAGCGAGTATTACAAGGATGAAAGTCTGGCTTAGAGATTGACTTGGGCCACAGAGTCTTCGATTGCACATATTTTTTTTCTCTGTTTCCTGGCCTGTAATTTTTTGGTGACTCTGAAAAGCCTTTGGGAGATGCTTTATGAGCTCCGCACCCCGAAACTTTAGTAAAAGTGATGTTGGTCTCTGGTTCCTTGAGTATTACTATCATTTATTCCCCATCCATGCCCACCCCACCGCACCCCAGTTCTTTCTTGCCCCTCAGTGCAAGTGGAAGCAATCTGGATACTTTAGCCTGCTCTTCTAGACTCTTTTGTGCCTGGTTTGTAAATGGCGATATTTAGATGAAAGCTGTGGCATAAGTTTTCATCGTAAGTAGTGCTTTAAAGCAGACCTGGCAGCCTGTGGGGTCTGCTCTCTGGCCCCCTTGCCTTGCTTTTCACCCCCTGCCTGCTCCGCCCAGGATGTTCACATACTACTTTCCTGAGCATCTTCTCAGAGAGCAAACCCCTCCCAGCGGGGGGTGAGGCTCATCCCTGCTGCTTCTTTTTTTTTCCTTATAATTAAAACTTTATTGAAAAACCGACACCAAAGTAGGAGATCATTGTATACCTTACGAATCAAGCATCGTCACATTGCCTTGGTTGAGTCACTGAACTTAAGGCTCCTGTGATATAACACGAATTCTGGAAGCTGCGTGCGTCCATTAGTGCTGCTTTCTTCTCAATGAACAGCTTTCTGTGAGTCTGGCCTTCCTCCTATGGTTGGCACAGCACAGTTGAAACCTACACCGAGAACCCCGTCTGGGCATGGCTGAAGACCGTGCTGATCATGTAGCAACCTGGACATTTTACATCCGTGAAGTAAGAATTTGGGCTTTGAACTAGTCTTTTCTTCTTAGGACTTTTCTTCTCCTCTTCCAAGGACAGGTGTAGTCATCCCTAGCCAGAGGCATGGCGAGGGTTCCACCCGAAGTTCTGAGAGCTGCACCCCACGTGCGCCAGGAATCAGCGTCCTGCACGGAGGGTGCAGAGGGGCCTTGAACCTTCTTGACATCGCGTTCTCTGCACGGGCGGTTCCCCCTCTGCGTGGGCTCCCTGCACTAGTGGCTCTCCTCTGCACGTCTGGCCCCCCCTGTACTCGTGGGCCCCCCTCTGCAGGGATGGCTCCCCCTCTGCACGCCTGGCTCTCCCTCTCCCCGGGTGGCTCCCATCAGCCGACTCTGATTCCACGAGTCATTCCACGCTGTTCGTTTCTTCCACAGGCCTCTCAGAGCCGCGGGGACACTTCCTGTCCTCAGGCTCCCTTCTCTCTGGGGTGAGGGAGGGGGCAGTCCCAGCCTGGGGGGTCCTTTGGGACACTCTTGCATCCTGTGGCAGCTTCCACATTTTCCACTGCCCACAGCTTCACTGATCTCCAAACGCTGCACAGTGAGAGATGCGCAATGAACATGTCTGCCAGGCAAAGCGGAAGGAGTACTGTGGACGGCTTTAGTGCTGCGCACAGTCGGTGCAGGTTAAGGCCTCCCTACTTCCTGACTTTGATGTGTTCTCCTGAGCAAGGGGAGAGAGAACCCTAGAAAGATACCAATTCTTTTGCAGATGTGAAACAGTTTCCCGACTCAGCCCTCTCCTCAGCCCACCACTTGCTCTTATTTGTGTAAGACACGAAAGTATGTGTATAAAGCCCTTCCTTGAAGCATTATTTATACTATCAAAACCAAGAGAACAGAGCAAGTGTCAGTATTGAGGATGAGTCTTTTTTTTAAACAGTTAGAGTATCTAGCTGGATTCTACTATGAAATGAAAAGAAAAAATATCTCATAGAAAATTAAAATTATGGCGTATCATTGTCTCAGTTTAAAAAGTAAAAATTGATTTATGTATGTGATTTTTAAAAAACTGTAGAAAGTGGGCTGGAGAGGTGGCTCAGGGGTTAATAAGCCTCTGCCTTGCAGGCGGAAGGTCCTGAGTTCGGATTCCAGATCCCACGTATAGACGGCAGGCGGAAGCGGGGGCGGCCTGCGCTTCTGGTCCTGGTAGGGCGGAGCCTGTGAATCCCAGGGCAGAAGGAGGTGGAGGCGGTCCATGGTGGTTTGCGAATTCGTCCGTGGTTCTACACATACACAGACACACACACACACACACAGACACGCGCACATACACACGCACATGCACACAGTTGAATAAATAATAATAATAAAAAATTAAAAAAAAAAACTGTAGAAATGCGAATATGTATATCACACTTTTACGGCAGTTCTCATTTATATTGCTCGTTTTGTAAAACCTTTATGGGGGGGCATTGAGAGCAGGTCATGTGTGCGACGACATGTGGTGGGGGTCAGAGGACAGTTGCTGGAGTTGGTTCTCTTCTTCCACCCGGGGGTGGGGGTGGGGGTGGGGAGGGTGTCTGGGTTAGAGCTCGGGTCTGGCTTGTACAGCGGCTGAAGCAGTCCAGGCCCATATTTGCTTCTTTTTTTTTTTTATAAAGTATTTTTTAAATTATTTTTTTATTTATTCAATAGTGCGTGTATGTGTGTGTGTGCGCGCATGCATGTGTGTGTGTGTGTGTGTGTGTGTGTGTGTGTGTGTGTAGGCGTAGAACCACAGACAAATTTGGGAACCACCATGGACCTCCTTCACCACCTCCTTGTTTACTCTGCCCCGGGATTCACAGCTTCCGCCCTACCAGGACCAGAAACTCCCGCTTCCGCCCGGCGTCTATACGTGGGGTCTAGGATCCGAACTTGGGACCTTCCGCCTGCTAGGCAGAGGCTTAACCCCTGAGCCACCTCTCCAGCCCCCATATTTGCTTTTTGCTATTCAAAGGTAAACGAGGCAGGCGTCATGTTCTCTCATCCCAGCACTTGGGCACTGAGATTGAAGGATGACAGGACACCCTGGTATCCAAGGGGGGGACCCCCTGTCAATTAAATGATTGGGATGGGTGTTAGTAATTAATATCCTCGGAGCCGGCCGACCTGAGTTTTCACAGCTGGGGTAAAGCGCAATGTTAGATTTATTATGTAGGGAGTGTTTGCTGTCGTAAAACAAAGAAATTGACTGGGGAGCCCGTACCAGAACTGGGGAGCACAGCGAATAGACGAGCATTCTGGGCCCAGTGCCCCAGGAGCTCTGGAGAATTGTCATCCTGCAGACTAAGTGGGAAACATTAATTACGGAAGGTCGGGCAGTCGGTTTTGTGGCTGGTGCTGTTTTCTACTAGCTGCCTCGTGGCGGGGTTGGGATAGAGTCAGGAGTGCAGGATCAGTCCCGAAGGGGCAGGATTATTACATTCGGGTCAAGTCTAAGGTCTGCAGACTCAGGACTGCCTGTGGTGGCATCTGTGAATTTCTTGTGAGAATGAATATTATTAGAGGGAGCTAGGCAAGCCATTTCTAGGAGATTGATTTAGGTGAAGAAGTAAAGCAGGATTGACACTGCTGAGGTTTTGGGGTCCTGTCTGGGTCAACTCACCAAGTTTTGTTTGTTATGTGCGTAGAAATTAGCAGTGTTAGCCAGGCGTGTGTACACATACATATGTGTGCGTGATGTATATACTTGCACATGTGGGGCTCCTGCTTTGACTGTTCTGTGTCACTTTACTGCCTCCTTGTGGGGAGCTCTAGTAATGGCAGTTACACCAACAGTTGCTCAGATGAGGAAGCTGAAACATTGTGTTTGGCAAATGCGGTTTCTATTCTAAAGGCCTGCTGAGGTAAGTCAGTTATTTCCACCTTTATGGTAAATCATAGCCATCTTAGAGCTCATTAATTTACCTCCTGGATAACTGTCCGCTGTGTAGGCCGTGGTATTTAGTTCTGTTGAAAAGTCAGTGACCAGAGCAGCCAGAAATCTGCACTCTCTCGTTTTTCTGTGTTCTGTCAGGCAAGATGGACAGAGTAAATACACTGACGAATGAAATACCCTGACGTGTGGAAAGGACAAAACAGTGACATTCCAGTGTAGTTTATACAGTAAAACCTCATCCGTTGTAAGTGTTTAGATAGATGAGTTTCTACAAATCTGTACTGTCACTTCAGCCAAATCAGACAATAATGCTGTAAGCCCTCATGTTGCCTGATGTCCCTTCCTGCTGGTTTTTAAAAATTAAGTGTGTGTGTGTGAGAGAGAGAGAGAGAAGAGAGAGAGAGAGAGAGAACTTTGTGTCCCTGCGGCGGCACAAGTATACTTCAGGAATAATCCTGAACTGCTTCTACCTTCTTTTTGCTTAATTCTGGGATTTCCCAGGCTCTGCCTTCCAGAGTCAGAAGTGCAGTTGGCCTGGGATCCAGGATCTGAATTCAGGTCCTTCCGCTTACAAGGCAGAATCTTAACCCCTGAGCCATCTATCTCTCCAGCCCCTACTGCTGATTTTAAGTGTGATATTTTTAAGTGTGTGTGGGTGTCTTTCTGTTGTAAATAAGTTCTGAGGTTGGGGAGAAGGCTCAGTGGATTGTGCGGACCATATTTGGGATCCCCAGAACCGCAGAATTGTGTAGGCATGGAGCCTCCTACAATCCTGGGTCTTAGAAGGCAGAGATGGGGTCTCCAGCCCACCAAAGGGTAACTTCTGGAAAAGCCTGTTGAAATTTTGGTGGAGTTGCATGGAATATCTAGGTTCACACATTACAGAAACTGACCAGTCTGGGTCATTTGGTCAGTGAAGACAGCATATCCTTCTGTTTAGCTTCCTTAACTGTACTGACCTCAGGGACTGTAGATGCCTTAGACTTTTTACCCTCTCAAAAAGGTTTTGCATTTATTTTCAGTGTTGTGGATTGAACCAGGGCCTTGTGCATGCTGGGAAAGCATTCCACCATGAGCTGTGTGTCCACAGTCCATTTGCACTGTTTGTCTGTTCATGCACTCTTGTATCATATATATATCATATATATCGTGTTATTTTTTCTGTAAATTTCTTCTCCTTCCTCTATTACTGTTGTTTCTTACTGTGGTTTCTTAATGTCACTGATTGAATTTTCTAGTTTGGAAACTTACATCACTTCTGGATAAGATTTCTAGGACTTCATTGAAATTCTCCATCTTTCCTGCCGCCCCCTCCCCTTCTTGAAAATATCAAACACAGTTTCTTTCTAGTTCTGGCTAATATGTCATTGTTGTTTTGTGTTTCTGTGTAGGGGTGTGTGATTATGGGGGTACACTTGCCTGTATGTGCGCACGCATGGAGACCAGAGATTTATATTGTCTTCCTCAGTTGCTTCTCAGTCATTTTCTGAGACGACCTCCTACTGAGCCAGGAGCAGATAAACAGACCAGACTGACCAGTTAGCCCCGGGACCCGCCTGTCTCCACTTGCCCAGTGCTGGGTTCAGTTAGACTCTTCATGGGTTCTGGGGATCTGAGCTCAGGCCTCACGCTTTCACAGCAAGCTCTTCACCCACTCAGCCATCGCCCCGATCCTGGCATACACGTCTTTTGAAGTTACTTCTCTTGATTGTCCGTCCTTTTTCTTAGATGGAGGCCAAGTCATAAAGCAGTTATCGTTTCCCAGTATGTGACAGTTACCCAGACATCTCCTCCGTGTCATTTCCAGAACCTTCCTATGAGACCTCAGTTGACATGAGGCATCACAGCTCTGCTTCTGTCCGGGCAACAACTCATCTGTTTTCTGGGTATACATTCGTCTTGCTGGGCTTTCCTGAAAGTGGAATCTTGATGGGCCACCCCCCCCCCGCCCCCTTCACTTGCTTGGTTTCACGTTGATTCGCCTGAGCCTAGCTGGCTTCATGGTTTCTATGGCTGAATGTTACCCTGTTGTGATCATTTTCATGTTTCATCTGTTCATAGCTGCTTGACATTAGGTTTTACTCCATTTGGAGTCACAGGTTTTGCTGTGAGTATGTGTTTTCCGTTCCAGAATGTATGCCAGAGTTGAAACTGAGAGATTGGATAGTAGCTCAATGTTTAGTTTGTCCAGCATCTGCCACTTTTCACAGTGACTGTACCTTTTTGGATTCCCATGTGCATATTTGAGAATTTTTGCTTCTCTACATTTTTGTTAACACTGGTTCTTCTGAACAGTTTCTATTGTTGTTTTGCCCCCAGAGCGCTGTGGTACCGGCCATTTGTTACTCTTTTAGAATGCCCTGCAATTAAAAATAAATTTAGAATTTATTTGAGAGAGGAGCAGGTACATGTGTGTCACCGTGCACGTTTGGAAGTCAGAGGACGGCTTCAGAAGTCATTCCTTTCCTTCCACCACGTGCATTGCCCGATCGAGCTCAGAATGCCCACTGTGCACGCAGGCACCTTTACCCTCTACCTGAGCCCTGCTGCCAATCCCACCCTGTAAACCAGATGTTACGTGCTGTGCGTGAACAACTGTAGACGCTCAGGTTCATGTTTTTTTTTATCCTACGAGAGTTGTTTTCCTTTAGTGCTCAAAAACCTTGAGCTTAACGAGGGCTGAGTTGACCCTTGTTAAGACTAATCTATTTAAGTTTGACTCAGTCTAAGGAGAGACTTCTGTGAGATCTCAAGAGAGTTGTTGGTGGGGGGGGCCCCTCGGGTTTGTGGGTCCTGCCTCCCGTCTTTGTCTCTGTCGGTGGGAGCAGCTGGAGTCTCAGGTTGCTATTTTCCAGAAATTCTCCCTTCCCTCTTGTGACGCTTCCTCTCTGGTCATTTTCATGTCGTTTTCTGCTTTCTGGTCGTGATGAATTCTGACTTCCTCTCTGGCCAAAGGATCTGGATTCCGGTGTGGACCGTCTTAGCCTTCTGGCGCATGCTGGGGAGAAGTCAGGGTATCATGGAGCGGATCCTGTCTTCCTCCCTTTTTCAGCTCCGTCTTCAGCACGAGCGCTTTCACACGCTGAGCCATCTCTTGGCCTCCAATTGTAAATTCTTAGTAAAGATCGACAGTTAGGATTTGGTAGTGAACCAAATGAAAGATCACGACTCTGCCCATGGGGTGATTAGGGGAGCCTTCCATTATTTGATTCGGGGTCTGCGTGGTGTTGTGTGGGCTGAAGAACAGTGTAAGTGCACCAGATTCTGTCGTGGTCACGAAGCCTGGAGAGCTACCGATAAACAGTGGACATCAACAGACATGGGAAGAAGTTACTAGACTGGGTATGCTGACATGTAGAAGGAGCAGAGGAAGAAGGCAGAAGTAGATCTGTAGAGTCACATCTTCCTCCCCTGCCTGCTTTACGTGGAGTCTAGAGGGAGCTAGCCGTGCGCCACCCCCACAGCCTCCCCGAGAAGGGAGCCAGGACTTGCAGACTGTCTGCAATCGGTATTTTCCCTTCCTCCCTTCGGTGAACTCTCAAGGTCAGTCAGTGGCTTTCTTCAAAATTTCATTAGGAGATTTGCCAAAGGCGCCCTTCAGAGGCAGCTGGCTGGCCCCTCGGAGGCCGGCAGCTGGTGTTTCCAGCCCGTAGCGGTGGTCGGCACAAAGATGCTGTTCTGAACTGTTCTTGTGTTTAAGATATTCTTCCGCGGCCGCCACTTCCCCCTGGACCCAAGTAAAAACGTGTCATACTTTGGGACTTTTGAGTCCTTTTATATATTTATCTTGTTATTGTTTCCTTTACAGAAAAAAAAATCTGTCATTAGTAAATATATCCAAATGTGTTAATAATGAGAGTCAGGATTTTTTTTTAATGAAAACATAATTTAAATAATAACAATAATAGACCACGCATAAGAATTCTGCTTGTGTAGTGTGCTAGAGATTTCATAAGTGCTTTCATGTGGCCTTTGTTGTGAGGCACCGAGAGGCAGTGTTTCGGCTAAGCCTCTTGCGAAGTTGTGGGGATGTTAAGTGTGATGTTAATAAGTCCATCATTAAAATGCACTAGAAGAAACGGCAGCGCATTTGCTCTGCTCCTATCCAGTTTATTAATACAAGCGACTGTCATTCCAGATGCATCTTTCGCACATCAGCCTAGCTGGCCCTCATGTTTCACTGAACTGTCTTCTTTCAGCCACCCACACAGAATATGCCTATGGGTCCTGGAGGGCTGAACCAGAGCGGCGCTCCCCCTCCTCCCCGGACTCACCCCATGCCTTCAGATGGGATGGTAGGTGGGGGTTCTCCTGCGCCCCACATGCAGAACCAGATGAACGGCCAGATGCCTGGTAAGTTTTTCTCCTCTAAGACATTAACACCAGAGTTGCTTAGCAACTGAAACGACATGGGGGCTCGAGGGATACTAGATTGTTGATGACAAAACTGCTTTGAATGCCCCCGAGCCCAAGCCCTCTTCGAGTTTGTTAGCTACAGAGCTACGTGACCTGTATTCAGTGTTTACTGGGCCACCCTTGGGCTTTGATGCAGCCGACACGCAGCCTTCCTCCATGAACAGAACTGGCTAAATTTAGTCTGTCTGAAACGATGCAGTACATTTGGCTGCAGAAGCTCGGGGGTTATTGTGCTGTGGCTTAAGAATTAAAATCTGTTTGTGAAAAGGAACATTTCTCTGGGTTTTTTATTTGCTTAGAAAGTTATTGATCTCAGAAACAGTCACACTGGAAGAAACCACATGGGGACAGGAGCAAAATAGTCTTTGACGTGCTGGTGTGTTTAGAATGTCATCGTAGACGCAATGGAGGCTGAGTTAGATTTTTATTAGTACATATGTGTAGCACATACCGTTAATAAGGAGATTGACCTAGAAGCAAATTAAAAGCTGAAAAGTGCTATAAGCTTTCTAACATATTGAGTCATTCCCTTTTCTATTTAATTTTAAATCACTATACAGTGGTACCTTTTTAGGCTGTTCAGAGCTTTGGCTGAAACGTATCTTTAAACTGTTTAGCCGGTTGGTAAGAGTACACTGTACTTTTTAGCGTGAGATAGTTTTGCTTTCTGGAGACAGATTATTTTCCGTAGCTTTTACAGTGAGCAGTGAGGGGTGAGTTAGAACAAAGAACACCGCCTGCCCTTAAGAGTGTCTGGCGTCCCCTAGGGTGGCCGCCTCTTGAGCTGATAGTGGTCTTGGTTGTGTTGGGGTTCAAGGATGGTCACGTAGGAAAAGAAACAGGGAGTCCACTGAGCAAAGGCAAGCTAGCCTGGTGAAGAAGAGTTGACCCAGCAGTGTATCTGTGACTGTCTCTACTTCCCACTAGGGCTCACAGCACTGATGACCACGCACAGTATGGATGCGGGTGTAAGACAAGGCTACTTTTTAGAATGCAGTTAGCTTGTAGTTGGGAGAAAGCTTTGCCAAGTTCTCACCTGGCCTGCTAGGTCATGATGGTTTAGAAGTGGAAGGACCGTTAGCTAGCTAGGAGCTCTGCGGCTCTCTACGCGGTGCCTTTGTTTAGGATTTTTATTTACTGTCCAGATAATGAGGCCTAAGACTAAGGAAGCTCTGAGAAGCATTGTTAACCTGATACTTTGGGTTTTGCGCAATGCCATATGGAATGTGCATGCTCTATTTATAAGCCAGAGGTTATCAACTATTTATGACCTGGGTTGTGGTGAAGAATACTGTGGAGCTCCTAAAACGATATATTGAATACTCAAGTTGCAGTCTAATAATATAGAGCTGCAGCGCAGCATAAGGGAAGTTGGCATACCAGTAGATACTTTGTCTGAGTTAGTTGTCTAAGGCACTTAGCTGACTTTTTTGAGACAGAATCTTACATAAGTGAAGCTAATCTCAAACTCACTGTCACTGTGGGTGACCTTGAGCTTCTTTCCCCTAGAAGCGTCACTTGGTGTTTATGTTGAGGGTCAAACTTGACTGTCACGTATGTCATCTAAGCAGCACCTCCAGTCCTAGCCAGTTGAGTGTGTGAGTGTGTGTATATGTATGTGCACGTGTGTATGCGCAAGTGTGCACATACATGTGTGAGTGTGTGTGTGCAACTGTGGGCATGTGTACGTGTGGGAGAGGGTTCAGATGTGGACACTGACTGTCTATCTCAGTGTCTCTCCATCTTATTTTTTGAGTCAGGGTCTCTGAGCCCCGGGCGCTGGCCAGCATGTTCCCCAAATCCTCCTCTCCACCTCCTGAGGGCTGGCATCACACCCACCTACCACCACACGTGGCTTTTGTGGCTTCTGAGGAATCAGAACGGAGATCCCCGTGCTTGTGCTGCAGCACTTTACCCCTAAACCCTCTCCTCAGCCCCTTGCACAGGTTTTGAACCTTTTTTAACACATACAATTTTGCATATAAACTTTTATTATCCTATTTCAATGTAATGTTTTATTTTGTCATCTTAAATTGCAAATCAGTTTACATTGTTTGATCTTCGTCAAAGGAGCATTTCGGTCCAGCTCCTTTATCAAAAGGGATTTGATTTTGTTTCGTGGGGGAGTGTGTTTGTGTGGGTTTCTCGCATGCGAGTACTTGGGTGAAAGCCTGAGGTTGAGACTCATCCTTGCTCTCCCTTCTACCGCCTTATTTTGAGACTGGGCGTCTAAAGCCAGAGGGCAAGCTGGGTAGTCGGCTTGCTCCCAAGATTCTCTGCCTTCCGGGCAGACAGCTGCCACACCCACCTGCCCAGAATTTTCCCTGCCATCTGGATATCCAGGCTCTTTGCCCCTTTGCTTGCCTGGTAAGCGTTTAACATTGAGCCATCCCCCCAGTTGCTGTTTATTTTACAGCCCAGAAAATAAAATACCTGGGGATTAAAAATCAAAAGGTACCAAAGGGTGTGGAACACAGCTCTTTCCAGATACCTCCTTTTGGACAGATGTGATTATTCCTCAAGGAATACCCTCTCTGGCTCACTATCTGATTTCATCCCTGGAACCTACGCGATGAACAAAGAACCAGCTTTAACTATTGAACACACATTCTTAGATCTCTTTCTCTCTTCTACCCCTTCCCTCTTCTTTCTTTCTCCTGACCCTTCCCTCCCAACCTCCCTCTTCTGTTAGTTACTTTTGTGCAATAGAGCAAAGTATTAGAAGAAATATATTCTCAAAGAAAATTTCCTTATCTGTTTAAGAAAACACACATGGTAGCATGTTTTAATAGTCTTTGCTTCCCTCATGGGAATTTACCTGGGAAACCATCATTCCACTTGGTATGTGATGATCTGCTTCTTTTTGCTGGCTGCATCATGTCCTTTCTATTGATGGGTCCTAATTTATTTAGCAAGTTCCTTTATGAAGTTAAAGGTTTCTTTTATTTTGACACAGTGTGATTCCGTGGATGTGTACACAAAAATGCATGTGTGCGTTTTTGCATCCATCCATAAATGAACCCCAAAACTTGCATATTGGTAGGATTAATTTTTAGAATTTAAATTGTTGAGTTAAAATTACATTTGAAGCCAAGCATGGCAACATCCACATGTAGTCAAGCCCTTTAAAGAAATTAAGGCCATCCCTAGCTGTGTAGTGAGTTTGACCACATTTCAAGAAACAGATATCAGCAAAAAAATGTATTTTAAAATGTTATAGTTATTTGTCAAATGCTTTATATGAAAACAGTACTTAGCATAGATTTACAGTCTTTCAATGATACAGGAAAGTATTTCTGCATAATATTTTTAGTTAAAACATTATGTTTGAGAATATGAAAGATGAAAATTGACTTCGAATTTTAATTGTTGTTCTGAGTCATTTCTTGGTTTTGGCTCGTGCAGTTTTTGTGTAAACTTGACATTTAGGTCCTGGTTCATTCACCTGGTGATGGGTTTTTATTTGCCATGTTAAATAGTAGCTGGCTCTGTGATATGCTTTAATAATTTTTTCTAGTTTATCTTTTGAGGATCTTAGGTTGTTCTGTAGTTTGTTTTTTGTCATTGTTATGGCCAAATTTCCTATTTACATAGCTAAATTTATCAACGTTATGGCTCTGGGCTTTCTAGCGTAGTTACAAGATTATTTTAAAAGTTCTCCTATATGAAATTGTCTTTTATAGTTTGTCTTTCATTTAATGTTTATGTTTTTATTCACATGGAATTAATTTTGGGGGCAGGAGGTGGCGATCCAGCCTGTTCCTTCCAGATGGTCCCCCGGTTTACCAGTACTGCTTCGTGAATTCTCTGTGGGGGCCAGACATGTAGTGTCAGCACTGTGGCGTTTGCTAGATGCACGTTTGGGTGTTTAGACTGTATTCTGTGGTCACTGATCTGTTAGCCCCCTGATTTATAGTAACTGGTACCATGAACTTTTAATTACTTCAGGCTTATATTTCATGATCATAGCAAGTTAGTATTACTTCCTCACACTTTTCAGAAAATTATCAGCTTTCAAAAACATCAATTTCTTAATCTCTAAAATGAAAGTAAGAGCATCCGTTGTACAGTATTCATTGCTGCCTATTGAACCCTTGACTTCACTTGCTTCTGTTAGTGCCCCAGTTACGGGCTGCTAGCACAGCGGTGCGTAGAGTGTCTTTCTGTACTTTTGTGTTTCCATCTCGCTGATGTTCATATTTTGGTTCTGATCATTTTTCTTCAAAGGGCCCAACCATATGCCAATGCAGGGGCCTGGACCCAACCAAGTCAACATGACAAACAGTTCCATGAGTTTGCCTTCAAGCAGCCACGGCTCCATGGGAGGCTACAGCCATTCCGTGCCCTCGTCTCAGAGCGTGCCTGTGCAGAACCAGATGACCATGAGCCAGGGGCAGCCGATGGGGAACTACGGCCCCAGAGCAAGTATGAGTATGCAGCCGAGCCAAGGTAACGAGCCCGCGTGTGCGTGTGCGCCCAAACCAGAGCGACTAGTGCAAGTGTGCGTGTGCAGCCGAGCCAAGGTAATGAGCCCGCGTGTGCGTGTGCGCCCAAACCAGAGCGACTAGTGCAAGTGTGCGTGTGCAGCCGAGCCAAGGTAACGAGCCCGCGTGTGCGTGTGCGCCCAAACCAGAGCGACTAGTCCAAGTGTGCGTGTAAGCCCAAACCAAGGTAAGTAGACCAAGTGTGCACATGCTGCCAAACCCAGGTCACTAGTCCAAGTGTGTGTGTGCAGCTAAACCTAGGTCACTAGCTTTGTCCTTTTTGGTAACTGAGCTGGCACTTTTTGAAGTAGTGTCCCATTCTGTAGCCCAGGCTGGCCTTGAACATGCAGCATTTCTCTCCTGAGCGCTGGGATTACAGGCACGCGTCAGCCACCCAGCTTGCTTTTGTTTGGTTGGTTTAGTGTTTTATTACAGAGAGAGTCTGAAAGTTCAAAGTGAGTCAGGTTTGTGTTAATGAAAGGACAACATTGTTTTTGAAACAAACTTAAATCTTTTTATTTATGCTTAGAAATTAAACTGCTCAATTCAGCTTTTTAAAAAGCCTTTTTAAAAGATTGAATGTGGACATTTTATTTAGGGTTCTATTTTGTTGAATTCATTTGAAGTTAGAAAACTGAGTAAGTCTGTCTTTGCAAGTACATCCTCGTAAAGATAGTTTGCTCTTCCTTTTATTTTGCTTCCCAAGGATGAATTCATGTGTATTACGTTCTCTTGACTTCTCTGAGTGTTTTGATGCTGTTTGAACTTTGAAAGGTGATTCTGAATTAATGTGTTCTTTGAGTCAATTCAGTGTATAGCCCATCTCTGAGAGTGAAATGGTTACCACGTTTTCAAGTGTCCTGTGAATAATAAGTAAAAGCCAGTAAGTGGCGCTCTGTTCTGCTAATTGCGTGTTAAAGCATTTGGCACGCTGCCAGCTCAGAGCCATTTCACTTAGAAAATGTGGTAAGGTTAAGAGTATATGGTAGAATGAAATATACTTGGAATGAAATTTCTTAGGTTTTGATTATAAAGAAACCAGATCACCGAGACGTGCTCGAATACAGGAAGCTGGTGTTCTGCTGAAAATCAGTTATGATGACATTTGATCATTTACAAATCGGTATCTTCTTGTAATTTTCCACTGGCTGTGCTGAAGACACATACCACGTCATCAGTTTTCACAAAGTGCAAGCAGAAAGATCAGAGTTAGGGTCCCAGCTGGGACATCATTGGGGGGGACTCCCCGTACAGCTGTGGGGGGGCTCCCCGTACAGCTGTCCCTGGTGCCATCCCGTGTGGTCGGTCATTTCCTCCTCCGATCATTCCTCCGGCTTCATGCCGTGTAATTCACCTCTGTCTTTTTTCCCTCTCCTTTAAGATTTCTTTCTCCCCTTTCATGGTCCCCCTTCTGGTTAGACTTCATTCTTTAAAAGCTGTTTTTGGATTTTTAATATTTAGTGAAAAAAAAAAAGTCAGCACAAAAACTTATATACTAAAACCACAGACTTTTTTGTTCAGAACATTGTCCTTTTGAAAAGCTGCACATCATGGTGTGTAGCCCCGATGAGCTGGAAAAGCGGAAAAAGGAGGCTCAGAACTCAGGAGCTTAGGACCAGCCCAGCGGCACAGGGACACGCCCATCCTAGAAAAGCAGTGTTTACAAAAGCATGACTGCAGCGTTTGCTAGTTACTTGTTACTCTATTAATGGCTGTTGAAAAGATTATTAGCAGTAAGCGATTTCTTCAGTACTGCCTCTTCTCTTGAGAGAAGAGAGAGGGAAGACTCGTGTGCCATGGCGCGGGACAGTCAGGGCACGTTAGTCATTTGTCCCCTTCTACTGCTGGATTCCAGGGCTGGGACCCAGGCAGGCAGGTGTCCTGCCCGCCCTCTGCGCTTTCTTTCCCGCCACAGTGACAGATGCTCGTATGATCTCATCGCTTGGGCTGTCCTTTGAGTTCACTGGCAGTGTTTTACATGTATGTCAAAACTGAGAAAAATGAAGCTTTTTTTTAATTTTACCAACTGAACTAGTGTTAGCAGAATTTCTTTCCTACGTGCTATTTTTGAGAAAATTTTGGTGATGAGTTGCTTCTTAAGCTTCTGACAAAGTATTGTCTAAATCTAACGGACAGGTTAACATGCGTTTTCCTGTCTTGTTTTTGCTGTTGCCCAGATGAAATTTGTTTGTCGTCACTTTGAACTTTTAACTAAGGCCAGTGGTGGTTCATAATGTGCTCATTTGTGGAGCATAAACTCTAGCATTTTTAAAAGGCTCTGCAAGAGCCGGGCAGTGTGTCTGCCCTCTGTTGGATTCCTGGTGCTGAGTGTCATGTACAACTGCTTCTCAGATGGATGGGAATCGGAGCCAAGCGCCCCGTGGCAGCCTGGGAAGGTGGACCCAGGGCCTTAGAGTCCGAGTGAAGCAACAGGTACATTCAACGGAGTGCGAAAAGTCAGAAAAGAAATCCTGAGGATGACTAGCAGGGACAGCGACGGTCAGCGTACTGCTCGTTGCCGCTACTAGTCATGGCTTTCTTTGGTTAGCAGAACCTGACTGACTGCACGTTCAGACAGGAAGGCTCTCAGAAATTGCAAGATTTGGGTGAAGGATGTGTTTCATATGCTCCATGCATGTGTGTTTGGCCTGAGGTTCAAGTTCCTTGACTGGATGTTTTTGTAGCAGGAGCTTGGCCAAATTGAATCATTCTGTTAAGGTTAAGTGATGGTATTTATGTAAAAATCCTGATTCAGTACCTACTTGCATCATTTATGTGAAATCATTCAGGTGTGATAATCAAGCCTTTTCTTTGTAAAGGACATAAAGATTTGATGTCAGTATATCTACTGTCTTGCTTTGGCCACACTTCTTGATTTGTTACAGTCGCTGAGACTGGATTGAACTAGGGACCATCTGACAGCAGTTGTGAACATGAAAGTTTCTCCAACATTGTCAGTCACGGAACCCACAGAGGCCTCATGTGGCATGTAGATGCTTACGAAAGAATAGCTCAGATTAGCCTGCAGGAGTGCATGAGACAGGCAGATGCTTACGGAAGAATAGCACAGGCTAGCCCGTCAGCGCAGGAGCGCGTGGGACAGGCAGATGCTTATGGAAGAATAGCACAGGCTAGCCCTCACTGCAGGAGCGCGTGGGGCAGAAGAGATGCCCGGACCGTCTCTGTCCCTTCTCCCTCAGCAGTCAGAGGTAGGAACTGCCTGTACCAGCCGTTCACACAGAGTGGCTGGCAGTGGGTTCACCGGAGCCCCGTTGAGTACCTGATCGATTGCCCACACGGTGATCTAAGTCTGTCGTCGTCATGCCCGTGCCATGGCCTAAACCGAGCCGCATTCGGATTTAGTGATCCTTTTCGTTGATCATAAAATGATATAGTTGATGGAATTGTAGGGGACAGTCCCCAGACTGTCATCGGGTCATGGTACACTATCAAGTATTTCATAGAAAATTTACAATGGAGAGAATTGTTCTTCTGACATTGTGTGAAGTGCCTTGCTTGGTACACGTAGTGTGTTGAATGAGCAAGAGCTGTGTGCCGTGCTTCTCTTCACTATTAATTGCTCAGTTTTAGTACTGCAAGCTTCTGTTCATAGTTTTAAGTATATTACAGCCGCTCATGAAGTTCACAGTAGATGCTTAGTTTAGACCTTTGATACCTTTTTCTAGTTCTGAGAATAACAATTGAAAACTTTGGAGGATGCAGAAATCATAAACTTGAAACCACTTCAGATCTTGGTTTGTAGTTCTCAGTTACTGCATAGAGGTGATCGGCAAGCACAGCTGTTCGCAGGCTCGAGGGAGTGGCAGTGCGCGCACATTGTAGGCGCCTGATCATTTCCTCTAGATTCTGAGTTCCGAAGAGTCAGACGCTGTTTTCTTTCGTTCATGAGCATCCACCATAGCAAGTTAGGACACTGGCATCCTCGGCTGCCCGTCAGCTGCCGTCCAGCAGTGGCAGGAAGTGCGCTCAGTTATCGTGAGACACGAGGTGATGGTCAGGTATACCAGAACCTTTTAGGTGTGAGAGCAAAACTCTAGAATAGAGTTTCGGTTAGGAAGAACAGAATTCGGATTTGAGATTATAAGACCGCTTACTGGAACGTCATGGAAGTTGCCAAGTGTAATGAGGCATCTGTACTTTTGACCCCTGGAAACCCCCTTGATCCTGCGTTGCTTTTACTTTGTTGATTTGTGTGAATGGGCCATGCAATATGTGAGGTTTAGAAAGCCAGGGAAAGAGAAAGACGATGTAAGATTTGCTTCCAAGATAGGAAGTTCTGCTGATCTACTTGTGGATTCCCTGCCTGCCGCATTGGAAAAACATCTGTTTAAAAAAGTGGAAATGCAGGAGTTTTGATTTCTTTCTGTTGGTTTTTCTCCTGATCTTGTTTGAGACGTTTGATATCTTTTCTAGGACAGTGGAAAATTTATGTTTTCTAGAAAGATTATATAGATGACATCATATAGCATATTGAATGAATATATTCGACTGTTTTGTTGTATACAGCTTGTTTTTAATGACGAGGGTCCTAGGGGTTTGGGGTTAGCTGCCATGAATTGGTTCTTTTCCGTGTTTGCAGACTCTTTGAGGCCTGTGAGTTTTAACTTGGACTGTGCTTATTTTAGGCAGTTTTTATTACATCTGGTTAGATATTTTGCGTGTATGGTGCTGCAAGGAATTCTTGTATTTCTCTCAATGTGGCAAAATGATATGTCCAGAAATTCTGAGCATGTTTCCCCTGTTTTTCAGGCCCCATGATGCATCAACAACCTCCTTCCCAGCAGTACAACATGCCTCCCGGAGGCGGGCAGCACTACCAAGGCCAGCAGCCGCCCATGGGGATGATGGGCCAAGTGAACCAAGGCAACCACATGATGGGCCAGAGGCCGATGCCGCCCTACAGACCCCCGCAGCAGGGTGAGGGTCGCTCGGGAGGCGCCCGCTCCGGATGGGCGGCAGGGTGGGAACCGCTTAGGAGATGCCCACTCGGGGTGGGCAGCAGGGCAGGAGGGCTTTCAGTTTAATGAACATTTCATCTAGACAAATCCTGGCTTTCTGTTGATTCCCCTGACATCCCCCTGCCCCCCTGAAAATAATGGGTTCTTAGGTACAGAGGGTCATGAAGTAGATACCCCTCTCTCTGCCTCAGATGGTGGGTTTCAGTTCAGAAGGTCATGAGGTGGGTTTCTAGGTGCCAAGGGCTCCAGGTCACAGGCTGGACCGGGGCTTCCTGTCCACAGCTGTCTTTCATCTGCAGTTTTCCTGCAAAAATGTTATATTGTAAAATTTTATACCAAAGATGTCCTTGTTTTAAGAAGTTCCTCGGTATTTGGCCAAGACCAATCCAATTTCATTTCAAAGTGCTCTATTGCTAAGATCTAAAGAAATTGTTTTTTTTGTTGTTGCGGTTAAAACACTTTTAAGTTTATGTTTGTTTTTTGCAGTTGGTGTTGCTTGCTATTGCGTGTGTGGCCTTATGTTGACTTTGTAAATGTGGCGCGTGGAGTTGCTGGGTGCGTACGTGTAGACGTGTGTGTGCATGTGCGTGACCTGCCGGAGCAGGAGGGGAGTCAGACTAAGAAGAAAACCTGTGATGTGCAAAGACGGATGATTGACTCTTGACTGGTTGTGGTTTTTCAGGTCCGCCCCAGCAGTACTCGGGCCAGGAAGACTATTACGGGGACCAGTACAGTCACGGTGCACAAGGTCCTCCGGAAGGCATGAACCAGCAGTATTACCCTGATGGTAATCTCTCCTGATGTTCCCCCCCTCTTCTAGCCCTGCTCGGTCGTCTCGTAGAGAGCTTTCAGACATTTTAAGGTGACGAAGAAACTGCCTCTTTGTTTCTTCCACATCTAGAGACGCTTCAGAGCTCCACAGTGCCCATGACAGCATGGGCTGTGGTCTCACTCAGCGTCATTTTGTGTGGTTTCCCCAGAGCTGTGGGGAGCGCACTGCTCAACGTCCTCTTCTATAGAAGAAGGCTCTTGGGGGTTGTTCCTTTGAGCCCAAATGCTACTGATATCTTCCTTTAATAATAGCTTTCTAGTGCTATATTTCATATGTTATAAAGTTTACTTATTGATTGACTGGTATGCATTGAATATGAAGAATTCTGTTGAATATTTATGAGTTTTATCATTTCAGCTACAATTAATATCTAGTAGAAAATTATGATGAATGTACTTTAGTGCATTTGAGAAGTGAGACACACAATATAGCTATGTAGATTGAAAAGAGTGAGTAAGGCGTTTTGAAACCAGATGATTTATTTAGCAACTTTTTTCCCATTTTAATGAGAAATAGAATTGTGAAAAGTTGGTCATATTGACACTTTATTTTTACACTTTTATACCGACACTGTACTTTAAGGTGATATTACTAGCGATGGCCCCCAAGTATCCATGTAGCTTTTGACTGTGCAGTTAATTTTTTTATTTGAAAATTTATGTCATGTTGAAGAATTATCCAACCACAGAAGTGATAAAATAACAGGTGACTCTATTATATGCTTATCTGTCTTTTTGTAAAAGGATTTGCCAAAAGACTTATTTGTGCAGCGAGATTCTGTGGTATTTTTAGTGTAAATTACTTGGCGGGTAAACAGGACTTAGGTTGACAGGTTAGGATCTGTCAGCCAGAACCTAAGGAAAACTAGCAAGCAGTTCTAATTGTTGGTGTCCATGGGCTATAGCTACTAAGAAACCAGCAAGGAGTTCACAGTATGTTTGAAAAGTCACTTCATCTGTCAGTTTTCATCAGTATTTAAAACACAAAGATTTGTCAGTAGTAAAAGATACTAGTTTTTACTGTAGATATTGACAGTATAGTGAGAACAGTATTTTCCTGTTTGTTTTTGTATGTGGTAAATGTTTATTACTCATAAATATCTAGATAATTCTGGTTAGAACAATGTATTTCTTCACTTCAGATTTTTTTATGACTTGAATTATTTAGAATGTTGAATTCTTTTTCTTTCCTTGTTGATATGTAGATACAGTATTAGTCTTAAAACTTTACTAGGTTTAGAGTAGACTTAAGGTTTTTAAAAAAGATGACATCTACCTGGTAAATCAAATGTATTAAGAAATCCAAAAATAAATGATAATTTCCATCAATTTTTAAAATATGTCTTAAGTAATTGCATTGAACTTGACACTATTTGCTTCTGAATATCTTCCAATATGTGAAATTTGTCTTGTTATTAGCATAATCTTTATTCAAAATAGATACTATTTTTGTAAATATTAAAACTTGAAAGTTATTATAATTTACATTAGTGAGTGAACATTTTATTGAAATGGTATTTTTTTACATAGGTAGTATACAGATGTATGTACAAATATATGCCTTGACATGTACACGGAGCATATATTTATATCAATAGTTTTCTGCGGCAGAAATGAATATCTTCTCTCACCTCCAGATATTTCTGCCCTAAAGCACATAGCTGAGTAGCTGGCCAGGTTTTTCTGTAAAGGGCCAAGTCATGAGTCTTTGCAGGTTATATGGTCTGGCCCAGCTACTGATGCGGGGTAGACAGGTGGAAGCGACCGGCTCCAGTGTTTTTTACAGTGAAACTGTAGATAAAAGTAAGTCACTGACCTGTTTAATAGGCTGCAGACAACAATAGAACATTTATTTATAGCTATTGTCCTTCTTAGGCGTTATCACAAAAATTGTTACAGTTTGTGTTTTAGCAACCTAAAAGGTTGTTTCCTACATTTTTTAAGTGAAATATAACTAATTAAAAGAGTGATAATGGAATTTAGCCACCTTGAATGTTAAGTTGTGTCATGACACTAAAGCTGTGTGCTAACGTGCAAATAAAAAGCAACCCTGGTATTAAGAATTTGTATGTAGACAGTGCTCTAGGAATACTTTAAAGACTTGAAGTGACTGCTTTAAGAAACATATTTTTGCATTCGAGAATATTGTGAGATACTCGGTGCAATAAAATGTTCAAGTGTGGAAAACTTGTTGCAGTTTTTTTCAGGAGAAACAAACTTGGGGAGCTTTTATATCTTGCATTTTTAGCATATGCTGTGGAGTTGGAGACCAGAAGAACAGGTGTTTGACAAAATATGATAATTGCTTTCTTTGTTCATTCTAATTGAATTCAAGTTATTTACATGTGAAAGGCCTAAGTGCTCTCATTTTTCCTTTTTTTTTAAAATACAATATAAAGTTCTTTTCCCTCTTCAATAAGGATTATGAATTGAGAGGATAAATGTAATGTTTTTAAACCTGCTGCTTTTAAAGAAAATGCACGTTATCTCAATATGAAAATAGTCACATTGGTAAAGATTTGCTGGTGCAATTAAAATTATTTTTTATGTATTTCCATTTCTTTTTTTTTTTTCAGTTTTATCTGAAAGTTTAATTGTAGGGTTTTCATCAGTGGCCATTAACGTTTCTTCCTGTCTCTTGTCGAATTGATGTAGGTCATAATGATTACGGTTATCAGCAACCGTCGTACCCTGAGAAAGGCTACGATAGTCCTTACGAGGATTCCTCACAACATTACTACGAAGGAGGTATCTATATACCTTCACACACACGTACACAGCCCCGTCTACATCGTGGAAATTCGCGCATAAGACAACGTCTGCCCATGCCGAGCTCTCGTAGATACTAGGTGCTGGCTGTTTGAAAGTTGCAGGGAGCCCCCAACTATGTACTTTCCTTGCAACTGTTTCAAATACGTAACCCCGACTTGTCATTTCTAACAACAATAAAAAGACTAAAGCATTTGAAAGTGATGTTTCCCTCCAGGGAAACTTCCCGTTGGACGTAAATCCATCGGTCTCACTTTTTTCTCCCCGTGTGTGTTTATCTATGCATACTTTTGCACCCAAGTCCAGTGCCCATAGGAAACAGCTTGCTGACCGTGTGTAGCTAGTGTGTGCTCTCGTAGCTGCCTTTAATTTTGTCTTTTTTATTTTATTTAGCATAGTCATGGTTTCTGAGTGTGACGATCCAGTAAGCGTAATGCCGCTGGCAGAGCCGCAGCCCGCCCTGCACTTGGCTTAACTGCAGTTTGTTTGGCCGAAATCCTTCTGTTTGGTTTGAGTTCTTTCTTTGTTTTGTTAACCTTAAAAACAAATCAGTATGGCATTTCAGTTTGTTCTTGTGTCGTTGGCTGTGCATCTTAGAGGGAGACAGAGCTAACTCAACCAGTGGCTGAGTGTCTTTCTCCCCATTTTCTCCATCTATCCTTAGGAAATTCCCAGTATGGGCAGCAGCAAGATACTTACCAGGGACCACCCCCTCAGCAAGGGTACCCGCCCCAGCAGCAGCAGTACCCTGGGCAGCAGGGCTATCCTGGGCAGCAGCAGGGCTACGGTAAGAGCCTCTTGGGGTTTGCTTTGCACCGGGCATGGGATGGCCATAATCTGGAGACAGATACGTGGGTGCCAAATGCTTGTAAAGACTATGACTTAAAACCAGCTTACCACAGATGGTTTCTTGAAAATGTTCCTCTTCAATAAAGTAATGATCCATTCACAAAGAATCTCACACTGGAAGGTTCATCAACCAAAGGTAAGGGGTGTAGACTTTTTTTTATTATTATTATTTATTCAGTTGTGTGCGTGTATGTGCGCGCGTGTATGTGTGTGTAGAACCACGGACGAATTCGGGAACCACCATGGACCGCCTCTATCTCCTACTTGTTTTTACTCTGCCCCGGGATTCACAGGCTCCGCCCTACCAGGGCCGGAAACGCAGGCCGCCCCTGCTTTCGCCCGGCGTCTATACGTGGGGTCCAGGATCCGAACTCAGGACCTTCCGCCTGCAAGGCAGAGGCTTAACCCCTGAGCCACCTCTCTAGCCCCGGGGTGTAGACATTTAAAAGACAAGACAAGAAAAAGAATCTTCAGACCTGTTGGATGCGTTGCAGATTTATGACAGGAAGTGGCTCTATATGAGTGTAGAAAACTAATAAGTAATTGTAAGATAACTGAAGATTGAGTAACTGCTAACTACAAAAAAAGAAAAAGTTGTGGGTTTTTTTAGTATGAATTTAAAGAAATTGTTCAAGATGAAGCAAATGTTTTTGTCATTCTCTCGTTAAAAAGCATCGTATGTTTCCTTATGAATGTAGTTATTGTAGTCGTGTATCACACAGCGTTTCGGGAAGTATAGCAGTGTTTTGTATTAAATGCTCCATCTCCACCTGGCATGGACCTGCAGAAGGTCCTGGGTTTAATCCCTGACGCAGCAAGAGCAGCAGATCTGCTCTTGGAACATTTGTCCTTCATTTCTTTTGGAATGTGTATGTGTGTGCGTGTATGCGTGTTTGTGTGTACAGCTCTATGTGTTTCTACTTGGAGGCTGGACATCAGGATCCTCTCTGCCTTAGTTTCTGCAATTTCTTTCTTTAGGGTTTTAAAGTTTTCATTGTAAAGGTCTTTTACCTCCTTAGTTAGGTTTATACCAAGGTATTTCATTTTTTTAGGGGTTATAGTAAATGGCATGGTTTCTCTCAAGGCTTTTTCACTTCTTTCATTCTGGGCATATAGGAAGGCCTCTGATTTTTGCACATTTATTTTGTATCCTGCCACCCTGCTGAACTTCTCAATTAGTTCCAGGAGCTTCCTGGTGGAGTTTTTGGGATCACTCAGGTATAAGATCATGTCATCTGCAAATAGAGATAGCTTGACTTCTTCCTTGCCAATTTGAATCCCTCTTATGTCCCTTTCTTGTCTTATGGCTTCGGCTAAGACTTCAAGTACAATATTGAATAGAAGTGGTGAGAGTGGACAGCCTTGTCTTGTTCCTGATCGAAGTGGGAATGCTTCCAATTGTTCCCCATTGAGCATAATCCTTGCTGTGGGCTTGTCGTATACAGCTTTTATTATATTGATAAAGGTTCCTTCCATTCCTACTGTCTCTAGCGTTTTGATCATAAAAGACTGTTGGATCTTGTCAAAAGCTTTTTCTGCATCTATCGAGAGTATCATGTGGTCTTGGACTTTGGACTGGTTTACATGATGAATTACATTTATTGATTTGCGTATGTTGAACCAACCTTGTGTGCCGGGGATGAAGCCTACTTGGTCCCCATGAATGATCTTTTTAATATGTTTTTGAATCCGATTTGCTAAGACTTTGTTGAGAATCTTTGCATCTGTGTTCATCAGGGAGATCGGCCTATAGTTTTCTTTTTTAAGTGAATCTTTATTAGGTTTTGGGATTAAAACGATATTAGCTTCATAGAAGGAATTTGGTAGTGTTCCTTCCTTTGCTATTTGATGGAACAGTTTAAGGAGTATTGGTGTTATTAACTCCTTAAATGTCTTGTAGAACTCTGTGCTGAATCCATCTGGTCCAGGACAACTGCCTTAGTTTCTGGAGCAGGGTCCCTTGCTAAACCTGGGCTGACTATTCAGCTAGTCTAGCCAGGCAGCTCGCTTTGGGAACCCCAAGCTCTAGGGCTGCAGTCCAGCTGCTGCACACACTTGGCTCTTGTGTGGGCACTCAGGATCTGAACACCATCTCCCCGCCCTTAAATAATGTTCATTTATTAGATATTAATTCAGGAATGAGGACCTTCTAGCTCAGTCGTGCTTTCTTTAGCTATTTTAGACACAGGAAAATCAGACTCCAATGGTCCAGAAGTAGCTGTTTATTAGTGGGGCTATTCTTGCTAATGTGTCTCTCTATTGCACAAGTGTGGGCTTTATCTTCTTCGCCCTTGGTCAAGTTCTGTTGTTGCTTGATGTGCCTGTGACAGACGCTGCGACATCCTGAGCTGAGGCTGAAATCCTTTCTGCCCTCGGCAAAATCACTTCAGTTTGTTCAGATGTCAGAATCAGATTTTCCCCCAACAGTTAGTATAGTCCCCTGATTTAAGACACCACCAGAAGTCTTCCATGGTTCCCCTCTTTCACAGCAAAGCACCTCGTCCTCGCCCAGTAGTGTTTCCCTTTGTGACTCGTTAGTGCTTGTACTTGGAATCTAAAGAACGTTCTGATTGGACTGCACTTGTATGATATAGCAGCACATACATGCAACATACATGTAGGAACACAAGTGTGTTTTAGCAGATAAGTTAAATTCATTGACTCAGAAAAGGAGCAAATAAATTTGTTTTGGCTTAAATAGTTAGCTGTTTTTTTATTAAACACCAAGAACCCTAAAGAAGAAATAAATTCCCATTTTCTTTAGATTCATAGAATTCTATCAAAAACTTTCCTTTTAAAACAAACTTTAGTGGGCTTATAATCAAATATATAATACGTAATCAGTGGTGGAATCCGTTTCCACTGGAAACACGTTTTCTTTCACGATCCCCGAGGAATCCTTTCCACGCCAGGATTTGATTGGCTGGGGCAGAAAACATTGATATGTGAAAGTTGTCAGCTTGCGCTTTTAAAAGCATTCTTCTTCCTAGACAGTAGCGAGTTTGGAAAACAAGACGTATTTGTTTAGCAAACCAAATCAGCCCCCTGCCATTTCTGGACCTTGAAATCATTTTTATGGGTGAAGCATGGAAGACTCTGAGCAGGACTGTGACAGACACTTTTTCTCTCTGGGTTGTGCCGTTCCGGCCCTTGAGAGACTGGGATGTTTGTGCGCTGCGTGGGATTCTTTGGGTGGTGTCAAATGTCAGTCTGGTCACATAGTCGGACACATCTCTGACACCTAGTGTCACGCAGAGTTGATCTTTGCTCAGATCCGCCCCCTTCTTTCCTTTGCCCCCTGTGTGCCCTGGTTGACTCCCTATAGATGCACAGGGAGTTTGTCGTCTGATTTCAACTCATGAGAGTTTTCCTGCCCACTTTGATGTGCCCGTTCAGCACTGTGGTGGAGGTGAAGCAGCTCTTACTATAACCACTGCATTTTGTTTCACAGCTCATTTGAGAAAGTCAAGCCACCACCTCATGCTCTTGGTTCAGATATAAAAATTTAGTAACACCTATTATGATTGATCCGTAGAGGCAAGGGATTAACAGCCACAATAATGTTCCTATACTAAAGGGGAACACAAGAAAGAGCTCTAGGCAATGCTACTGAGTCCTTACACCTCATCAGAAGAGGACGACCCAGAGGGAAGTTTGACATGCACAGTAAAGGATGCTCCAGGAATGGGGGAGTGGGGGGGCTGGGAGGAAGGGAGGGAGGGAGGAAAGGAATGAAGAAAATGGGGGAGGGAACAAGGGGATTCAGGGAGGGTGGAGAGAAGGAGGGGAATGGGGTACCTATCAAGTTTGTATGAATGGAAAAAATGAATTAAAAAAAGAAATATTTGAGACACAATATAGAGCATGTTGTATAAAATATTAAGCAAGCAAAGTTTTTAATAATTTTAAGTAATAAAAATGCTAAAACACACAAAAAAATGTAGTAGCACTTAGCTTCCCGCCCCCCCCAAAAAATACATATGCTTCACAAGTTTGCGTGTCATGCCCACAGGAGCTGAGCTGATCTGCTCCATATGGGGGTTCAGTATGCGCTGCCGAAGCGATGCCAACACCCCGCTTCAAGCCCCTGCTGAAGTTGATGGACTCTGATTTTTACCTGAGCTTTCGTTTGCGTCTTCCAGGCCCTTCTCAGGGTGGTCCAGGGCCTCAGTACCCTAACTATCCTCAGGGGCAAGGCCAGCAGTACGGGGGATACAGACCAACCCAGCCGGGACCTCCGCAGCCGCCCCAGCAGAGGCCTTACGGATACGACCAGGTGAGGTGCCCGCCGCGGGCATTGCTCTCAACGCCCATCTCGTTTGCTTTGGATTTGCTTTCTGCTGTTTTATGTTTTCTTCTGTTTGGGTTGCGTTTCTTGGAGGCGAGGTCTCCCTGAGCAGGGCTGATCCTGAACTCACACACCAGCCTCAGCTTCCCGCCTTCGAGGGCTTTGGCCGTGCACCGCACTCAGCACCCGTCTTCCTCGTGATGCATTTGTTACCTGGAAACGGCGCCACTCAGTCAGCATTATGCCCCGTGTGAAATCCTGTGCGTGTGTGTGTGTGTGTGTGTGTGTGTGTGTGTGTGTGCACTGTGTGTGCCTGTGGAGGCCAAGGGTGGCTTCGGGAATCACCCTGGCTTGCGCTGCCTTCACTTGCTATGCTCTGGGGATTCCTAGGCTCTGCCTTCCAGAGCCGGAATCGTAGGCCCTGCCATTTCTACCTGGCATTTTTACATGGGATCTTGGGGCTCAATCTCAGGTTCTTTTCCTGACGAAGCAAAGACTCTAACTCCCAAGCCATCTCTCCGGCCTCCCCCTTCCCCTTTTATACTTTGTTTGCTTGGATGCCAGCATATGTCCTTTCCTGCCGGAAAGCCAAAGAGGAGGCATCTGCCAACGTCTCTGGCGTAGCAGCCCCTCCACATCGACCTGTTAGACACTTTGTCTCCCACGAGACTCCTGTTGGTCTGTTTGCTTTGATGGTGGAGAAGGAAATGAAAAGCAAGCAGATCCTAGGCCCAGCAGCAATGTACGGTCTTCATGAACTTTAGACAGGCAATTTTTCTTTTTTCTCACCATGATCACAATGGCTGTATACCAGTTGTTCAAGAATGGCTTAATGTGCATAAGTCTAACTAAGTCGACTCATGGACAGAAATCACATGGTCGTCTAGAACATACAAAAAAAAGTTTTGTATACAAGCTAACACTTTTTCATTTTAAAGGTTCAGAATAAAGTTGGAATAGAAGGAATATAGCTCAAGATGAAGGCTCCCCGTACAAAACTAGTGAAAGTCTTAGCTAGAACAGTAAGAAAATAAACAGGTTGCAGAAGGCAAAGGAAGAAATCCATGTATCTGTGTTCTCATATAAAATGATCCTTGGCAGAAAAGACCTCAGAGTCCTCGAGTTCACTCTCGGAGCTGGGGAGCACTCTCAGCTGTATGGCAGGACAGATACAGCAAGATCAGCTTCTAGTACACCAAGGACAGACATACCGAGAAAGATCAGGAAAGGAATTCCATTCACAGTGGCCTCAAAAAGTACTTTGGAATGAACCAAGAACATGAAAGTTTTTGAAACATTTATTGTTACTTTATATTTCTAGTCATACAATGAAGGTTAAATAACTCTGATACAATATGTTCTGAAATAAAAAACTAGTAAAACTGCAACCTAGGTATTCATTGGAGAGATACTCAGCACATGTTAAAATGTAAAATGTTGCAGAGAGTTAGGCAGGTTAATGTAGCGGGACTGGAGAGTGAGAGTCGGCCTGGCCAGGCCCGCTGCACTTTCCTTCCCTCTAACTCCTTCTTGCGGTTCCTTGAATCATCCCTTATGTGTGTTTATATATTTCGTAAGTGCAGTATACGATCGATCAACATATCTCATTACCTAGGCATTTTTCACCATTTTTTCTCATCCAAGGCAACATCACAAGTATCACTCAGTTAGACCACTCCTGGTTTATGAGATTTCATCCTGTCTCCTCTAGAAAATGTTTTTTACACTGGATCCACAGCAGTCACAGTTCCTGGCTTTTGGCACCTCTCCTCTCAGAACTGGGGTGACTTCTATCTCACCTTCTGTTGGTCCGCCCGAATGTAGTTGACCTGCTTCTGCCTCCTTGCATGCCATTCAGCTCTGTGTGTTTGCAGAACTTGAGTTGCTACCCTTTCCCGCTCGGCTTTGATCTCATTGAGGACGGATGGCTTGTGGGTGGAGACAGGTCACCTTCAGCTGGAGCATGGGCTGCAGGAGACTCAGTGTCAGATAAGCAAAGCAAACAGTTTAGCTTTATTGAGGCTTCACTTACGTAATTTCCAGACAGTAAGCTGCACATGAGAAAGGTCCATTGTGGCTTATTTTGACTACATGCGCCTACAAAGCTGTCATCCAAACCAGAATAGCAAAGTGTTCACCGTGCCCCTTTCTGTACTCCTTTAAAGGACCCGGCTGCACGGGTCCCACAACAGCCTCTTGTTAAGTGAAATTGTTTCCCTTTCTCCAAATCTTTACATGAATGGGATCTTTACGTGAATGGGATCTTTACGTGAATGGGTCACACACTATGTTTGTATCTGACTTCTTCACTCGGCGCCGCGTTCTGATGGTCACCCCTCTTGTGACTATCTAACTCTTCCTCATGTGGCACCCCTGGGGCTCTCAGGCAAAGTACTTACACAGTCAGGAACAGGTCTTGGACATGTATTTTTCTTATCCTCAAAACTAGGCGTGGTCACTTGGCAGTCACGTGGCAGGTATTTAACTGAAACACTGTTAAGCTAATTCCCTCCACCACTGTGGCTTGGAGACTCAGTCTATTGTTCCCCAAGTTCTCTGTCCAGGGGCCCAAATCTAACTGGACGGTGAACTAGCTACACTTCCATGGCATAGTGTTGCTTCTATTGGACAGTTTATGTCTTGTCACATCCAGCTGTCCTTAGTGTAATTTCTTGAAGGCATAAGCTTTGTCCCTTCTCATTACTGTTGATTCCCTCACCTAGGAGAACATAACACATATTAACTATTAATGGATATCGTAGAATATGTGAATAGGGCCCTATCCTCCTCTAAAAGGCTCTTGAATTCCGTACTTCTCAGACCCTCTGCTTTACCTCAGTTCAGCCATTAACAATCTAATCTTCACATCTTCCAGATGGTTTTGTTTTCTTTCTCATGGATTTCTGACACTAGTTAGAGAAATTTTGTAATCAGGAAAAAAGAGAAGAATTGAAGGAACAATGTAGGATAGGAACTGATATGATAGAATTGAAATACTTGGCTCAGGAAGACAGAGCTACACCGCGTCAGCTGGGCAGACAAGGCCCAAGAACAAGAGTCCACGTTTGGTTCACCGCACAGTGATTTTGGCTTCTGTCGTTGAGTTACCCCCATGATCTCCAGTTTGACAATTTAGAGTATGACACATTCATATCTCACATTCACTTAACTTACCACAGTGCGTGTGTATAGCTTCCGTCTTGCTAATCTCTCACCTCATCTAATCAGTAAGCTGTACCACAGGTTTGTATGTGTAAGTATTGCCTTCATTCTCCGGCATCTACCTGGAATGTGTCCTGCACGGGCAAGGAGGGCGACACATGTCACATCACCTCAAGTGAACGTAACGAGTATCTGGCAGTTTACAGAGCCTGGTCATGCTTCTTTTTAAAATAGCTTTGAAGTATGAATTACAGATGAGATGAGAAAAATGAGACTCTTGGGAGGTTAGGTGACCGTGAAGTAAGGACGGCTGTTAGGTTAGGTTAGAACTAGAATTGGCTCCCAAACCAATACTTTGAATCCGTCCTACCATCCTAGATTTGCTTACTGGCTTCTGATACCCAGTTAGACCCCCCCCCCCTTTTTTTTGGTCTAACTTTTGGTCCTAGGAATGGCATTTCATATAATCAAGTTACTTCAACTTTTGGAATTTCAACTTTTCCACCTAGAAAATAAAACTAATGTCTATTGTAGAGTCAGAAGTTGGGGTTTTAGTATGATACCCTGCTGAGATAGGTTAGACGTTAACCTTTATTAGCCGGTTCTCATTCTCCATTTCCTCAGCTCTCATAGAAAACATTTGCCAGACTTCACTCTTGCCGTGCACAGCCCTTCCTGCTCGCGCTTCTCTCCACTCTTAGCCTGTTTCTTCCTCCTTTGTGTCGCCATTCCTTCCCTTTGAATTGCTCCCTTTACTCTGCCTATCCCATTTTACCATTTCTTAAGGCACCCACATTTCCTAAAATACGTTTCCAATTATTTTTGCCTATGTTATTCTTTTCCTCTTAGACTTTTATAGAACTTATTTTCTACTCTGTAATTGTGCTTTAATTATTAATTCTAAGTCCCATCTGTTTCTCAGCCTTCTTAGGGCAATGCACGTTTATTGCTGAGGTGGCTGCGGTTCCTTGGATATAATTCATTTGTTTGGTAGACATTGTCAGAGAACTTAACCGCCAGGACCTCTTCTGGACTTGGCACGTCTGGGTAGATAAGACATGGTTTCTGTCCTGCTCAGCCTGGGACCCCTCATTGTGACTTACAGTTCTCTCTCGCGCTCTGACGTCATGGTTTTGTACAATTTACGTTACGCACCCTCTGGGGAGCTGTCCTCATGATTTCATTTATTTATTCGTTTGTTTGTTTGTTGGTGTATTTTGCGGGAGGATGTTGGGAAAATTCCTTCTTTGGGGAGATGCAAACACAGTGACCCCTCCTTTCAGGTTCCAAAAGAAAGTGAGGTACCCTTCTATTGCAGTTCATCTTGGGAATCCAGTGAGTTTACTACAGAGCAGGAATGAGGGGTGACTTACCAGAGGATGGGTGACCCCAGAGCACCACATTGGACGGTTCCCTGTCCTGGATGATGGCTTCCGCACAGTGCAGAGATGGCGTGGGGCGTGGGTTAGCCATGCCAGCCCGTGTGCCTCAACACTGAGGAGGTGTATTCAGGGCAGAACGACACACCAGCGGCTGGGAGGTGGAGAAGGGGTGGTAGACGGCTAAGAGCGCCCGGTGACGCTTCCACCCGCCGCTCCACAGTGAGCAGGCTGGATCCGATGGCCTCTCGCAGGCACAGCTGACCTGACAAAGATGGACCATGGGTCTCAGTCTTCTTGGCTCAAGTGGTCACCCTTCAGCAGCCGTAGTCACTGGAAGCGTAGGCCTGAGCCTTGGGCCCTGCCAACCGTGGAAATCTTTATTTAAGTATCAACGAGAGACAAATGAGGTGGGATGTAAAACATTATTGACAGAAAAGAAACTGATCCAAAGATGTAGATGTGACCCTCCCAACTTGTGGGTGATAAGATGGGTCTCACAGGGCTCAAACTCAAGTATCGAATTAGCAGTAGAACTAGTCTTAAGTTCAGGCTTGCATTTAAGGAACTAACACTGGAGCACAAGCTCCACTCCACCAAACATTAAGCTTTCTACTTTAATGCTAGTGGAGATCTTGAGCAAGCATAAGGCAGTGGTATTATGCACACCCTTTGCCCACTGTGATTCTAGTCCGTTGTTTTTCTTTCAGAGAAATTTTCTGTGTGTGTGCGCGTGCATGTGTGTGTGTGCATTGCGTGTGTGCATGCGTGTGCGTGCATATGTACATGTGTGCATGTGCGTGCATGTGTGCGTGCATATGTGTGCACGTAATCACACACCTGCCATCACATGCTTGTGAAGGGCAGGTGACAACTTTCAGAAGTTGCTTCTATCACCATATGGTCTCAGGGATCAAACTCAATTCTCATAATCACCTTTCCCCCAGCACACTGACCCTCCTGCAGAGGATTTTGAAGCAAATTGCAGATGTGATACAATTTTGTTCATTCATACTCCAGAATGAATAGTAGTAACCTTGGCTGATGTGAGTTTATAGGATTCATTGATATAAAACACTTGCGGGAGCCAGCAGGATGATGGAGGGGCCTGGGACCCACCACGTGGTTGAGGGAGGACCCCGTTCCTCTGGCCGCTAGCCATGTGCCGTGGTGTCCACGTGTGCCTGCGCCTGCTCTCTTTCTTTCTCTCTCAGGTATTTTAAAAATTGCTTTCACTGTGTTCAGAGTGGAATATTCCATTACCTATGTGGAGACTTCAGTAGCTAAGTATCTTTTGTGCACATGTAAATTTTGAGGGTGTCGAAGTGTTTCTTCTGAGGAATATTTTCTTGAATTGTATCAGTGGGATTTGGAGGGTTCACAGGAACGTGTGTGCTTCATGTAAGGGCTGTTTTTAGAAAACAGATGCTTTTATACTTTAAAGAATTGGTGTTTGTCATTCGTGTGGTGTATGTGTGTGTGTGTGCGTGTGTGTGTATTGGGGCACTCTGTGTGCTTGTGGACATGGTGCAGCTGAAATCCAGATGTCCATAGGGACAGGAAGAATAGCCCAGAACCTGGGGAGCAGCTGCCAGTGGCCAGCTTGGGTTCTGCTGGGTGAGTGTGGACCGCGTCAAATCAAAGTGAGAAGCCCCGCCTCCCAAAGCGAGAAGCCCCGCCTCCCAAAGCGAGAAGCCCCGCCTCGCAGCCAAGGGCTTCACCATGGAGCTGTTAAGACAAAGCTTTTCAGTGATACCACACTGTCCACGCACGTGACCAGAAAATACTTGCCTGAATGCGCAAAATCATATTAAATGTTTTGGAGTTTAATATACCAGTCAGTCAATCTCTGAAACTTGGAAAAAAATCCATTTGCAACTGACAATAATAGAAAAAAATACAATGATAGTGTGTGACCAATGTATAAAGTTTTATTTGTCGGATATATACTTGCTTTTTTCCTATGACAGTGCTACAAATTATGTTTGTAGTGTTCTAGGCTGAACGCATTAACTTAGGCCAAACTGTTACCTAATCACGTTTTCATTTTATCTTTCAGGGACAATATGGAAATTACCAGCAGTGAGAACGTGCTCTCACGCCAATAGCCTATCTACTAGCAGCCATGTGATATCACCTTAGCACTGTGGATACCACCCCCGACCAGATCCTTCCTTGCCACCTAGTTTTTGGAAAACCCTTGTGGACACATAGCTGCTTCTTCAGTAAGCAGTCTTTGTGGTTTAGTTTCAAAGCCTCTAGCAGCTCCAAAATACACCTGATCTCACGTTTCTACTCTAGATGGCAATATTGGACAGAAAATGCGTGACCGTAACCAGTTTGCAGTGACTTGGGACTTGGGCTGCGAGACAGAGGTGTGAACGGCTTTGTATGCTCGTGAAGGTTAGGGGGATTTATACTTTTCCACAGATTTTTTTTTTTTTTTTTTGGTAAGGGGGAGAGGGAAATGTACACTTTTTACAACAGCAATATTTTGTATATTATGTCTGTTTCGTGTGGTGGACGTGCAAGGCGGTACGGTACGCAGTGGGCAGCACCCGGATCTTCTGTTAGTGCACAGTGGGTGGGATGCCTGAATGTTTGGGCTTCAAAATGGTGTGTGTGCTCTCAGCAAGGTTGGGGAGACCAAGAGCACCACTATGTTCTCAGAGTGGAATTTCAAACTCCTTTCATCTACCATGAACATGGGCACTGAGATAACAGTTTTTCAGTAAAAAAAAAGAAAAAAGAAAAAAAATAGTTTTAAGCCTTCCAGTTTTGTGGATGGAAACCTTTTTATACAGATGATTTATAATACTGTTTTAGAATTCGAGTAATCATTGTTGCATTGCACTGTGGCCCTTCGGTAGCAGTTTGATGTAAATGAAGTAACTCTCTGCTAAACAGCAATAACGGGAAATGGAAAAGTTCACTTTACCTTGCTTGAGTAATCAGGGACCTTAGGAAGTGTGGCCACCAGTTTTCAGAGGACCTCAGTCATTTTGTCTTGTGACTCATGTAAAAAAGGAGAGCGGGAGACTTGACTGGCTTTTCCTTTAACTTTCTGCTGGAATGAGTGCCGTTCGCGAGGCGAGCTTCATGTTCTCGCCTTCCGTTTGGTTAGCAGGACGCAGAGATGTTTAGAGAAAAATGCTTATGGAGAAGGTTTTTCTGATCTGTATCGAAAACACTGAGGTTGCATGTTAAGCCTCCTTGTTTTAAAACATGGCATATTTAATCACTATGTGAGACTGGTTATTTTAGCTAAAGTCGGGCTGTTGTGCGGGGCGGGAGAAATGTCTAACCAGTTATTTCAGCGCAATCTGAATGCATCTAGCCTAAAGGTAAGTTGCTATTTCCATGGTAGTTGCTGGTGTCCGGGGAATGAGATGTATTCTTTATAATTGAATTGGCTTTTCCCACTTCTCACTGGAAGCGAAACAGAAGGGGTGCCATAAATTCAAGTGAGCAGAACTCACTGGTTTCCACAAACTGTAATCAAAGGCGGAGTTTTAGCATCTCTGTGTGATCTAGAGGGAGAGAGAGAGAGAGAGAAAGAGCGAAAACGTGCATTTTAAGGTCAGAAAGGGGTTTTGTCAGCTCGGTCACTAGAAACTGGACATGGAATTGGAAAGGATAAAAGAGGCAGAGCTCATTATGATTGAAAAGCCGACAGGTTCTGTGCCAATTTCCACCGCTGTGTGCTTTGTTGCTATTTAAAACTGTATCAACTCTAACGGAAGAATAAATTATTTGTGATTTTAATTTTCTCATTTGTTTCTTTAAATTAGATCTCTTTGACTCTCTTGTCTGGAGACGCTTCTCTGGGTTTTTATTTAAGTTAGTCCTGTAGAAGCAGACTATATTTGTATTCTAGGACTTTATCAAAATTCTCTTGTCATGCCCAAGTTAATTAGAATTAACTGTTCAGTAATCAGCATGTTGTGTAGGCTGTTTGTTGCAGAATTCTCTCTCTCTCTGAAAATGAAGTCCACGAGGCTATAATCAAGATGACTGAATTAGATAAATGAGTCGAGGAGACAAAATTGTACTGAACCCAACCTGGTGGAGATGCGTTATCTCATTTGAAATAAGCTCAACTGACATTAAGAAATAATTTGTCTTGCCAGCCCATCTTCTGTTGTCTTATATTCTCCTTTTAATGGAAACTAAAATTGCAATTTTAATAAGCAGAATTTCCTCCAGGACTTTCTTCCTGGAGACCAGTGCATTTGCAAGGTTTAATTGTTTTATAACAGTCCTATTTCGTAAAAGTTTTTAATTGGTGGTGACAAAAACTACCTTTCTCCTTTGGTAGCTGGCAGGGTAGATAACTTTTACCACTGCCTTTCTACAGAATCTGATGTTTTTCTGCAAACTATATATCATGCAGTTGAAATTTTCATCTGTTCAAAATGTATAATGGTGAATAAATGCCTTAATATTCCATAAAATCTTGGAAGCAAAATGTGAACAGGAGAAGAGCGGGGTGTTTATTGATCCAAAGTCTTAGATATTCAAGTGTGATCATTTCTTTGTTTGAGACTGCAGATGGTTCAGGCAGCGCACACACACACTCACACTTAACACACACTCACATACCCTGGTTCCAGTAACCTAGATTATTTATGGAGTAACCCCCAGCTAATGTACAGGGCTGCTTGCCTTCCCATGAGCGCAGGAGGATACCCTTACCTTGTCTTTAGGTATTTCAGTGAAAACCTCTAAGCTTTGAATGATCTCTACACAATTTTTTTAAACAAAAAGAGAATTGTCTTGTAGGCCACTTTGTAAATTCTCTTTCTTTAAAAAAAAAAAAAAACTTAGAAATATATTGAAAGTTCCTTCTTCTGTGATTCTTTAAGGTTTCATTATTGGAGAAACCTTTCCATGAGATAAGACCAAGGTTCCCTTCGTGCGCTCTTTCTGGTCCTTTTTGTAGAGCACATTTCTGATAGGCGAGGAAGTATCACCATAAAATAATTCACCTTTATCAGTATCAGCAACATGGCCTTGTTAAGTTGTGCACTTCTAGTAGTTTTTTTTGTATAAAAAAATCTAATCTCCAGATTTCATTTGTTTGTAAATTGAACATCATTTCACATGCTTAGTGAAAGGTTTTGATTCTGAAATGTCTTTGAATGTTCTTTGTCATCTCTGTGTTGTGTGACATGGTGAGAAAGAAATGTGAGGGAGGGGTCATGTATGTGTACATGTGTGACTTTATGTACATATTAATCTTTTGTGTCTGTCTCACAGATCTATCTTATCTGTCATTTTTCAAACTTTGGCTATGATTTTTTTTATTATTTTTAAGATTTCATGTCGAGACTAGAGAGTTGACTCAGGAATTAAGGCTCGACCTTGCAAGCAGAAGGACCTGAGTTCAGATCCCAGATCCCACTTTAAAAAGTCAGTTGGAAATTGTGGTGGCCTGCACTTCTGGCTCTGAAATGTAGAGCTTGGGAAATCCCAGAGTGAAGCAAAAAGGAGATAGAACAATCCAGATTGATTCCTGAAGTCACTCTTGGCCCTCTTCAGGTACACGCAGTGCCTTCTGATAAACACACAGACGTACATAACATACAGACACACACACACACACACACACACATACACACACACACACACACACACACACAATTTAAAAATAAAAAGACTTCTTGTCATTAAAAAAAGTTTGTGTCTTGCAATATCCCTAATTTGCAAATTTATAAAAACATTCCTCCTACTGGCTTCTATTTTTCTGAAATTTATTGTATTTGGTATGATTTGAAGCATTAATTTTTTTCCCCTTTGAATAGGCAATTGTTTGACCATTTATTGAATAAAGCATTTTTCTTCCAGTGACTTGAGACTGCATCTTATTCCTAGTATGAAAAAAAAATTATACATAAGGCATGTCATTTATCTCACTTTGGAGATTAATTAGATTTATTTCAGTAGGAGTACTTAATTACCATGAAGTTGTGAGTTGTTCTTTTCCTCCAATGTGGTGTTTTTTTTTTCTTATTGGATAAAATATTTGCAAGTCTATACACAATGACTGGCTCTTTAGTATAATGGAATTATTAAGGTATCTTTTTATGTAGAATTACTAGAATGTCTTATAAATTGTTGTTTGCTGAAATTTAAAAGCTCTGATTTTTTGTACCCTACTAATTATGTCTGTAGCTATTCCTAATAGCTCTATTAGATCACTAAGAAGAAAGAGTAAACATCAATAGAAAAATCTTGCTTTATTGTTAGTAAGGCCAAGTCTCAGGAACAGACAATGCAGTAGTTACCAGTAGTCTAAAATCATTATTCAACCTGGGGAACTTTTGAGGGTGAAGGAGGAACATTTTACAAATACTCACATATTTATATGTCAACATGAACATGCATATGTCACGTATTAGATTCATATACATAGGTTTTATACGGGTGAATATATTTTAAAATATTAATGTCCTAATGGAGAACCATAATTCAAAAATCTGGATGTTTTGGTTATAATCTTAAACCATGACTGTATTCTATGAGGTTTTCATCATAGTACATTATAAAAAGGATCCTTTGAGTAGGTGAATAGAAAATCCTGACTCTTCTGTGAGGTTTCATGGTTCTTGTCTCTGTTGGAGAACTGAGATTGTCCCCTCTCGTTGTCCTTTAAACATAACTCCGAGTTTGTGGCTGAGATGTTTGCCGCCTCCTTTGCAGCTGGGTGCAGCCCTAGAGTTTGGGGCTGCAGGAGGTAGCCGAGTGATGTGCACCTCCTGAGCGCATTCTGGAAAGTGCCTTGCTGTTTCTCGTGGGTAGAGCAGATGTGTGGTTGGAGAACTTCGGCTTTGTAGATCAGAAGAATCCCCTGAAGATCATGGCGGCCCAGGAGTCCCCTGAATGACGCCTGCAGCCTGTGATCTTGTGGTTTCATCCCTAGGGGTGTGTGTGAGATGACTGGCCACGCCCTGCCCACTCCTGTGAAATCCTATTTATAGAAACAACCAGTGAGTGTGTTTGTTACATGTCTGGTGCACGTTTGAAGCATTTGACTCTCCTTAATTGATGGCCCGGGCAGAATCTGTTCATATTTATATAATTATCCTGTGAATGAACAGAGCCCCACGCTTAATAGATTTTTAATTTTAAAGTATTGATAACATATAGTTAATACAATTTTTTGACATCTATACAGATGTGACCTTTTAGTTTTCACTTCATTTTGGTTTCTCTTGTGTTATTTTCTAAATTCTTTTCTAAATGTTGTTTCCTTAATTTTCTTTACTTAATTTCCCCTATTGACACCTGTACTTTAATTGTAGAATACATGTCAGTTTTCCTTTGGTTAAAAGAAAGATGTATTATTAGCATGCTGATTTTCGTAGCTACTAGAATTGGGCCTGTCTGTGGACCCAGCCTTTGGAAAGCTAAGGTAGGGGGATAGCAAGTTGTAGGCCCCTCAACTCCTTGACCTCAGTCAGCAACACCCACAACGGAACAAATGAGAAATAAGACTTCGCATGTGATTTAGCAGCGCTGGAAGGTCTTTTGCAACGGCGTCATCTTCATGATCAAGTCTTTTGTAGTTTAAGATGGAGAGTGGACCAGAGTATTGCTTGTCCCCACCAGACTGGGCCACAATTGCTGGGAATTGTATATGTTAATACTGGAGAGCAGGATCTATTTGCCTTCCAGTTCCACTCCGCCCAAAGACATCCCATTTCCTGTTTCCCTAATTTCAGCGTTCTGTTCGTCCCAAGATCTTGCTGCACAGCAAGCTTTCATACTTGAAGCCCTCCATGTTCCTTCTCAGTCCTCATTCCCACATAAACACAACCATTCTGAAAACATGAACTGATATTAATTACCCCCTTGGCACCAAAAGTCAGGATTTCCTGATGCGGCACGCTAATGTAAAATGCATTAGCAGGAACACTGGCTCCAAGGGGTAACACTAAGTAAACACAGCCATATCTGTCTGCACGCACGCCTCTCATTCATCCTCCACACCCCCAAAAACATTCTGAGTTTGAATAAGCTGTAATAATTTCATGAGCAGGGATTGACTGCCAAGCTGTAAATCATGGAGTGTAACTCTTGGGGGGCTAGTGAAGTAAAATCTCCCCAAATTTCTGTGACTGGTGACTTTGGATTGTAATTTGCAGTTGTGTGTTAGAAGATAGTTTCTGTTGAATCACTAATGTCACTAAAATCATGTACTTCACATTTTGACTTAACATCTGTTAAAAAACAAAAGTATACAAGGTGTTTGGGGCTGCACCGGGGCAGGGGGTATGTTTATTTGAGTGTAACAGGCAGGCTTAACTAAGGACTTTATTTCATGTTTTGATACTTGGTTTCTAAACACATAGCAACTGTTGCTGCTCCTCATTGAAAAAAAGAAACCAGAGCCAGGTACAGACAAGCAGGATAAAGCAAAACCAGATATCTCTGTGGACCAAAAATGGAAAGAAAGGGGAGATGGTAAGGCCGCCAAACCTGGCCTTCTTGGATCTCAAGTCTAGAAGCTGGTGGTCGCACTTACGGATCAACAGAAACTAAAATACATACGTCTCGAGACCACGTGTGGGAGCCAAGTCTGCTAGAGAAAGGCTGCGGCATGCCTCCCTCCCTCTCTCCCTCCCTCCCCTTTAGAAGACACCTTAACAGAAACTGTGAGAGTCTTGTTTTGTGGGTTCTGGGTTCTGATGCTGGAAGCCATGTTTATTTCCTTGATGAAGAGCTGACTCCTGCTGCTCCAGAGCTTGGTATCACCCTGAGCCAATCCTGAGCTCATTAGAAAAACAAGTTCTTTCAAAGGTAAAGATTTGGTTCAGGGCTGGACTTAGTAAAACATGATACAGAAAGGAAGTTAGGAAGGAAGAGGTATGTGTGTGTCCATAGTGGGGGAGGTGCTAGAGAGGTGGCTCAGAGGTGAAGACGGCCTCGCCAGCAGAAGGTCCTGAGTTCTAACCCTGGTCCCACGTGAAAATACCAGGCAGAAATTGTGGTGGCCTGCATTTCCGGCCCTGGGAAATCCCAGGAGGTATGAGCAATCCAGGATGATTCCCGAAGTCACCCTTGGGCCTTCACAGAGCCAGTGAACCAAATCGTCAAATTAAACAAATTGAGAACATGTACTCACAGATGTAAAATTAAAAAATATGCATGTAAGAGCTAAGAGATAAGCCATTCACATAGATAGCTTTTCAAATAGATATGGAATTAAAATAAATGGGTACTTATAAATCCATTTCAGAATCTTTTTTAACTGAAATGTACCCTTACTGTTGCTGTCATGGTAAATGCAAAAATGGATAGAATATTTGTGGGGGTGGGTGTAGAAAGCAACAACATTCTATCATACACCTCCCCCCAAAACAGCGATGGTCCTTGTAATATTGGTTGTAATACAAAAACTATACATAATTCTGCTTACTCATTAGAAAGCACAGTGGAGTTTACACTGTCATAAGATGGTGATTCAAAGAATAGCTGTCCGTTGTATTGGTATTAGCTTGTTTTCTTTTTTCACCAGTATTTATGTGTGCAGGGCGTAGAGAACGTTGCCTGTGCTCATGGGGAATGTACCTTCTAGCTTCCTATCTAGTGTGTGTGTGTGTAGCAGAGGCCACTGTGTGTCCCTGTGGAAGACCAAGGGTGACTTCGGGAATCATCCTGGATTGTTTCTACCTCCTTACTTTGCTCTGGGATTTCCCAGGCCCCACCCATCAGGGCCAGAAGTGCAGGCTGCTGCTATTTCTGTCTGGCATTTTTACATGGGACATGGGATCTGAACTCAGGACCTTCTGCTTAGGAGACAGTCTTAACCCCTGAGCCATGTCTCTAATCTCCAGGAACTTATATTCTAAAAGAAAAAATACATCTCTTTAAAAATGGCATTTCAGCTGGTGTTTCCTATAATGTACTGAGGGTTGTTTTGTTCTAAGAGTTCACACCCCTGGGGTTGAATGTACTGAAGTTCAATGTAGCACTTAGCCTAGCACTCAGAAGGCCCCAGATTCAGTCCCCAGTGTTGAGAGAATTTTTAAAAAATTCACACACCGAGAGGGCTGGGGCATAGCTCAGTCAGGATAGCGCCTGTGCCCGCCTCCTGTGGGTTCAATTCCCCGCCCTGCACAAACCAGACGTGGTGGTATTTGCCTGCACTTCCCACACTTTTCTCGTAGCTCGGGACATTTTTTAGGTTCCTGATGTTTCTTTAACTACAAGTTGTTTAATAAACATCTGCACTGAAGTCAGGAGAAAGATTTGGATCAAGGAGGCAGAAGTTCAAGGTCATTTTTTGCTGTTCTGGAAGAATAAGGCTAGCCTGGGCTAGTGACCTGGCGTGAAAATAAGATGATACAATTATTTTTCTGTACAGCTCTAGACGCAAGTAAATGTAAGCAGATTAAATTCACTTGGTAACAATTTTAAACTCAACCTCTACTTTTTAAGAAAGATATGGAAAATAATAAAAATACAGAAGAAAAGTATACCAACATTGAAGTACAAATTAGAGCAAAATCATTCAAAGGAGTAGGGATCTCAAGGAATCCTAAGATACAATTTTGGATTGTACAAAGGAAAACTTTGCGAATGAAAGTGAAACTCTGGAATCATGGTGGGAGGATTTCAATGCACCGGTAGCAGGAACTGAAACATCCTTCGTGAAAGTACAGGGCGTGTGTCATCTGAAGAGCAGACCTGTCATCCCAGCTGTCCTGGGGGATGCAGCAGGAGGATCACAAGTTCAAGACCTGCCTGGTCAACTTGGCGAGGCCCTGTGTCAAACTTGGCAAAAAAAGCTGAAGCTGTAATATTGGAGTTCTGTGTCAGGGTAGGGTCTGGGGATGCAGTCTAAATAAGCATGGTGCAGGGAGGGGAGGGGACTGTGTCCACATATCTGCTATTCTAAGTATTTCCCAGTCCGGGTAGTGCTGCCATGGGACAAGCCTGGTGCATCTTGATAGGGAGGAAGAAAGAAAGGAAGAGAAGCGACTGCTTGCATGGCATGCCACAGTGCACGAGAAAACTTTCCAAAGCAGTTTTCTTCCACCATGTAAGTTCCTAGGGCTCAAACTCTCCGGTGGCCAGGTTTGCAGACAGGCACCTATCTGCAGAGCCATCTCACTGGTCCTTGGGGATGGGCTTGTCATAGTCGACAGTAACCTTGGTAGCCAGGACAGGGCTGGTCCTTGGAAGCCCTGGCGACCCCAGAATTGAGCCCTGAGTTCTTTTGTCACTCTCTCATGAATTTTCTCACTGTCGGGGAAGTCATCTGCTCTGAGGAGCAGAGGATTTCTGTTCACTTCTGGTCACTCTATGCCTGGCACAAAGCCCAGTCTGTAAGGAATCTTCCAGAAAAGCTGCATGACATGGTCAAGAGATGCTGGTTATTAGGACGAACACAGATGCTTAAGATTCTTGTCTTGAAAATAGAGAAGTGGGTGGATTAGATGTAACGGTCCATCCCTGGTTTGGGATCCACAGGGCTTTACCGCCCTGCTCTTAGGTCAGCTGACCGTCACACTTGATGCAGGTTTCCTTGTCTGTGGTCTGTGATATCCTTGCTCTGGGGTACAGATGATGTATTGAAGTCATTGGCCCCAAGAGGGCTGGATAAGACACCGAACCTGTAATATCTGTACTTACACTGTGACACAGCAGTGTGCATTTCACCTGGGCCACACCAGGAAGTGACCGGTCAGACCAGTGACTTATTGATACTATGATGAAGATATGAATTGTTATGTTATTGCTATATGTTATGATTTGGAATTACACGAATAAAATGAATTCTGCTTCTGTTTGTCGTCTTCTCTGTGCCCGGAGCAAAATCCTTAAAAACATGGAGCAGAGTGAGCGCTAGTTCATGTGGGCCAACATCACCAGCACAGGAGTGACTTTGCCACCATCAGCTTTCCTCTGCCTGTCCCCCACCTGCCACATCACAGTCACCGCGATGGCTCTGTGCCCACCCCACCAGACAATGCCCCTTCTGTGTCCTGCGCTTCTACTTTCCCTTATGGAACCTTCCCCAAACATTCCAGAACACTCCGAAGGGCTTTCTTCACTGCTCGTCGTCACTCAGCCATATGTTCAGTCAAGTCACCTGTTAAACCCTTTGCCTTTTTAAGGCTTTTAAGAGTTTCAAAGCCCCTACGGCCGACGGTTCTCTTCTGTTCAGAGTGACGGGCTTTCTGGCCTGGCATGCGTAGGCGTTATTGATTTCTCTTCACCTATGTAGATCGTGGCAAGAGTTCATTGCATACTCCATCCTGCTGATACTAGCGAGGCGGCCACAGAGCTAAAAAAGGATTAGCCAGACCCACATCATTTCGTAGTTAGAAGCTAAGATTAAAATTGTCTTCAGGAAGCTGTGAGACCGCTTTTTTTGGATGGTGTGAATGCATGTATACACTGTGTGTGGGGGGGGGGTTGTGGGTGTGTGTGCACGCCCGCACGTGTGCACTTTTGAGACTGTGTGCCTGTGGATGCCCAAAGGTGACGTTGGGAGTCACCCTGGATTACTCTCCTTTCTTAACTGCTTTGCTCCGGAGTTTCCCAGACTCCGCCTTCCAGGGCCAGAATTACAGCTATTTCTGTCGGAGATTTTCGCATGGGGGCTGGAGATCTGAACTCAGATCCTTTGGCTTGCAAGATAATGGCTTTAACCACTGAACCATCTCCCCAGCCCAAGACCACTTTTAAATCTATTTCAGCTGATCCAAGATCCTTTTAGTTCACATTTTAATATTTCTGAAGTTGGAAGGATTCCCCCTTTATAACATAAAATAATGCTATGTCTTGCTCTAAGAAGCCTCTCTAATCCATAACTTCTGTCTTTTGCATGCCCATAAATCCAGCATCCTGTGGACATCACCAGGGTTTTCTATCTTTGGGCCCCCCTTATCCATGGCTGGAGTGCCTGGTTGACTGATGACATGGGCAATAGTTTCTGGGGAAAAACAGCTTCCCAGGCGGCTCTGACACAGCCCAGAACTGCTCTTTCTCAAGGAAAGTACACACATTTACACTCCTGAGGTTGAGATGGGGTAGGATCTTACTGATCCAGAGGATTGGCCCCTGGAGCCAACATGTCTAGCCTCTGGGATTCATTCAGAATCGACTCAGAGATCTGGTAACCCAACTCCCTCCAGCTTCGCGACTGGCTTATTCATTCATCTTGGAAATAGTTTTAAATGAGCAACTGCTAACTTCAGGAAATTAGAAAGAATAGAAAAGCGTAAAACATCTAAAATTGTCCAAGTGACTGGGGACCAGGTATGCCTGCCAACACTTGAGCTTCTTTGGGGGGGGTTGTTCATAAAATCTCTGGAAGCTGCCAAACAGCGTCCCACCTGATGGGGAACCTGCACCGGGCATGTGGAGCAGGTCACCCTAGCCGTGATGTAGAGTGCTCTCCTACAGTGCTTGCGTCTTTGAGGAACAAGAGAGTTGTGATCTCCAGCCACAGTGTCTTCCTTTACCTTATCCCTCAGCACCAATGTGTTAGCTGCTGTTTGTATCCCATTCATCAACCGCAACCACAATTTGTTCTGGATACCAGAGCTCGGTGAAAGCTAATAAAAAATCATTCTTCGAAAACTGATGGGGTGAAATGGATTTGCAGCAGTCTTGTATATTTTATGGTTGCAGTAAATTATATCTTTTGTAGACATGGGGTGTGCAAAAATGGATGTGTACGAAGTTGGTGAGATGACTTGGTATAAGCGGATGAGTTCAGTCACTGGAACCCACGCAGCGAGAGCGGTGGGTAAGACGTCCTCTCACTGCTTCATGCTTGTCCCGTGCATTGCTTACTCTTGTGCGGCTATGAGCCGCACTCGAGGTCAAGCTACTTAAGAGATGGAGATTTATTCAGTTTACAGTTCCGGAGGGGAGATACAGTCCTTGATGGCAGAAAAGGCGCGAAGGCTGGCAGAAGGCGGAGGCAGCCTACGTCACATCCCTCATGGAGACTGAGAGCTGTAAGACTACTACTCACTGCAAACTGTAAGAGCAGACTTCTCCAAGGAGTAGGGTGGGACTAATCAACCTCAAAGCCCAACCCCCTGTGACTACCTTTCTCCAGCAAGGCTCCACCTCTTAAAGGTGCCATGACCTTTCCAAACAACTGAAGATTCAAACACAAGAGCCTGTGGGGTCAACACACATTTCAATCTGAGATACCATGCAAACACATTCACATTCATGTGTGCATATACATACAAACAAAAAGTGCAAAACAATATTAACTTGTATGTGTATATGCATATACCTTCATGCCCAGATTGCTGGTTAAATATACACTACTGCCTCCTTTCTTGAGACCTTCATATAAACTGCCTAACAGTTTAAATTTAAGATGATAGATATCTCAGACATGGTCGAAACTAAATTTTTTTTTCTCCTCATTTTTTTTTTTTCTCTTTTGGTATATTGTAGCCTGAAGAACACTAACCAAAGGAAGTGGGAACGTGCAAGCAATAGCTAAAGATTGCTTTTTCAATGTGATTTGTCTGTCAAGGCTAGAAAGGAGGTAAGAGGTGGACACAAAACTTTGAGGGGCTTTTTGTTTGTTCTAAGAAGAAGAAAAGGTGGTCATGAGTATATTCTTCTGTGATGGACTTAAGCAGTCATTGGGAAGCTCCGAGGAAGAAGATGTGGGTGACAGACCAGATCCTAGAAAACCTTGGGTGTAGACAGACAGGCATCTCATTGCACGCTCTCAGGAGGTGAGATGGTCTGTGAGGTCCCATGATGTAGAAGCATGAAGTAGAAGATCCTGAAGGTATCGAGATTAGTATGTAAAAGAAGCCAAGGGTGGGTGGGGCTGGAGAAATGACTGGGTGGTTAAGGCTCTGCCTGGCATGCAGAAGAACCCGAGTTAGGATCCCAGATCCCACGTAAAACACAGGTGGAAAGGGTAGCAACCTGGACTTCTGGAAGGTGGAGCCTTGGAAATCCCAGAACAAAGCAATAAGGAGGAAGAACAACCCAGGATGTTTCTGAAGTCACCCTTGGTCCTTCACAGGAACATACAATGCCTCTGATACACACATGCACTCATGCACACACATACGTACACATGCACAGACACACACACACAGATACACAAGCACGCACACTCATTGGCACATACACAGACACACATGAAGCCACCGGTCAGAAGGCTGAAATCTACCAAAGCTAGTTGTAACAACGCAGAACCTGCACAGGAAGAATGCATAATATGTAAATGACCCATGAAAGGTCACAGCTCCACCCCCAACTCCTCCTTTTAGGGAACTTGGGCCTGACCCCAGCTCTGGCCCATTTCCAAGCTTCTTTCTGGCTCTCCTTTAAATGGACCATCTTCTTTCCTGTTGGTTTCTCTGTACCAAGTTGTTGTCAGAGCCTGGTCACTTCAGTGGTGTCCTCTGAACGCGCATCTGCGCCTGTGGCACTGGCTGGCAGCAGAGCCCAAGACGGATGTATCTTCTGGTTTTGTTTTTGTGAGACAGAGTCACCAGGTAACCCAGACTGACCTCGAATGCGCCGTGCAGCCCAGGCTGGCTACATGACAGGTTCTCAGACTGCTGGGATTACAGATGTTCCATCCATTGTGCGCTCTGAGGTTTCGTTCAAGCCATTCTGGAAGACGTGCTCTTGATCGCCACTAGACTCTCGCTTCGCAGCGATTCTGGGTGGATGTGCTGAATTGCCAGGGAGTGACTTCCTGAGATGCCGCAGTCCTTTGACCCTGGGCTGGCCACTCATTTGCTGAGGTTGGCTATGTATTATGTCACGCTGGCTTCTCTTTTGTGACTTTTTTTTTTTTTTGAAGGAAAGACAGCCCTGGAGCCCACAGGTGGAAGGAGAGAACCGACGTCTGAAAGCTGTCTTCTGACCTCCACACACGAGCCCCTGTGCAAGCGCATGCTATCTAATGCATAAATAAAAGGAATATTTGAAAGCAAAGAAGAGAGATTCTGGATGAGAAAAATTCACAGAGCCACTATGAAATCGGGCCGAGGTTGGCCATTGCTAATGAGAGCCCTGTCCCGAGCTACAGGAAGTGAGGTAAAGACGGAGGAGTGGTGGGCGTGGTTGCTACCTGCAGCTGGCCACTAGAAATGAAATGATTGGCGTGAATGGCAACAAGGAGCAGGTGGAGGAACTCTGGAAATGTTCCTCCTTTGCACTCCATTTCTGGAATCCTGTGTCATTGAGGCTTAAAAATCTGAAGTCCTGCTTCTTCAGGAACCTCTTCTTGGGCTGTATTCAGCCTTTGGAATTTCCTAAACTTTTCCCACCCCACGGGGTTGCTGCGGTCACAACATGTTAAAATCTCCAAGATCCAGGTTTCCAAAAATCAGCAAGATCATCCCCAGCAGCTACACACTTTCCTCTGGCTCTGAAGCTGTGTGTTTGATTTTATACACTCTATTGTAATGGTTTATTAACGTGATAAGATCTGCCCGCTCCTTTCCCTTTATGTGTTGTGTTTCTGCACCTCTCTTCCCTCCTCCTTTCTTACTGTGTATTTGCATGAGAATGGGCCTTTGTTTCTGGAAAGTTCATCAGTGCTAGTTGTTTACTGTGTGCCCCAAGCCACAGCCCTCTGTCTATGACATAGGTCGTGCTTTTCATATTGAAAGCTCTCAATGAACCCTGCACGGTTAATCTTCGCTGTGAGTGTAGCTGTCTAGGTGAATGGAATTAGCCTCATTTCGCAGGCAGGGTAAAGGAGAGAGGTACACTTGAAGATACCCAAGTACAAGTAGAAGGCCTTTGCATGTCTTTACTTGCTGATAGGTAGTTCTGATGAACTATGACAATTAGAAAAGAAAAGAAGAGGAGGAGGAAGAAGAGAAGAAGGCCACGGGAGGGAGGAGGGGAGAGGAGATAGAACATGAATCCAAGTTTTGTCCATGAAGACTGAAGTTTTTTTCTTGTACCCCTGACTCCAAACTCCGTTGAGGGAGCAGCAATTTCCCCACAAGATAGAAATTAGTACTGCTTTAGAGTCGGGGGGAGGGGGTACGAGCTTTTAACAGCTGGCATACAGGGGAAAGGATTTTGATTTTGATTTGACCAGTTGGTTCAGTCCCAGAATAACTGAGAATTTGTCCAGTTGTCTATTTTCCTTATCAGATCCTGTTAACATTCCTGGTAGTGGCGGGGAGGGGGGAGGAGGGGTCCTCTGGTCAGAGGTTTGTTTCCTATCTCAGATCTCTGGTTTGAGGTCTGGTCCCAAATCTATCAATGACAATGTATATGATATCATGTTGGCTTTTCTTTGTGACTTTTTTTTTGAAGGAAAGATACCAATGAGCATTAAAAGATGCACACTGGGGTAGTCGGGAACCTGAGTTTCAGCCCCGGAGCCCACAGGCGGAAGGAGAGAACCGATGTATGACAGTCGTCTTCTGACCTCCACACACGTGCCCCTGTGCAAGCGCACGCTCTCTAATGCATAAATAAATGGAATATTTGAAAGAAAAGAAGACAAACTCTGGGATGAGGGAAATTCGCAAAGCCACTATGAAATCTGACTGGGGAGATAGTGCAGGATAACCCGGCGGCGAAGTTGGGTGGCCTGCTCCATTACATGTTCACATGGCCCAAGCAGCAGCTTTTTCAACCTTCCTTGCGTGTGGCTTTTCCCTGCACCCCAACTTTGAGATCAACTGGCAAATACAGCGAAACACTAGCAGAAGACCCAGTGCCTTGTGCGGGTGGGTGATTTATTCCATTTCTCCCCTTTCACGCTGTGCTCCCTGATTTAAGAATTCGCCGACTGATTGGGGGTCTAAAAGTGGTGATGATTAAAACCAAGCCAGATTTTCTGACTCTGAGGAGCGGTTTTAATATTCAATTGGGTGTTTTAGGAAAAGATAAGTTGTGCTGTTCTGGCAGGACATTTGGGCCAACACCTGCATGTTTGTCCCGCTGAATAGAATCCTGTTAAACTCCCTGGAGACCCTCCTCTATTGCAGCCACTCCTATCTCTTTATTCATCTTTTCCTTCCGAATCCACATTCTGTTTTGTTTGAAGATCTCTAGTGGAAGTTATCACAGCTCTCCTGTCTTATCCTCCTGCTAGATTAGAAACTTCTTAGGGGCAAGTACTTTAATTAATCCGTTTTCCCAATCTCTGAAGGCCTAAGATGCTTCTATCCTTTCTGTTTAAATAGTGTTCATTCAGCTCACTGTTAGAGTAACTAATGAATGTAATGCCCAAAATGGATATATATGTATTTTCCTCTATCTCATAGTTGGGTTAGACTTGGAGAGAGAGGCTAGTCTCAGGCTAGATTCAGGAGAAAAAAATCAAATGTTAGCAAAACTCTAATACTTAGACTCTTCAGAGCTTCTCCGAAGCAAAACCAGAATCATGGTTTGGTGACTGTCAGAAAACCTGCAATGTTTGCACAGCGGAAACTTCGAACCTTCTGATGGGCCTTCAGCAGGATCAGATGGGCCTCCTAAGAAGTCGGAGCTCTGTGACCCGAAGTTTTGCTTTGTTTTAGTAAAAAGCGCATTGGGATATGGAAGGTTTGGGAGACAGAACAGTTTTCTCCTTCGTGCTCAAGAATTAATTCCATTCCAGCTCACCATCTTTTTAGAATCTGGAAATAATGTGCCCTTGGCTATTTGTGTTGGAACAGATGTAACATTAATCAGTCCGGAGGACTGTGCTAGATCTGTCTTGGCTGACCAAAGATTTCAAAATAGTTTTCCCAGACGGGAATCATAGAGAAATGTAAAAGCCCTCTAACTCACAGGACTAGTAGGTCCGAATGTTATCACTGGGTCTGCGTGTTCCTGTTTCTCATCCTCTGAATCATTTTTTTTTTCTTTCCCATCTCCCGGTATCATTTTTCTGCTTTGGTTTTTCCTTGACAGCTCCGGGCTTCGAACCAGCAACGTCCTGTGTGCTGACTCAGCATCCTCCACTGAGCTGCACGGCCTCCCTTGCCTCTCTCACAAGCAGTCTGTCTGCCTGCGGCCTCAGAGCCTTCTTCAAAGGGCAGCTGCCTTGTTGAAGACACGCAATGTCTAGCTCCCTCCCGCTGTAAGGCCCGACAACAGAAGGGGTGCACCCCATTCCCCACAGCACCTGAAACACACTCCCCAGTTCCCTTCCGCCTCCCTGTCCTTCTGCTGCTCTCGTAAAAACAGAGAAGACTGTAAACACTGTATTTCTCAGATTCCAAATCCTCTTCCGAAATTCAGCTACACAAGAAAGTTATGAATGGGCTGGTTATACGGCTTAGAGGCTACAGATTCCTCTGTGCAGCTGATGACCAGAGTTCAACCCGTAGAACTCACATGGGTAAGAGAAGACTAATTATCAAAAGTTGCTCTCCAAATGCCACACAGGCATATATATATGTTCTCTCTCTCTCTCTCCAATAAATAAAATATTTAAAAAACTGTTGAAAGAATGCTGTATGAATGGCAAAAGGTGAATCTTTTGAAAGAGAAAAATTCCAACCAATAATTCGGGCGTGAATTATCAAGAGCCTGAAGTAAGGAAGGGGGAGCGAAAGTGGGTATGGATTTGTTGGGTATTGGGAAAACAGGTTAATATAGACTAGGGTTTAGTGGCTGGGATAATAAGAAGATGCCTTCGGTTTACTGAGCACCTACTGTGTTCTGGGCACTTACCTTAAGGATGAAATGCTGTTCTTTGCCCCATGGTCCAGAGCACAGACAATTTACCTTGTTTGCCAGTGATGGACCCCGCTAGCCAGCACGTGAGGCACATTTTTGTGATTACTTGAGCCCCTGATACTTTCATAAAATAAATACAATGAGTTTATGTGTTTCTACCCCCTCACTACCCAGTCCTCTCCTCCTCAACCCTATGACAATTCTGAAAGGTAGATATTTGTTGAATCCATTTTGTAGTGCTGTAACACAGCAGCAGAAGCTGGAAACCTTACAAAGAAAAGAGATTTATTCAGAATGGCAGCGACATGAGCTTGGCTCTGGTGACAATTCTCTTCCAGATCAAATTCCTAGGGTAGAAGTGTGTGTGAAGATCACATGGTGCCATAGGAAGCAAGAGATTGGGTGAGGCCAGCTCCACTTTTTTTTTTTTTAAAGTGATAGCTCTGTTAGGAATGAATCCACTCATTCCAGACATGACCAACTTCCATGAAACAGCATTAATTTATTCTCGGGGGTCCTGTCTCATGACCCACCTACCTTCCACCTTTTAAAGGTTCAATTGCCCCCAGTATTGCTGCACTGGGGACTAATTTGGCTTGGTCTCATGACCCTGCGGGGGCCCAAACTCCATTCGTATCATAGTGGTATTGTTACTAGACAATCACCATCTCCATTTACATTTGAAAAAGTTGAGGCCCAGAGATTCTGAGCCATTTGCAATAATCAGGTGCGGTCCTGCTTGGAGCCCTGTGTGGGCTTTTGCCACCCTAGCTTGCTGGCTGCTCATGAATAACTGTGGCCAAGAGGAATGTCTGAGTGTTCAATTGGCAGCTGGGCAGATGCCAATGCCCTTCAGCAGGAAGCATGTGGCAATGAGCAGGTGGGTGTGGGCAGGTACAGTCAGTAGGGCCTTGTGGAGGTGACTGAATGAGTCAAAGCTGAGCTGGAGGTGGATATGTGGGGGTCACTAGCTATAAGTGGTATTATGGTTTAGTGTCAACTTGACAGTTGCAGACTGTTTAGGGTGCAGCTGTGGAAGGTTAATAGTTGAAATGGCCCCCGAACAAGTCTGCAGGTACTTGATTAATTGATGTGGAAAACCCAGCCCATAGTGAGTGCTACTTTCCAGTGGTGGACCAGATAATAGGAGGTACCAGGAGGAGAGACTTGCTCTTCCCTGATCCTGTGTGGATGTTGAGTCCACTTTTGGAGCATAGTTGACTTCTTAGAGCATCGTGGCCTTCTTTGTTGCTGCTGCTGCTGCTGCTGCTGTCTCCATCCTTGGCTGAAGTAGAGATCCATCCTTGTGAGTGTCCAGTCATGCGGTCCATGGGTTCCCTGTTCAAAGCTCCATTGTAAGAACTGGAGACATGGGAGTGAACAGGAGAGACCAATGCTTCCTTCCTCAAGGAACTGACATGCGAGTGGTGTGCATGTGCATATGTGTGTGTTGGGTTGTGTGCATGTGTGTGAGCATATATGCTTGTTGGCCTGCATGGGCGTGGTGGGACCTACAGTGACATAAGGAAGAAGCAGGGAGGGAAGATTAGTACTTGTGGTGCAGAGATTCCAGCTGTCAACAGGCAGCCAGGGTTGTCTCCTTGGGGACAGGCAGGTGCACGAACCAAGGACATGCTCTCAATGGCTGCTCGAGGGGGACTTTAAATGGAGAGAGTATGGGCTCACAGGGCCTAGAACCTTCATGCCGTTGATGATCTTTATTGACAACTTAAGGGGACTTGGAATCACCATGGAAACACAGTCCTGGGTGCTTCCCAAATCCTTTAGCTGAGC